>CM077221.1:44606178-44611178 GCA_039654775.1 Spinibarbus caldwelli | reverse complement strand
TTGAGCAGGAAAAAAGCAGTAGCTGCAGGTGATCAGGTGTGAGTTGTTTATTTACCTGTGTATCGTGCACGCTCGCAGCTCACCCCTCCGCTGAGGCACGTGCACAGCTCTACAGATCGCAGGTAGATCCGTCCCCACGAGTCTCCAATGTCATAGTGTTTCAGATGCAGCGGCTCGTAGCACTTCTCTAAAAAACAAACCACAGACGCGAACCCAAGCATCAGAACTCCACCGATATCAGATGACAGACAAAATAAAGAAAACGAAACCTTCACGAATCACAGGACATGTGATAGTGTTAAAGATGAGAGCTTTCAAAACATGAAAGAGAGCGATGCATGAATGGAGACCAACATGTGACGCTGTGCTAGAAAAATTAAGCTCTAATACACACGTTATTCGCCTACATGTGAACAGATGCAACACTACTATTGTTAATTAATTACTACTGTTAAGCTAATTATCATGCAGACTATAATATTCCTATTACTAACCAAAAAGAACTTAAATGGAACTATAATTCATTATTACTTACTTTCAGAATTAAAAAGATAGATAGATAGATAGATAGATAGATAGATAGATAGATAGATAGATAGGTTTTTTTTTTAGAGTTTTTGACCCACTTAAGAAGGACTTGAGTACATCCTAGACCTAGACCTAGACCTAGAAGCTCCCATGTCCTCCAATTTTTTTCTCTTGGGAAATCTTTAACTGGCAAGTTTCGCTGCTGTAAAGGACTGTGGACAGAACATTGGACTTATAAAAGCGTAACTTGGTTTTGAGAGAAAGTTTTCTGCTTTGCCATATTTTCTTCAGCTGATTAAAGGCTGCTGCTATCGGGGACAGGAGACATCCTTGCCTTACACCGGTCACCACCTCAAACCACTCACTGTATCCATTTTCAGTCCTCACTCTGCATTTGGAGTTGTTGTAGATCTGCTCAATGGCCCCTACAACTTTTGATGGAATGCCGTAGGCAAGCAGAATCTTCGAGAGTGAACGCCTGTGCACACTGTCGAACGCTTTGGAGAAGTCGATGAAGGTGACTGCAAGAGGTACTTGGAATTCTCCACACTTCTCAACAATTCTCCGCAGCGTGAAGATTTGTTCCATGCAAGAGCATTTTGGCCGGAACCCTGCCTGTTCTTCACACAGCTCAGAGTCTATAGTGTCACGTATCCTACTGAGGATGACCCTGCAGTAGACTTTTCCAGGGACTGAGAGCAGAGTGACCGCCGTCCAGCTATCACACTCCACCAGATTGCCTTTTTTCGGTATGCACACCACCTCACCATTCTCCCAATCCTCTGGTATGACGCCTGAGTTCCACACCTGGTTGCACAGACTGCATATCCAGGTGATCACACTCTCGCCGCCAGCTTTCAGCATCTCGGCTGTTATGCCGTCGTTCCCTGGAGACTTGTTATTCTTGAGGCTGGATATGGCCTTGCGAATTTCGTCCTCCGAGAAGTCCGATGTCTCAATGGGAAGTACCTGAGGTGGATCTTTCACAGTGGCAGGGCATGCTGGTTCCGGTCTATTAAGGACCTCTTTGAAGTGTTCAGCCCACCTCGCCAACTTGTCCTCACCTCTGGAGAGTAGCATGCCATGCTTTGCTTTCACTGATCCAGACCCTGTTTTCACAGCACCGCAGATCTTCTTGGCGATCTGGTAGACCATGCGCATATCATTGCGGCTAGCTGCTTCTTGGGCTTCCTCACCTGTCCAGCCACTCTCGCTTGTCCCTCTGTGCACTGCTTTTTACTGCCTTATCCTTCTTGAAGTATTCCTGGTAGGAATCCTCGCCATCAGATGAACTAAACCTTCTTTGGGGTAGTACTTTCCTCTCTGCTATCAGCTCCCAGGTACAGTCACTGATCCAGGTCTCCTTGAGAGACTTCTTGTGGCCAAGGATCTCCTCCCTGGCAGCTGACATGGCATCTACTTAAGTACATCTTTATATGTAATTCCATAATTACTTCTATTGTCTTTGAAATATGGTTAAAGTACCGTTGAATGTACTGACAAGCATTTATAAACTAAATAATAAACTAAATTATAAACTAAAATATACTTTAATGTCATTTCTATTGAAACATGATTGCACATTTCAAAATAATTAAATTTTTTTACATTTAAATATTATATTATAAATTATAAATATTATAAATATTTAAATATTAAATGTTTGTGTAGTTACAAAGTGATTTAGTACATTTAAAATACATTAACTTTAGTACATTTAAAAGATGTTAAATGCAATTTTGAATAACATGCAACAGATAAAATGATAATCAAGTTCTTTACTTGTGCTTTAGTATGTTAATCAACACATCAAAATAAGTTTACTTTGAAATGTGACAAACAATTCTTAAAACAATGATTTAAAATGTACTTTAAAGATGTACTTTTTTTAAAAATGTGCTTTTTTACATTATTTACACTTTTTAAAAGTGTAATTAAGTTTGTTAAGAAACAGTCATGAAAGTGTTTCTCTTTAAGTCACTTAAGTGGTCTTTTATTTCATTAATATTATATTATCTGCAAGTACAGCTTTTTAAAAATACACTTTGAAGATTTGAAGTACACTACAAGTGCACACCAAAAATCCATAATCCCACTGTATTTATCATTACATCATGTAAATATGACCACTTCACTGCATGTGTGTGTTTAACTCACTCTTTTCACACAGAGTTCCAGTGAATCCATGAGGACAAATACATTCAAATGAGTTCAGGTGAGCGGCCGTCGAACAAACGCCGCCGTTCAAACATGGGTTCTGCCGACAGAGACTCGGCCCGTGACGCGGAGGAAGAAACCCTGGGCGGAGAAAGAGATAAATACAGCAAAACTTGCTTATCATCATGAATGGAGAGCTGATACATCATGCAGCTGAATTCACTCACTTCACAAACCCTCAGTGAGTCACTGAGTCAGAGACACTATCTGTTTTACAATCATAAACAAATCACTCTCAGCCCCGATTACTGAACTTCCACATTTAAAAGTGCATGTAAATACAGTACAGACGCATTTCTGCCCATTTCTTGCATTTCAAAATCACAGAGCACATTCTGAGCCGAGTGTTTTGAATTAATTTGATAAGTAAGTTTAAAAATATATCTAAAGTCTTGTATAGGGAACCAAATAAGCCACTAATGACCTTTCGAAAAACCAGTGCATGACGCTGCTGTTCACAAGCGTGTGTTTGAACCAGAGCACAAACTCTGTACATCTGCTGTTATAAACATGGAGGTCTGGTGGAGCGCGTCTCACAAACAAAGCGTGTCATTTATGCATGAACATAAACAGCTCCCTCTGAAAGTCAAACATCCTGGTAAACCCACACTTTCTGCCATAAATCCACCCACGAGCGAGAAATGTGCTCCTGACCACAGACATTATACCTTTAATGACTTTGTTGGCGATGTAAAATAAAGCAGTAAGGTGAATAATGCAATGATTTTTGGGCATTAAGTTTATTTAGCAGCCATTAGAGTAGTTTTGAGTTTAATTTTTAAACTGTTTAGGTTTAGTTATGTTTAAAACTGTTTAATTCACTTCCATGCAGTGTTGTTTTAACGTAAAACTATAAATTGTTACAAATATTAGAATATATACTGAAATGAGTTTAAGTTGAAGCACTAAAATTACTAAAACTTATATATATATATATAATTGATAAAATAAATGTAAAATAAACTAAATATATAAATACATTTATAAAAATAAAAAAACAATTTTAAATATTAATAAATACTATAATAGTATATAATGTAAATAATACATTTCAGTGAATCGATTTAATTTACTCTGTTATATAGCCTATTATAATCACTCTAATTTAACAATTCATAGGAGTCAACTCTAAAAAATTTTCACAGAAACCTCCACATGGCATTTTTAGTATATTAAAATGCTTTTTAAGATATATTTGTTGGTAAACATTGCTGTTTATTACTACTTAAAAATAAAATAACTTTATTGTGTTCATTTAGTTAAAAACTGTAAGTAGCATTTCATGGTTATTTTTAACTAGATTTTTTTACATGCTTCATTTTATTAAACATTACATATTTTAAATGTACTTACTTACTTTACAGAAGATCGTATCAGAAAGACGGCTGATTTAATAGTTTTAATAGAGAAAGAAAAGATGATTTTATTTACCATTAAAGAGTCGTGCTTGTGAACTGCAGAATCCCCACTTCTGGTCGCGGTCAAAGTTGTGTGTGAGAGAGCACCTATAACACAAGACCAGCCGGAAACACAGTGAGACTGACACACATCTGAAACACTCCAGACCTGAGTAAAGATCAAACTGACTAAAACAAGGGTCGCAAATCTGTTAACTCCATAAACACCAATATAAACCAAGTGCATGAAATTCCCTTATTCTTGACAAACACAAAAAAACCTATGAAAGGTAAAAGCAGATATGACTACAATAAATGCCAGTTCACCTGCAATGAGTAAAACACAAAAAGAGAAATTTCATTTCAACGTCATGTCATATTGATCACCCTTGTGAAACAGAAGTGCGCTTAATTGTATTTTATATACACTTGTAGTGTACTTCAGCTCTTCCAAGTATATTAAAAAAAAAACTGTACTTGCAGATGATATAATATTACTGAAATAAAAGGCCACTCAAATTGCTTAAAATAAGACAATTTCATGACTTTCTTAACACACAAGTACACTTTTAAAAAGTGACCTTTGTAATAATCTCAAATTAAAAGTTTTAATTATTTAATTATTTTAATAATTTTTCTTGAGTTTTAAAGTAGTACACTTACTTTGATGTGTTGACTAACATACTAAAGCACATGTAAAGAACTGTGGTGTTATGCAATATTGCATTTAAAGTTAATATATTTTAAATGCACTAAAATGCAAATTAAAAACATATTTTATTTTAAATATATGACATGCTGTACAAGTTTAATAAAAAATAACATTAAAATATATTTTAGTTCAACCATATAGACGCA
>CM077221.1:44583879-44606078 GCA_039654775.1 Spinibarbus caldwelli | reverse complement strand
CTGAAGTGACACGGTTATAAAAAGCTGCATAACAGTTCATGGCGTCCAGGCTAATGAGTCAAACGCCTCATAACCAATAAAATCTAGCGCTTCAGGCAGAGGCGTCTGCCATTCAAAGTGAGGGAGCACGTGCCCCCTCAGATTTTGAGCCAAGTGGATTTTGATTGCAGCTTCCAAAGACAAAATATAGACCGATTAATATTTTCTATATTTGATACAATCACAACCAGCGTGATTAAATTGTTCAGTGCGTCATATCATCAGCTGCTAATTCAAATCTGCGTTTGTTGCTGGCGCTGAGCCAGAGACAGATGTGTTTTTACTGCACTGTGCATTATAACCAATCACACACGATGCTGTTGAGCTTATGAACTCAATGACCAATCAGAGGTGTTCAGATGAGTCTAAATGCCGGTGTTTTCTTCACTGGCACGATGACTGAATACCTCTTTCTGCGAATTCTCTCCTCAGAAACAACAAAGTGCAAATGTGTGATACGAATCTGTAAGATATTAATTTCTTAATGTAAACAGCTTCTTGATTTTAATGGGAGTTTTGGAGTGCTTGAACTGCTAGACGGTCAGTGAATATGTTCTTTGATAATGCAAATGTTCTTTGCTTTTTTCTGTACAATGAAAGTGTTATGATTAGTAGCCTAACTACAATGTTTTTATTCACATTACTTTCAATGTTAAATTCACATAAAATATAAAGTCAGTCGGATTAAAAATATGTTTCATGACACCCATAAACAGACAGGTTTTTAATTAATAGATTACATTATTAGTTACTTAACAACATTAGGTACTTAACAACATGGCGCGCGTGCACACGCCTGCGGCTTCTCTCTCTCCCGAAAGAATGGTGTTTTCGTGTTTTTTATCTTGTGAGACGCAGTGTTTTGTACGTCTCGTCGCGTCTATCGTCCTAAACGCGCATACAGTTGTGAGTTCTGCTCGACTCGGCAGACCACATTTTTAGAGTTAAACTTCGCGCACGACCCGAAGAGCTGCTCCGGTCCTCTCCGGAGGCCTACATCATCACCGACCCCCACTACTGCATCTCGCCCGCACGGAGGCGCCACAAGCGGCGCGAGAGGAAGCAGAAGAGGGGTAAGGCGCGGAGGTATCCGGCTAGGCTAGCAGCTAACCCACACAAGCCAGCTATCCCACCATCGTACTGCCAACATAGCCTCTTTGGACAATAAACTGGACCACATCCGACTACTACGCTCATATCAGAGGACTGTAAGAGACTGCTGTGTTTTGTTTTCACGGAAACATGGCTCAGCAACAGCGTGCCGGACTGCGCCATTCTCTCGACCAGCTAACATGCTATCGAGCGGGACAGAGCTCTCGTCGAGGGAGGTAAGACCCGCGCATTAATGTGTTTACATAATGACGCGTGGTGCCGCGACGCTGTTGTGGTCTGCAAACACTGCTCGCCCCCTGTGGAGTTATGATTATTAAGTGTCGCCGTTCTATCTACCGAGGGAATACACAGCCATACTACTCGCTGCTGTATACATCCCTCCCAACTCAACAACAACAGGAGTGAGGCACTTAATGAACTGTACCAGCACATCAGTGAGCAGCAGACAGCCCACCCAGAGCTTTTCTCATCTTGGCGGGGGATTTTATCACGCAGACCTAAAGAGTGTGTTCCCTAAAATACACCAACATGTGAACTTTCCAACACGAGAAACAACACTCTGGACTTTGTTTACACAACCCAAGAGGAGCTTACAAGCCCTCCCCCTCCCCCATCTTGGCACCTCAGACCACATCACTGTCATGCTAATGCCTGCATACAGACCGATCGTTAAAGTCACCAAACCTGTTCACAAACAGATACAAGTGTGGCCAAAAGGGTCGTCAGAGGCACTTCAAGACTGTTTTGACACCACTGACTGGAATATGTTTAAGCAGGCTGCCACATATAATAACACCACAGACCTCCAAGAGTACTCAGAACTGTCACTGCCTACATCACCAGATGCATTGATGATGTAACAGTCACAAAGACCATCACTGTCCGGCCAACCAGAAGCCATGGCTGACAGGGGAGGTCCACAGACTCCTGAAGGCTCGGAACGCTGCTTTTAGAGCCGGAGATGAGTGGGCCTGAGGACAGCTAGGCCAATCTATCCCGCGGCATCAGAGAGGCCAGAGAACAGTACTCAGGAGGGTAGCCCATCGCTTCAGCGACAGGCAGAGACACTCAGAGCCTGTGGCAGGGATTCACACTACAAGCCCCCACCGCGCACCTGTGACAGCACCATCCACCTGCTGAATGAGCTGAACGCCTTCTTCGCTCGCTTTGAGGCACAAAACAGCACCACTGCACAGAAGACCCCACCTCCTCCCGCGACCCCAGGTGATGACGCTGTCCCCGGACAGTGTGAGGAGATCCTCAGCAGGATCAACACAACGAAAAGCTCCGGGTCCTGACAACATTCCTGGTCGTGTACTGAGAGACTGTGCAGCGGAACTCACTGATGTCTTCACAGACATTTTCAACATCTCGCTGAGTCAGGCTGTTGTCCAACATGCTTCAAGCGACCACCATCATTCCAGTCCCGAAGAAGCCATCTCCATCCTGCTTCAATGACTACTGTCCAGTCGCACTTACTCCTATCCTCATGAAGTGCTTTGAACGACTAGTCATGCACCACATCAAGTCTGCCCTCCCCCCTCCCTGACCCCTTCCAGTTTGCATATCGTCCAACCGCTCGACCGATGATGCCATCGCCACTGCCCTCCACCGAGCCCTCACACATCTGGACAAAAGAGACTCATATGTCAGAATGCTGTTCATAGACTTCAGTTCAGCATTCAACACAATCATCCCTCAACAGCTCATTCACAAACTGGTCCAGCTGGCTCAGCACCTCTCTGTGCAAGGCTGGCTGTTGGACTTCCTGACTGGGAGACCTCAGCAGTACGGTCGGCAGTAACACATCCAGCACCATCACACTGAACACAGGGGCCCCCAAGGATGTGTGCTGAGCCCCCTCCTCTTCACTCTGCTGACCCACGACTGCACACCGTCACATAACTCCAACCTTTTCATTAAGTTTGCGGACGACGCGACTGTGGTGGTCTCATTAGCAACAGAGATGAGACAAACTACAGGACGAGGTGAGCCGCCTGCCGGGTGGTGCAGTGACAACAATCTCTCTCTAGATTGTTTGTTGACTTCAGGAGAGTGCACACTCAGCATGCTCCTCTGACCATCAATGTGCGACTGTGGAGAGGTGAGCAGCACCAAGTTCCTAGGTGTGCACATCACAGAGGACCTTTCCTGGACCAACAACACTGTAGTACTGGCCAAGAAAGCACAACAGCGTCTCTACTTCCTCCGCAAACTGAGAAAGCCAGAGCCCGCCGCCCCCATCATGTACACCTTCTACAGAGGCACCATCGAGACATCCTTACTAGCTGCATCACTGTGGTATGGCGCTTGCAACGCGTCCTGCGCAAGTCACTTCAACGCATAGTGAGAGCAGCTGAGAGGATCGTTGGTGTCTCTTTCCCCTCCCTCCAGGACATCTACAACACCCGTCTCACCCGCAAAGCCCTCTGCATTGCAGGTGATCCACCCACCCTCACACACTTCTTCAGTCTGCTGCCATCAGGAGGAGGACTGCGGAGTCTCCAGGCCAGGGACCAGCAGACTGAAGGACAGCTTCATCCATCAGGCTGTCAGAAGCTGAACTCCCTCCCGACCTTGCCCCCCCTCCCCTCTTTGCCCCACGCACCACTGAACTCTGACCCTCCAACCCCCCCCTCCCTTTCCCACTTACAAACTGTGACCCGCACTAGGTCACTTTGTGCAGCATTGGACTGATCACTACCCCATCCAGCATTGACTGCAAACTACCTCCTATGTCAGTTAATTAAGACTGTTCTCTGAGCTCTTTAGCTCTTCATCACTTTAACACTGATAAGCTCTTTTGCACTACACTCATTACATCTGCACAGTTTTTTTGCACTACACCCATTATATCTGCACAGTTTTATTTAATGGTTGCACTATCTGCCATGTGCCTTAGCCCACTTTACCTATCTCTTTTTTACAATGTCCTTATTGCTATCTGTATAGTTTGTATTTATATATATTTAAACTGTAATTATCTGTATTTTTACATTACTGTTAGTGTTTAGTGTTAACTTATGCACCAAGGGTCTGAGAGTTACGCAATTTCAATTCTCTGTATGTATGTGCTGTACATGTGGTGGAATTGACAATAAAGCTGACTTTGACTTTGACTTTTGACTTTGACTTTGATTAGGTTACTTTGACCATCACCCACCATAGATCAACATAATCTATAAAGGTGAGAATCAAGATATTTCATGATATAGTTAATGCGTTTGGAAATGTTTAGAATAAAAGGAAAAAAAAGATAAACATAAGTGCTGTTGTGGCTGCTGTGTGTCACATGACGACTGAATCCCCCCCCCCCCCCCCCCCCCCCCCCCACTCGTGCCCCCTCAGAAATAATGAGTGCATGACGCCCCTGGCTTCAGGTGACGCTGGGTTAGATTTTCCCTTCCACACCTGAGAAAGTCGGTGAGATTTCTCGAGAAGTTTTTAGGAAAGGTATGGTTCTGTGGTTCTGTTTACTGCTGTTGTGAGTCATGAGGATTGTTCTGGAGAAGGATCTGCTTTACTGACGCGCTGGTTGGAGCAGGGCTCGATGTCGCAGTACTCCCACGAAACGGCTCGCTCCATCTTCGTGTAGCACCAGGGCAGCTTATCTTGATCAGGATTCCTGCCAAATCAAGGAAAACATCTCAGAGAGCACAAGATCACAATCATATATAATACTGAATTAAATGCAGCGTCCTGCACGAGATTGCTCAGTTCAATCCAATACATGATTTTGACTAATTTTCAGGTGCTGATTCCAAAAAAATAGTGCCTTAAGAATTATGCTCTCTGACAAAATATGTGCATTTTGTAGCATTTTTGCTTTGATAAGCATTTGTAATGTGAAGAAGTCCTGCATTCTCCATTAAACAGCAAAAATCACTGCAAACACACAATTCCTGTCTGAACCTGAGCTGAAATACAAATATTTGTTCAATTCTCAGCCATTTTCACATGTATAAATGATTCTGAAGACATTATATACTGATTTTCATCTCTTTGCTGATTGTAAGTTTTTTTTTTTTTTTTTTATATTTTTAAGATTTCTTTTGTCATTAAAACCATAACTTTTGCTACTCAACTGCTGTATTTTGATAAATTCATTAAAGCTGATTGCATATATTTAATTTGAAAAAATAAATAAATAAATAAATAGATTATATATTGTGCTTTGCTCAAGAAGGTCAGCCTTTCTCGCAAAATATGTGCATTTTGTAGCATTTTTGCTTTTGATAAGCATTTGTAATGGCAAGAAATCCTGCATTCTCCCTTAAACAGCAGAAAAGCACCACAAACAGATGTCCTGACTGAATCTGAGCCGAAATATGAGTATTTGTTCAATTCTCAGCCCGTTTTCATGTGTGAATGATTTTGAAGACATATAATCCTGATTTCCACTCTTTTGTCATTAAAACCAAAAACTTTGCTATTCAACTGCTTTATTTTGATAAAGGCAGATTAAAGCTGATGCATATATATATAAAATTAGAATTGAAGTTTTATTGATATTTATAAGGAGCATCAGGCCTTTTTTGCAAGATGCAGGGCTGTGTAACTTCTGGCAATAATATGACTTTCAGTACATAATATGCTGAATTGATATTCAATTTATTGCATAAAAATCCTTTTTTTTTTAAATTATTTTTCGTAATTTATATAATTATATATTGACCGCAATCACCAAAGTTCACATTTATTTATCTATCTATCTACAGGATATATAACATTTTAAATAAGTACAATCCATCTGAATTAATTGTATATATTTTATATATGTATATATTTTATCTATCTATCTATCTCTCTCTCTCTCTCTCTATATATATATATATATATATTCAGCTATTTAATTTATCTATTTTCAGCTATTTTATTTATTATTTATTTTCATTTATTTAACTACAATAACAAACTGAAATGGACATAAATATAACAAAAATACTAAACCTTTAAATACAATTAATGTGAAAACAGAAAGTCTAAAAATAAAAAACTAATCCAAAATATTAATAAAAAGCTATAACAGTATCTCAGTGATACTAAACCAACACTGGTAGTTGCATGTTATCTTCTGCTCTCTAGATGCGTCTATGGGATGTTTCTTTATTGAGTGGAAATCATATGTCTGAGTGCTTAGAAAGTAAAAGCATCCAGTTATGTGTCAAAGTACTGCAAACTGTTATGGTTTGCCTCTGCTTGAGAGCTGAATGAGGAGCGTCACCGCAGAAGGCGTGTTCCCCGAGGCCCCTGCCGACGGCGCTGTCCACCGTCTCCCAGCGTTAGCTCACTGAACAGCAGATCTGAGTTCCACGGCAAACGGACAAACCTGAGACGGTCACATTCATCACACCACGGTACTGAGCGCCTGAATCACGGTAACACTGTCTGCTGGGTCTGATAACACACACACACACACACACACACACACACACACACAGGGAAAGACTATGAGACGTGTGTGTGTCTCTGCATTAAAGGCACAAACGCAATGATTTCATCCTGTTAGATAAACTATTATGTTAAATAACATTAAGCTAGCATGAAAAGTGGTCTTTTCATGCTCTAAGTGGTATTGAATTGATATTCAATTTACTGCATTAAAAACAATTTTAATGAAATAATTTTCCAAATTTATTGTATGCATATACACACAATTTTTTTTTTATTATTATTTATTTTATTTTTTTAGGTTTTGTAATTTATCTATATGAAATTATGAGTTATGAGCTGTGATCGTAAAATGTAAAATAACATTTGGGGTAATGGGTCATAGGCCCTTCAATTGGAGTAAATAAATGAATAAATAAAATAGGACAGAAACGACAGATATTACTGAATTTACGACAAATGCAACAAACTTAATAATGCATTTTTGTTAGATAGAAAATCACTTGACAGTGAAGCATTGATTTTGAGCTAGACTGCTGGAAAGTTACTGCTAATAAATTGTCATAATTTCCTCACCCTCATGTCGTTCCAAGTGACTTTCTTCTGTTGAAAAGATTTTGTAGAATGTTACCAAACCATTTGGTTACCCTTGATTCTACTGTATGGACAAAAATTTCTTGAATTTCTCAAATTATGTTCCACAGAAGAAAGAAATTCATACAGGTTTGGAACGACATGGTGTTGAGTAAATGATGACAATATTCATTTTTTTGGTGAATCTCCCTTTAAGAACTTTATTATTTGTAAATAATAAGCACCTAATTTATAGAAGACTGATATTATCTTAACCAGGCCCTTACTGAATTAACATTTTATCTCCAATTAAAATTCATTAGAACTAAACATCTAAAAATAAAGAAGTACCCAGAGTTTAACTGACAGTATTAGTAGGATGGTGGTCACAAGAAGTAAATCATGTCCTCATTACCATGGTTATATGGTTTTTAAATAAATAAGTAATAATACACTATACAATTTATAGTTAAAAAAAATAAAATAAAATAAATAAATAAATAAAAAACACTAAACATGAAGAAACTACAAAACAGCTTCTATGAAATTAAAATAGCCTATTCCCCAATAGTAATAACAGTAACATTATATAAATACATTTCTGCCAACTTAATAACTGTGTTAATAACTTCAAGTTAAATTGCTATGGTGCTGAATTGACAAGCCTATCAGCGTTTTCCAATTTCCATTGTCGTGCTGTTTTCAGCCAGCATCACTACAGAACATTTAATGTTCTCATATCACACGACTGTATAACAATTCTGTGTCACATTTGAATGGATCAAGCAACTCGCGCTGTTTATCACTTGTAAATCGTGGCAGAAGCGCAGCGCTGTGCGGAAGACTGATCCGCTCTTTGACGCGCGCTGGCGGATGCATCGGGTAGCGCTGCTTCGCGTTTTTGGAGTATTTGTAATACGGTTTCGCATGCGCTGTAATTTAAAAACAGCGCCTAATATTGGGAGGTCTCCTTCGTTTCGGCGATTGGCCCACTACTTGAATGGAATGTACCGATGCTCCCGATGGCCAGTAGGCGATCACGGGCCCCCCAGATCTCTGGGCCCTATGCACTCTGTCACCCTTTTCCCCTCACTAGCGACATCAATGAGTGGAATGAACTCTAAAAGTGCTGTTCTTTTTATTTGATAAAACATGTATGTGTTGAAACGGCTAATAATAAATTGACATTCTGTAGTTTTGTCTCATATTAATTTTTTAATCACATTTGCAAATATCTTGACTCCACAGCCAACAGAGCAATTTTGTCAGTGTCTGCACTTGTTTGGCCATTTGTTGGATAAACAGGAAAGTGTTCAGCACCAGCAGAAGACAGTGTAAAGAAATACTCTTTGAGAGAAGCAGTCTATCAGCGAAGTTAAAAGCAGCTCGTAAGTGTATTTACTTGTCTCATTAGTGGTTTTCCCTCAAGCATTTAAACAGGCTCGTATAACCCACTTCTTAAGAAACCCACTCTTAACCCAACTCTTTTAGGGAACTATAGACTGGTTCTCCCTTCTGCCTCTCATTGCAAAAACACTTGAACGAGTTGTGTTCAACCAAGTCTCTGCCTTTCTCACACAGAACAACCTCCTGGACAGCAACCAATCTGCTTCAGAAGTGGACATTTGACCGAAACTGCCTTGCTCTCAGTTGTTGAAGCCCTAAGACTTGCAAGAGTGGCTTTCAAGTCTTCATTACTTATCTTGCTGGATCTGTCCGCTGCTTTTGATACGGTCAACCACTAGATCCTCCTGTCAACCCTATTGAGAAAGAGCATCTCAGGAACCACACTCCAGTGGTTTGAGATATCTCAGATAGGTTCTTCAAGGTATCTTGGGGAGGTGAGGTATCCAAGTTGCAACATCTAGCTACTGGGGTGCCTCAGGGCTCAGTTCTTGGACTACTTCTCTTCTGTGTCTACATGGCATCACTAGTTTCTGTCATTCATAAAGATGGCTTTTCATATCACTGCTATGCTGATGACATTCAACTCTACCTCTCAATCCATCCTGATGATCCGACGATAGCTGCTCGCATCTCAGCATGTCTAACAGACATTTCTTGTTGAAGGAAGGACCATCACCTTCAACTAGCTAAGACAGAACTGCTTGTTGTTTCAGCAAACCGATCACTTCATCACAATTTCACCTTCGAGTTAGGCTCATCAACCATAACTCCTTCAAAAACAGCCAGAAACCTTGGAGTTGTGATTGATGATGCTGAATTTCTCAGACCACATTGCTAAAACTGCCCGGTCCTGCAGATTTGCTTTATACAATATTAGGAAGATCAGGACCTTTCTTTCGGAACATGCAACACAACTCTTCAAGTTCAAGCTCTTTTTCTGTCCAGACTTGACTATTGCAATGCTCTCTTGGCAGATCTTCCAGCCAATTCCATCAAACCTCTACAATTAATTCAAAATGCCGCTGCAAGATTAATATTTAATGAGCCGAAAAGAACGCACGTCACACCTCTGTTCATCAATTTGCACTGGCTACCAATAGCTGCTCGCATAAAATTCAAGGCATTAATGTTTGCCTACAAAACCACCTCTGGCTCTGCACCCCTTTACCTAAATTCAGTACTTCAGACCTATGTGCCCTCTAGAAGCTTGCGTTCTGCAAGTGAACAACGCATTATTGTGCCATCCCAAAGAGGCACAAAATCACTTTTCACTGACTTTTTCATTCACTGTTCCCACCTGGTGGAATGACCTTCCCAACTCAATCCAAGCAGCTGAATCCTTAGCCATCTTCAAGAAACGGCTAAAAACACATCTCTTCCATCTTTATTTGACCCTATAACTCTGTCACTCTCTATTCTAATTCTATTTTATCTATTTGTCTTCTTTTTATTAAAAAGAAAAACACACACACACTTGACCCTCTATCAATTGCATTTTTATTCTCTAACTAGCTTAGAGAAAAACTAACACTAGCTTTTTTTCTATTCTATCTACTTGTTTCTTAAAACAAAAATACCTTGCTACGTATACTGCGTTAGGCTAACTGAGACTTGTCATAGCACTTGCATGTTGTTGCTCTTTTGTTGTTTTTGATTGCTTCTATTGTCCTCATTTGTAAGTCACGTTGGATAAAAGTGTCTGCTAAATTACTAAATGTAAATGTGTGTATATATATATATATATATATATATATATATTATATATATATATATGGTTATTTTTTAAGTTTATTTTTTATAATGTATCTATAGGAAAATTTTAATCATTACAAATGATCTGAATTAAAGATATTTTTAACTATATTTTAACTATCCTTACAAATATTTACCTATTTGAAATAATTATATAAAAAAATGCAAACCTCATATAAAATGAATGGAAGATAAGAAAACTCATATAATATGTAACTTAACATTCTGACACCGTGTCCTAACTAGCCGCGCTGCGACGCCGCGAAATTTCTAATTTAGAAACGGTTTCTATTTTCGAGACGTCGCGGCTGGAACAACAACATACAAACTAATGACAGTGGTAATCTCAGGTACTGATTATGTGCTTTATTCAGTGTTAAACGTGTCTAATGTGAGTTTGAATATCATTCTGCGTGACCGTTAGCCATACTGAAAGCAACAACAGATAGTTTACCTCAGATCTTGAAAATAAGATGTTCGTTAAAACTGCGAACTCAGTGCGAACCAACAAGCGTATTCCATGACAAAGATGGTATCATTCACTCGTACTTTTAATAATGTTAAAAAGGTTTATTTATGAATTCGATTATAAACATATCCATTTCTTTGCGAGTGCAGTGTGCTTCCAAGGAGAGCCCGCCCACACACGCTTCTGATTGGCTGTGATATTTCATCGATTCCGTCGCGTCACGCTGTCGCGTCGCGTGTAGTTAGGACACGGTGTGAGGGAGATGATTATCAGTTTCTGAAAGGTAAAGACTGTCATTTACTGGCTATATGAAAGATTAAAAATAATGTCAGACCCTGTTTGTGTGTGTGTGTGTGTGTGTGTGTGTGTGTGTGTGTGTGTGTGTGTGTGTGTGCGCGTGCGTGTGTGTGTGTGTGTGTGTGTGTGTGTGTGTGTGTTGTGTCTGTACTCACTGATGTTACAGTATTGTCCAGTATATCCAGATATACATCCACACACCTCTTCACCAGTGGCCTCAATCATCCTACAGACTCCATCATTTTCACAGCGATTCCTCGAACAAGCTAAACACACGAATTGTGAATTGTGGGGACATTCCATAGTCGTAATGGTTTTTATACTGTACAAACTGTATGTGCTATTGCCCTACACCAACCCTACAAGTAAACCTACGTCCTCATGTCCTCATAAGTCACCTTCTCCTTGTAATATGTATGTCATACCCATGTCATTATACAAATTTGTGTCCTCATATGTCACAAAAATGCACACACACACACACACACACATACACACACACACACACACGCACACACGCATACACACTCACACACATACACACACACACACACACACACTCTCACACACACACACACATTCACGCACACACACACACATTCACGCACACACACACACACACACACACGCACGCATACACACACACACACACACACACACACTCACACACACACACAGAAGAATGTTGAGCAGGAAAAAAGCACTAGCTGCAGGTGATCAGGTGTGAGTTGTTTATTTACCTGTGTATCGTGCACGCTCGCAGCTCACCCCTCCGCTGAGGCACGCGCACAGCTCTACAGATCGCAGGTAGATCCGTCCCCACGAGTCTCCAATGTCATAGTGTTTCAGATGCAGCGGCTCGTAGCACTTCTCTAAAAAACAAACCACAGACGCGAACCCAAGCATCAGAACTCCACCGATATCAGATGACAGACAAAATAAAGAAAACGAAACCTTCACGAATCACAGGACATGTGATAGTGTTAAAGATGAGAGCTTTCAAAACATGAAAGAGAGCGATGCATGAATGGAGACCAACATGTGACGCTGTGCTAGAAAAATTAAGCTTTAATACATACGTTATTCGCCTACATGTGAACAGATGCAACACTACTATTGTTAATTAATTACTACTGTTAAGCTAATTATCATGCAGACTATAATATTCCTATTACTAACCAAAAAGAACTTAAATGGAACTATAATTCATTATTACTTACTTTCAGAATTAAAAAGATAGATAGATAGATAGATAGATAGATAGATAGATAGATAGATAGATAGGTTTTTTTTAGAGTTTTTGACCCACTTAAGAAGGACTTGAGTACATCCTAGACCTAGACCTAGACCTAGAAGCTCCCATGTCCTCCAATTTTTTTCTCTTGGGAAGTCTTTAACTGGCAAGTTTCGCTGCTGTAAAGGACTGTGGACAGAACATTGGACTTATAAAAGCGTAACTTGGTTTTGAGAGAAAGTTTTCTGCTTTGCCATATTTTCTTCAGCTGATTAAAGGCTGCTGCTATCGGGGACAGGAGACATCCTTGCCTTACACCGGTCACCACCTCAAACCATTCACTGTATCCATTTTCAGTCCTCACTCTGCATTTGGAGTTGTTGTAGATCTGCTCAATGGCCCCTACAACTTTTGATGGAATGCCGTAGGCAAGCAGAATCTTCGAGAGTGAACGCCTGTGCACGCTGTCGAACGCTTTGGAGAAGTCGATGAAGCTGACTGCAAGAGGTACTTGGAATTCTCCACACTTCTCAACAATTCTCCGCAGCGTGAAGATTTGTTCCGTGCAAGAGCATTTTGGCCGGAACCCTGCCTGTTCTTCACGCAGCTCAGAGTCTATAGTGTCACGTATCCTATTGAGGATGACCCTGCAGTAGACTTTTCCAGGGATTGAGAGCAGAGTGACCGCCGTCCAGCTATCACACTCCACCAGATTGCCTTTTTTCGGTATGCACACCACCTCACCATTCTCCCAATCCTCTGGTATGACGCCTGAGTTCCACACCTGGTTGCACAGACTGCATATCCAGGTGATCACACTCTCGCTGCCAGCTTTCAGCATCTCGGCTGTTATGCCGTCGTTCCCTGGAGACTTGTTATTCTTGAGGCTGGATATGGCCTTGCGAATTTCGTCCTCCGAGAAGTCCGATGTCTTTCACAGTGGCAGGGCATGCTGGTTCCGGTCTATTAAGGACCTCTTTGAAATGTTCAGCCCACCTCGCCAACTTGTTCTCACCTCTGGAGAGTAGCATGCCATGCTTTGCTTTCACTGATCCAGACCCTGTTTTCACAGCGCCGCAGATCTTCTTGGCGATCTGGTAGACCATGCGCATATCATTGCGGCTAGCTGCTTCTTGGGCTTCCTCAGCTTGTCTGTCCAGCTACTCTCGCTTGTCCCTCTGTGCACTGCTTTTTACTGCCTTATCCTTGTTGAAGTATTCCTGGTAGGAATCCTCGCCATCAGATGGACTAAACCTTCTTTGGTGTAGCACTTTCCTCTCTGCTATCAGCTCCCGGGTACGGTCACTGGTCCAGGTCTCCTTGAGAGACTTCTTGTGGCCAAGGATCTCCTCCCTGGCAGCTGACATGGCATCTACTTAAGTACATCTTTATATGTAATTCCATAATTACTTCTATTGTCTTTGAAATATGGTTAAAGTACCGTTGAATGTACTGACAAGCATTTATAAACTAAATAATAAACTAAATAATAAACTAAAATATACTTTAATGTCATTTCTATTGAAACATGATTGCACATTTCAAAAGAATTAAAATTTTTACATTTAAATATTATATTATAAATTATAAATATTTAAATATTAAATATGTTTGTGTAGTTACAAAGTGATTTAGTACATTTAAAATACATTAACTTTAGTACATTTAAAAGATATTAAATGCAATTTTGAATAACATGCAACAGATAAAATGATAATCTAGTTCTTTACATGTGCTTTAGTATGTTAGTCAACACATCAAAATAAGTTTACTTCTTTGAAATGTGACAAACGATTCTTAAAACTATGATTTAAAATGTACTTTAAAGATGTACTTTTTTTAAAAATGTTCTTTTTTTACATTATTTACACTTTTTAAAAGTGTAATTAAGTTTGTTAAGAAACAGTCATGAAAGTGTTTCTCTTTAAGTCACTTAAGTGGTCTTTTATTTCATTAATATTATATTATCTGCAAGTACAGCTTTTTAAAAATACACTTTGAAGATTTGAAGTACACTACAAGTGCACACCAAAAATCCATAATCCCACTGTATTTATCATTACATCATGTAAATATGACCACTTCACTGTATGTGTGTGTTTAACTCACTCTTTTCACACAGAGTTCCAGTGAATCCATGAGGACAAATACATTCAAATGAGTTCAGGTGAGCGGCCGTCGAACAAACGCCGCCGTTCAAACATGGGTTCTGCCGACAGAGACTCGGCCCGTGACCCGGAGGAAGAAACCCTGGGCGGAGAAAGAGATAAATACAGCAAAACTTGCTTATCATCATGAATGGAGAGCTGATACATCATGCAGCTGAATTCACTCACTTCACAAACCCTCAGTGAGTCACTGAGTCAGAGACACTATCTGTTTTACAATCATAAACAAATCACTCTCAGCCCCGATTACTGAACTTCCACATTTAAAAGTGCATGTAAATACAGTACAGAAGCATTTCTGCCCATTTCTTGCATTTCAAAATCACAGAGCACATTCTGAGCCGAGTGTTTTGAATTAATTTGATAAGTAAGTTTAAAAATATATCTAAAGTCTTGTATAGGGAACCAAATAAGCCACTAATGACCTTTCGAAAAACCAGTGCATGACGCTGCTGTTCGCAAGCGTGTGTTTGAACCAGAGCACAAACTCTGTACATCTGCTGTTATAAACATGGAGGTCTGGTGGAGCGCGTCTCACAAACAAAGCGTGTCATTTATGCATGAACATAAACAGCTCCCTCTGAAAGTCAAACATCCTGGTAAACCCACACTTTCTTTTCCACCCACGAGCGAGAAATGTGCTCCTGACCACAGACATTATACCTTTAATGACTTTGTTGGCGATGTAAAATAAAGCAGTAAGGTGAATAATGCAATGATTTTTGGGCATTAAGTTTATTTAGCAGCCATTAGAGTAGTTTTGAGTTTAATTTTTAAACTGTTTAGGTTTAGTTATGTTTAAAACTGTTTAATTCACTTCCATGCAGTGTTGTTTTAACGTAAAACTATAAATTGTTACAAATATTAGAATATATACTGAAATGAGTTTAAGTTGAAGTACTAAAATTACTAAAACTTATATATATATATATATATATATATATATATATATATATATTATGTATATATATATATATATATATATATATATATATATATATATATATAATTGATAAAATAAATGTAAAATAAACTAAATATATAAATACATTTATAAAAATAAAAAAACAATTTTAAATATTAATAAATACTATAATAGTATATAATGTAAATAATACATTTCAGTGAATCGATTTAATTTACTCTGTTATATAGCCTATTATAATCACTCTAATTTAACAATTCATAGGAGTCAACTCTAAAAAATGTTCACAGAAACTTCCACATGGCATTTTTAGTATATTAAAATGCTTTTTAAGATATATTTGTTGGTAAACATTGCTGTTTATTACTACTTAAAAATAAAATAACTTTATTGTGTTCATTTAGTTAAAAACTGTAAGTAGCATTTCATGGTTATTTTTAACTAGATTTTTTTACATGCTTCATTTTATTAAACATTACATATTTTAAATGTACTTACTTTACAGAAGATCGTATCAGAAAGACGGCTGATTTAATAGTTTTAATAGAGAAAGAAAAGATGATTTTATTTACCATTAAAGAGTCGTGCTTGTGAACTGCAGAATCCCCACTTCTGGTCGCGGTCAAAGTTGTGTGTGAGAGAGCACCTATAACACAAGACCAGCCGGAAACACAGTGAGACTGACACACATCTGAAACACTCCAGACCTGAGTAAAGATCAAACTGACTAAAACAAGGGTCGCAAATCTGTTAACTCCATAAACACCAATATAAACCAAGTGCATGAAATTCCCTTATTCTTGACAAACACAAAAAAACCTATGAAAGGTAAAAGCAGATATGACTACAATAAATGCCAGTTCACCTGCAATGAGTAAAACACAAAAAGAGAAATTTCATTTCAACGTCATGTCATATTGATCACCCTTGTGAAACAGAAGTGCGCTTAATTGTATTTTATATGCACTTGTAGTGTACTTCAGCTCTTCCAAGTATATTAAAAAAAACTGTACTTGCAGATGATATAATATTACTGAAATAAAAGGCCACTCAAATTGCTTAAAATAAGACAATTTCATGACTTTCTTAACACACAAGTACACTTTTAAAAAGTGACCTTTGTAATAATCTCAAATTAAAAGTTTTAATTATTTAATTATTTTAATAATTTTTCTTGAGTTTTAAAGTAGTACACTTATTTTGATGTGTTGACTAACATACTAAAGCAGATGTAAAGAACTGTGGTGTTATGCAATATTGCATTTAAAGTTAATATATTTTAAATGCACTAAAATGCAAATTAAAATCATATTTTATTTTAAATATATGACATGCTGTACAAGTTTAATAAAAAATAACATTAAAATATATTTTAGTTCAACCATATAGACGCAATTGTGAAATTACATAAAAATATGTACTTAAGTCCTACTTAAGTGGGTTAAAAAAGCACTCTAAAGTTCAGCTAATTGCATTTAATATAAATTTAAAACTATAATACTTTTATTATTATTATTATTATTATTATTATTATTATTATTATTATTATTATTAATGGCAATTTAACATGCAATTAAGTGTCTGAAAACATTACATTCACTTCACACTTAAGTATATTCTTGTACTTATTTTTCACAACAGAACCACTGTCAAGGTCAAAAACAAACAGAAAGCACAACATAAATACTCCATACAACATATGTCTGCTATATTCCGGGTCTTCTGAAGTCAAACGGAGCTTTGTGTGATCAAGCAGAATGAACAACATTTAAGCTGTGAATGAATCATTATTTGAATCAGACGATTCAGTTCACAAATCAGACTAATCTGCTTCACTCTTGCAATGATTTCCTACTTAAAATCTCAACATAAAAGAAGATTCTCAGTGAATGATGACTTACAGAATTCAGTCTGTGCTTTAAAAAAAAAAACATCATATGATTTACACACAAATGGTATGGACTTTTTTAGAAAACTTGACAGGTGATAAATGAAAAAAAGCAGTGTTACGATTCAACAAAATTCTTCTTTTGCATTCCACAAAAAGAAATTCTAGCATAAGTGTTTGGGAGAATAGTTTTTTTCAGTTTCTGGAAGCAAATCAAACTGAGAACCACCATGTCTAAACCACAAATAAACCCTGCTCCAGATTTCTGGAGTGAATCCTCAGCGAAGAGTTGCTCCATATGGAGATGTGCACACACTTGTTGAGCTGCAGTGATGTGACTCTTTCATCTCTTGTCACGGCGCTGATCTCTCTGCCTGATAACATTCACTCCGTCTCAGTGTTTAGAAGTGTTTATGAAATGGGTAGGTGTAGTCATCTGCCCCACTCGCTGACGTATGGCAGAGGAGCCTAAAGAGCAGCGCAGATGATGACGAATGATGGTAGTGGTAGAGTCGAGGGTTAAGTCTGGGCTGGGTGAAGGTTACTCAAGCTCTCTGATTAGGCTTACATCAGATTCAGGGCTGGGTTCTGACTTTGGCTTGATGTTACAGGGATGTGGGTTTGGATTAGTAAGGACTTGGCTATGGGCTGGTTAAGAAACTGGTTTAAGATGGGTGATCATCATAGCCCAGCACTTTAAAATAAATTTGATCAGATTGGATCAAATCTTGAAAATGTGTTGTTTAAAGATTTTGAAACCGAATTAGATAATGTAATCCAGTGCTATTTTAGTATTATTAAAATACCATGACAGTTTTTTACTAATATTATTGTGGATTAATTTTTATTGGATTATTTGTTTTGTTTGTTTTATTTATTTGTTTATTTGTTTGTTTGTTTGTTGTTTAGGCAAAAAGGTGAAATAAAGCAAGTTTGCCGTTTCTTTTATGTTGTTTTAGTTCAGTTAAGGTTTATTTTATTTTAATAAATGTAATGTAATATACCTGATTTAGTCATTTGTCTTATGTAGTATATATACACATTTATATTTTGCACTTCAAACGTTACAGTTATAAAGTGTACAAAGTAAGCTTTTAAGCCTCTCAGTATAGTAAAAAAGTAATAATAATGAGATTTTGTTCCCAAACAGCTGTCAATATCATTAAAAATAGTGTCAAAAAATGTATGACAAAATGATCAAAGATGAACTAGTCAAAAGTAGTTTCTAATGAGTGCATCCCTTACTGCATGCAGTTATGAATTGTGTGTTTTTATTGATTTGTTGTAGTGTTTTAGTGTGTTGTTTTCTGTCTCTTCAGATAAAAACACATAAAGTGACCCAGTGCTGACTGTTCTACCTGTTGTTATGTACATGGACAGTAGTCTACATTGTGATATGTGGTCCAGTTTAGAGCACTGGTAATCTGAAACAAAGTTTGTTATCTGGATCAGTGTGATCCAGTCCCATGCTGCTTTGAAAAACTGTTGCAAAAGTGAAATGGATTACTTGATCCTGGGTTACCGAATCCGGATCACTCTGACTCAAATCAAGACTTTTTGGACAATTTGACCTTGGTTAGCTGCTTAACAATCTGAATTTGGTTAATTGTTATTTGAATACTACTTCAATACTATTATAGTTAGTTAATTAGTTATAGTTAGTTAATATTTAAATAAAATTAGTTCATCTTTTTGTATTTTCTATTTTCATTTAAATTTTAGTTTAAGTGTTAGTAATTTTGTTGCGCGTTTGTCATTTTTATTAGTTATTATCTATATAATTTTATTAAAATTGGTTACACTTTATTTTAAGGTGTCCTTGTTACAGTGTAATTATAAATTTAAGTACTGAGTAATATTAATTAACTACATGTACTTTCTATATGGTTAGGGTTAGGATTAGGGTTTGGCTTAGGGTTAATTATGCATAATTTATTGTTATTATAATAGTAAGTACATGTAACGTGTGTAACAAGGACACCTTAAAATAAAGTGTTACCTTAACTTTTATTTCAATTTCAGTTTTAGTTATTTTAGTACATCAAACTATATGAAAATGATAAATGTTTTCATTTGGTTAGCTGAAATAAAATTCAAATTAAAAGTTTACATTTTTATGTCATTTATTTATTAGCACTGTCAGCATTAGTATTGTATTCTTGACAGTAGACTTCCTTGTACTAATTGCTCTTGGCTATGTTGGCTTCTGTTGCCATCTCTCTCTCTCTCTTTCTCTCTCTCTTCTCTCTCTCTCTCTCTCTCTCTCTCTCTCTCTCTCTCTCTCTCTCTCTCTCTCTCCTTTCCATCATATGTACTTTGTTTAGATAATTCACTTTTTTTTTTTTGGTGAATTTTATTGCTTTTTTTTTTTTTTGTCCATATGATGTGTATACGTGTGATGCTCTGTCTTTGTTTTTTTAGGGTGACTTTTTAACATTCTGTCAAGGGTCTACAGATGAAAAATAGCCTTTTGGGCTAATTCTGGCATATTTACAGTCATGTTTATTAATGTGCTTTGCCCCTGTAAATAAATAAATAAATAAATAAATAAATAAATAAATAAATAAATCAATAAATCAATAAATAAATAAATAAATTTCAGTTAACATTTATTTTAAATAATAAAAAAAATAAGTTTTCTATGGTTTAAGTTTATTATAACTCTGGTTTTGGCTTACAAAGGATCTGAATTGAGGTGTGTTCAGCTGGACAGATTTGGGCTCGTCAGAATCTACATTTGTCTGACTAAAGATCTGATTTGAACTGGTTAATATGTAGGTTAACTGCCTTAAATCAGATCTTTTTCTATCCCAAACCAGACCCTCAGAATCCAGTTTTGGTCTGTCTAAGGACCTACGACTGAGCTCGGTTATAAACTGATTGCATTTTCTCTGCTGATTTATTGGTTAGCTGAACAGTTAAACATGGATCTGAGAGTAGTACGCTATTTTTGGTAACCGAAAACATCAAATTAGCCAAACTATTTAATAAACAAACACATTCTACGCATGCAGATTCTTTGTGAGTCTGGTTGTGATTTAGAGCTGCAGTTTTGGGCTTTGAGATCACTTTGGCATTAAGACCTGAGACTGGGTTCGATGGTCAGCGATTTAAGGGTTATTTCTCTGCGATTACTGAAAAATAACCATCAAGGGACAGCGACACTGAACGTGTGTGTACTGAGGATGTGTGTCAGCACTTACCAGGCCTTGTGAGAGTTCATAGAGATACACTGGTGATAAATCACCCCGCCAAAGCGAAAAGGAAACTTGCACTCTTTGCCATCTGTTGTGAGAACTAAACCACACACACACACACACACACACACACACACACACACACACACACACACATACATCCAATAAACCAAGAGTTATTAGAAACAGAAACTCTCTGAGAGCAACTGGAGAACAGTTCATACCTTTCTGGGTTACAGTGTTGGACTGTCCGGAAACTAATATTTCAATACCAGGTGGCTGCTTGCGCTTTAATGAGAGAGAGAGAGAGAGAGAGAGAGAGAGAGAGAGAGAGAGAGAGAGAGAGAGAGAGAGAGAGAGAGAGAGAAAGAGACACAGAGAGAGAGAGAGACAGAGAGAGAGAGAAAGAGAGAGAGAGAGAGAGAGAGAGAGAGAGAGAGAGAGATTGAGAGAAAGAGAGAGAGAGAGAGAGAGAGAGAGAGAGAGAGAGAGAGAGAGAGAATTTTTCAAGGATCTTTATTTAACAAAAAGTTTACTCACATAAAATCAACTTTCCATGTAGCTTTGTAAAAAAAAAAAACCTTGATTTAATCATAGCTGTAAACACCCTTGCAACATTATATTCATTTTTGTTTTTTTTTTTTTATTATTTGCTCAATTTTATCTCTTCTGCTAATGCATTGTGGCTTTACCCAAAATAAAATGTAACAACTGGCACTCATACTTTCGTTTTTGAACATATTTAAAGCACAAAATAAAACTTTGCATGGAAAACTTCTCATTAAAAAGATTCTGCAAACCATCAACTAAAGGCTTAAGTCTTGAACAATACAAAAACGAAGAGAGAGAGAGAGAGAGAGAGAGAGAGAGAGAGAGAGAGAGAGAGAGAGAGAGAGAATGCCAAGATGAACACCAAATTACAAACATTCAGCAAACCTCGTTTGGGACACTCACCGATCCAGCACACTGCAAAAGGGGCAATAAAACAAGACATACGAGGAGAAGAAGAAGAAACTCTCGACGAGTCAGAACTGGAGAAAACACAGGCATTTCTGCACGAGCTCTGCTCCTTCTTGAACACGTTTCACCAGGACGCAAAGCAGATGAAGTCCGTCCCAAACGCGAGTGTCATCTGCGGGATTCCTCCATTATATCCCGAGGCGATGGATGCGTGGAGGCGCACCGCAGGAGAAGCCTCTGGAAGGGAGTTCTCACGAGAAAAGCCTGCGATCACACCTGGAGCAGTGGACAGACCCAGCCCAGCGCGAGCCTGCGGTGATGTAATGCCGATCCTCATGCTTTGATTTCGGCCTGGTTGTCAATGACGACGAATCCACCCACCCGCGATGTTGCGCACCTTTGAGCGCCGACAGAGAAAGAGAAACTCGGAAAAGCTGATGTAGGCTGACGCGCGTCACGTTCAGATCAGGAATGAAGTTAATCATTCATAGACCGAAACTCCCGCAGAGTGAAAGCAGCGGATTCCTCGCCTCCATAAAAGCGTGCATATCGAGGAAAATATGACAAGAAGAGCCATGGATACTCTGCCTGATAATAATAATAATAATAATAATAATAATAATAATAATAATAATAATAATAATAATAATAATGTTTCCTCATCATAACGAGTTGAAATATACAGAGATTGCTGTTGTTGTTGTTATTGTGATTGTTATTGTGATGATGATGATGATGATGATGATGATTTTTATTATTATTATTATTATTATTATTATTATTATT
>CM077221.1:44528879-44578879 GCA_039654775.1 Spinibarbus caldwelli | reverse complement strand
TCCCTCTGAAGGTGTTTATAAGGCTCTGTGAATGTGCTGCGATCAGAATCAGGTGAGCTGGAGGTGATTCTCGTGTCTGGAACAAACTTCTGCGCAGATCTGGATTCACGGACGCCGCCGCGGATCCAGACGAGGTGAGCAAACAAGTGTGTGAGATGAACTATCTACAGGACACCTGGCGTAAAAATTAAATGGCGAGCTGCATTTATGATATATGAGCTGAACATATATATTATATAAAAGATATATACGTTGAAACTGTAAAAATGAAGAAAAGAATGCACACACACACACACACACACACGCATCTATCTATCTATCTATAGTCAACATATGAAGCGGATCAAAAAAGTTCATCAAAGTTGTGCTAAGACAAGAACAGGTATTGTTTTTGTTTTAGGACAACTTTGATGAAAGGTTTTGATTCACTTCATATGTTGACTACTGTATATATATATATATATATATATATATATATATATATATATATATATATATATTAGATGAATATATGACATCACCCTTTAGAGGTGACATGAAAAAAAAATCGGAAGTAGTGAAAAATTATGCATTTTACATGCGGTTATTAAATTTGCGATCATTTTAATAGACGTTAAATTATATGACAGGAATCAGCATATTCTCGTGTTTAATATATGTTTGCGTGCGTGTGTCTGTTTAAGTATACATTTTAAAACTGGTTATTATATTTATTTAACATTTGATTTGCGATTATGTTAAATTAGGCTATAAAACGTGTATAAGTATGTATATTATATATATATATATATATATATATATATATATATAATTTTCTTAACGGTTTTATTTAAATGATTGATGGTTTAAAATGTACAGTAGTCAACATTTGAAGTGGATCAAAACATTTCATCAAAGTTGTCTTAAAACCAAAACAATACCTGTTCTTGTCCTTGCACAACTTAGATGACCTTTTTTGATCCGCTTCAAATGTTGACTACTGTACATTTCAAACTGGATGATTTTCCAATATCCTCCTATTTTTTTTTTTTTTTTGATGTAGCTAGCTGTTGAGTAAAAGTGTGGAAAAACAAACAAACAAACAAACAAACAAAACAAAACAAAACAAATCAAAGGTTGAGGTTAATTTTAACTGTTTTCTCTGATGGGGCAAGTTGTCACGTTTATTTTATGTGTTGTTATGTTATATTATATGTTATGTATTCACTACAATTTCCTTTAGACATATTTTATGGAAGATGTTTTAGATTGCATTCATAAAAAAAAAAAAAAAAAAAAAAACTATTCCTCTCAACTTCACATTGAGACAATTTACCTCATATACTGTGACAACATGCCCCGCTACATACTGTTCAGTGTGAATTGGGTCAGATTGGTTTGACCTTTGATTTTTGAGCTACACGAATACCATGAACTTTTGCCCACAGTGATAAGAACACAGACTAGTGAAATACATAAAAATAAAGCAGCATAACGTCCATTCGTAGCTTGAGAGCTGATTCATGCAGTGAGCAAACGTGTGTCACGAGTGTCTGATCATAACCATGTGTGGATGACAAAACGCTCCGGTGTGACCCGACTCGCTCCAGCTTTATGATCCCCACATGAGCTGGACGGCAAGCGCTCTGTTTTCCTTACGTGACACACAGCCAGACTCGGCAGATTAGGTTGTTTTTGGTGAGTCAAGCCTCGGCCTGCGGAGCGGACAGGAGAAGATCAGCCCGTCTGGGTCACTGAAGGTGATTCACACGTGGAGCTCAAAGTACTGTGAAGTGTGTGTGATTCAGACTTTCATTCTGCTGAGCTCACAGATAAAGCCCTTACATTAGGAGAATCGGCCCAAAACACTGCTGTTTAACCCACACTGATACACAAACGGCCTCTAAAGGATCAAAACTTTGCTGGTAAACCTGTTGCACACAATACATGTTTAATCCAGTAAAAGCTCTTTTAGTGTAATTGTACAAACGTCCACCTTCAGCTCGTGCTTCACAGGTATTTTTGCTGTCAAATCTTTACTGATTTTTATCAAGTTAACGTAAGAATAACTTGTCATATTTCCAGATGAACACTTACTGGACTGAAGCAGCTTGGCTTTACTTGATTCCCCGTGAATCATTTCCTAGAAAAGTCAGTGAGTCTCAACTCTGATCATCAGGATCTTGGAGATATAGAGTGACAAATGATATTTATATCATTTTATGTCAGTATCTGCTATACTGTTATAAAAATCTCAGCATCTGCAGCAAATTGCATATTTTTGTTCAGTTTGAGTCTCTGAATAAAACGGAGCTGTTTTTCCTCTATATTCTTACTATGAGTCATAAAAGCTTACTCAACAAAGATCATCAACAAAAACTTTATTTAGATTTTGCCTCTCTCAAGTAGATTTTTAGAAAGTGCCTTCATGAGGAAATATGTGTGTGTAACCACTGTCAATAAAACACACACACTTACTGCTTGAGGAATTAAGGCGTATAGACTGACACAACGTGCACATCTGAGTGTTTTTTCTGCTGTTTTTGTAGGTAATGGAAAGTGGAGGGCCGTGCTGCTGCTAGGTGTTTTTGGGTTTGGCGGTTTGCGCACGGATAGACGTCTTTCATGTTTGAAATGTGGGAGGATCCAGGTGGGATTCAGCAAATGGGTTTGGCACGGGAAGTGACTCACCTCAGCCAGAAATTAGGCCAACAGTCTGACAATTATTATTATTATTATTATTATTATTATTATCACTCATTTTCAGGATCAGGATTCCAGTGGGATCTTTGAAGCATTAGAGAGATGTTAGATAAGCATGAAAAGCAGCCTCATCTGATGCTGGTCAGACTGCTGGTTAGGTAACATCATTAACATGTATCTGTTAATATTATTGGTAACTAGGGTTTCAAAGGGGTGGGAAATTTCTGGTAAATTTCCAGGAAACTTTCCTGGATTGTTTTTGGAAAGTTTCCAAAAATGTTCCACCCCTTTGCTACCCTACAGGTAACATTATACAATAACCTCTCATTATTAGTTAACATTAGTTAATGCATTAACAAGCATTGACTAACCATTATCAATAAATACAATACAGTATTTTTCAAAGTTTGTCAACTGTTCATTGTTAGTTAAGGTCCAAATATTAACAAATACAACTTTGATCTAATAACATATTGTGTTAAAATTCATGTTAACTAACATAGATAAATAATGTTAACAATTTACCTATAGAGTGTTACCATATCATTTGATTCAACTTTTGAATTCAATTTAATAATGCATTAGCAAATCTTAAAAAATTACATTAATAAATGCTTTAGACATATTTTAGACGTAGCACAGGCTACTAATGTTAACAAATGGAACCTTATTGTAAAGTTTTACCATATTATTTGGACTCCAGTCAACATGAACTAACAATGAACAGCTGCATTTGTATTAACTATCATTAAGAAAGATTAATAAATACTTTAACAAATGTATTGCTTATTGTCAGTTAATGTTAATTACTAACAAATGGGACATTATTTTAAAGCGTTAGCATACGTCCCACCTTAAACTCATGGTTAGTGAGTCACGATGCCTAAACAAGTTAACTTAGTCATCAATCTGCAATATAAGCTGAAACATGAGCAATAATTTTAACCAAAAGTCAAACTTTACCTTTTCAGTGCGGATTCTTTCCACTTTATTTTTAACACAAGAGCGGGCGCGCCATTTGTAATTTGAATATGTGAGACTTCTGGTGTCATTCGCTTCCAGTTATTTCACCTGTACAAAAACAAAACAAAAAAATGCTTCTTGATAGGCCTACTGGTTCTGGTATTTGTTAGGCCCATTATATTATTTTAATTCATTATCATAATCATAAACACACTGGTCTAGTGCAAATAGCCCTGTTTTAGGGTGAAGTCAGCTAAAATGGGCCACGTTTCAAATAAGCTATGCTTGAAATCTAATGATATTCTTATACATTAGCATGGGTCTCTTAAATATATTTATATTTTTTAAATGTGAAAAAGTATGAAAGTTTTAAAATTATGAGAGTTAGAGTATCAGCAGGTACCTTCTTGAGCCACGCACAACATTCAGGTAAAATGGGCCAGCTGTTCAGTTAAAATGGGCCAATATAATTTCAGCTTGAATCATTTTATTTTTAACAGTAAATTGACACTATAGTCTTTAGTGTGCCATAGCAACACAATAAATGTATTTCATTAAATAGAAAGTTGAATGAATATTTAATTAAACAATGCAATTAAAAATGAACTGATCGTGTTGGATAGGTGTGTGTTTCTGTGCATTGGTGTCTTTTGTGTTCATGTATGTGTGTATGCTTGTATTTTTTTTTTTTTTTTAAGACTTAAGATTTTGTATGGATACATATCTAGGCCTATAAACCTATTTTCACCCTCAATTTCTGTGTAAAAGTGTGTGTATGCAGTCCATTTTACTGACATCTTCCTTTCTTTCCCTTTCTCTTCTCTCTTCTTACCTCTCTGTTTCCTTTCTTTGCTTGTCCTCCTGCCATACTGTCTGCAATGCAATTTGTTTTAAAAGACTGTTTATCTAGGCCTACAAACCGATTTTCACCCTCAATTTCTGTCTAAAAGTGTGTGTATGCAGCCCATTTTAGCTGAAAAGTGTGGCCCATTTTAGCTTAACCAGCCATTTCTACCTAAAATGACCTTTTTCACAAAAATCGAAATTTCTTCTATAAATTAAACCTTTTTTATTTGAAAGAGCATGTCAAAATGTTGCTAATAAACCTTTGCTTTGTTGGTAAGCTTACTTATAATTGCTTTAGTACCCTTATTAGTGATTAATTAAATTTTCTATGTCAGGCTCAATTTCCTTACAATTTCTCCGACAAGCTTCATGTAACACTCTGTACTGCCCGCCTTAAAGATCTCAGACCAATGAGAATCACTGTTACATGTCAACAAGTGTTGAAGCAACAATGCAAAATCAGTTATTGTGATTTTCTGTAAAAATTTAAAGAGATATGATGCTACAACCTTATTTGGCCCATTTTACCTGATAGCCTATTTTAGCTGACTTCACCCTACCGTTTACTGTTATTTATTAGCTTTTTTTATTTTATTTATTTATTTATTTTTTATTATTATTATTATTTTTTTTTTTTTCTAGTTATCTGTATCGGTTAATGAATCGGAAGTCTTGCACAATCCGCGTTTCAAAATAAGGTGGCTATATCCGATATTATAAACAGAGTTTTGCATGAGAAACAGTGTTCAGTCGGGTGTAAATATGTGATACGAAATAGTTAATAAAGGCGTGGACTGTAAATGGTTGACAACGCATCGGTCTGTTTCAGCAGGAGAAAAAAAGCTGTCGAATCATTAAATGATTCATCCATAAAATGAAGTCTGACTCAGCATGAGACCCCCTCCGAGAGTCTAGCTCACATCCCAAGAGAAGCGGGACCCCGTCTAGACCGAGACCACGCGTGATTCACACCAACATGTGTGAAGAAGAAGCTTTTAAAAGCATCCGAAAGCATCTTGAGTCCAGTGTAACCTGAAAGCCGGGCTGCGTGACACCTGACGTGCGCGCTCCATTATTCTCCTCTGACATGGATGGGCGCGGCGCCGCGGTGACGTGAACGCGCCGAAACACACCTGAACACACCTGAAGTCGCCGCGGTTTGCTGACTCACCTCATTCAGAAAAAAGCCCTTCAGAGGAAGCAGCTCTGTTCATTCCAGCGGGAGCTTTGGAGAGACACAGACTCACGGACAGAAAAGAGATTATTCAAATATCGCGGGAGAAGGATGTGTTTTCAGACTCAAAAGCAGCAGGTAAGTTCATTTTTAATGCCTTTTATTAGTGTGGTTTTCTCAGAAACCTTTTTCAGAATTACTGATTGTAGTGTAAATGAATTTTATGACAAGATACTACGGGCTAAACCATTCTACACGTATCAGTTTTAATTCTGTAATGGAAAGGAAACATCCAAAAAACACATTTAAGTGTTTATTTAAATACCATTTATCTGTTTGTGTCTGTAGATTTAATACATAGCTTTGAATTTTTTTTTTTCTCAAGAACTGAGCGAGAAAAAAGAAAGAAAGAAAGAAAGAAAGAAAGAAAGAAAGAAAGAAAGAAAAAAGAGTTATGTAATTGTTTTATTCATGTCTATATTCTTAAGTTTCTGAAGTTGTTTGTTCATATCATTCGCTTAATGTACATTTTATTCCTAAAAACCGGATGATTTTTTCTTCTTCTTCCTGGCTGTTGATGGTATTTCCTGATTCATGGAGTGATAAAAAAATAGATCCAAAATCCCATCTGTAAAAACTTTTAACTCTATGTCAGCAAAATGAAACAAGAATTTTGAATTTGTCTTTATCCAATGTTCAGATTTATGTTAAAGGCAAATTAGAGCATATTTAGCGCCTCATTTTCATATTTAAACATTATATTTAAGAAAACTTTTAATACAAAACAATTGTCCTGATGTACTGTGATTAATCAACTGGAGAAGTATGATGATAGTAGCCTGACCCTTCAGAATTGTTTTTTAAGGTGCGACATTAACTGAAAATTAAATTGGATATAGTATTATTGGCTATTGTTAAAATGATTCCCTTTTAAACTAAAAACAACCAAAGAAATAGGTGACAACAGACTCAAACTGATGCATTTTGAGAAATATAGTCTTGTTATTTTGTTAACTTCAATTATTCTGATGTTGCTTTGATTGTTTTTGATGCAGTGAAAGTAGAAAAGGCTATTGCCTCAGGTAGATTCAGTCATATTAAGTCTTTTTTGTAATAAATATACTGGTAAACACATTATGTTTTTAGGGTTCCAGCCAAACAGGTTTTACAGCGGGTAATTGTAAAATCGTTGTTGATATGAAGTTGTTCATCAGGTCTTGAGGAGATGAGAAAACGTTAAGATGGGGAGTGAAAATATGGCAAGATGTTGGCATAGCTGTTTGTATTTACGGCCCTGCTATGCCTCCATATTGCCATTTTTTTGCTTCCAATGCCTGCACAGCAAAAAGAAACGCAACCGAGATGTTATAAAATGTCTGTTATTAGTCATTCACAGTGGATGTTCATGTGTGTGAGATGTCATATGTGAAATAAATGTCTAAATGATGTTATTATAATTTAGATTTCATACAAAACTCTGAGATTTTTAGATGTTTTTTAGAGATATCGACTATATTTATCAATTCAGTCTTTTTTTTGTATGTTATGTAACATTTTCTTATAATTCTACAATATATATATATTTTTCTAAATTAAACAATTGTAGTGTTTTATTTCATTTTCTATCATAAAATCTGAGATTACACTTTTATTTGCATCTATATTAACACACACACAAATCAGATTTAGTTGTGTAATTTTCTTCTGATTTAAATCTTATGGGTGATATATTGATGATACTAAGTTATTTACTATTATATTATAATAATTTATTTATTTATAATTGTATATAAATTGTAAATAATAATTACAAAATAATTGTTGTTTTTGTTTCCCCTGTGCGAGTTCAATTTACAAAGTATTTAAGCATACAGTATTTAGTTAACATTTTATAATATAAATTCCTTGGCCTTACCAAAATACATACAAACATTTTACCTCAATTCACCTTATAATTGTTTATAAATATATATTATATAATTATCATAAATATAATTATAATTATTTTATTTAATGTGATCTGTAAAAAGTGAAAATGTCAACTGATCTTATAAGGCTATTTGTACTTGATATGATCCAAAATACAATCAAAAAGTTAAAATACAATCAAGTTTCTGACTGAACTGAATCTGTTTAATGGGGTAATATTTAAAAAATGCATCAGATTAATTTAATTATCAAGAATAATTGGTAACACTTCAGTATAGGGACCAATTCTCACTAGTAACTAGTTGCTTATTAGCATGCATATTACTAGGCATACTGGCTTTTTATTAGTACTTATAAAGCACATATTCTGCATGACCATATTCTACATCCCGAATCCTACCTAATACCTAAACTTAACAACTACCTTACTAACTGTTAATAAACAGAAAATTGGGAGTTTATGGAGGCAAAAGTCATGGTTAATAGTTGGTTCATAGTGAGAACGGGACTTTAAAATAAAGTGTGACTGAATAATTTAATTAAAATACTGCATTAAAACAAAGTAGAATCTTAATATTTTAAACTTTAATATATATTTTTTCTGTTCAGTGATTTGAATCAATGAATTGTGAACATAAATAATCTGAACATACCGATTCACTAAAACACAGACATACGCTGTAAGTCATGAAAAAAAGTATCTTGTAACTTTTCTGAAAACAGCAGAGTTCCTGTCACATTTCTGGGGGAAAAAAATTCAAATTAATCAGTTAGTCAAATTAATAGCATTGCTTCTGAAGAACACGGCTATTTTGTGTTTTAGATGTTTATGGGTCAAGGCACCAGCTATTAAAGAGACAAAAGAATAAATGTTTAAGTGAGAAATATGCCTTTCTCTCACGCCCAGATGTGAAGCGGCACCAGAATAATCCTGCAGTTTAATCTCTGACAGTTAGTCAGCGGTGCCGTCCTCAGCAAACGCTCGTCTGAAGGGTGTATTTGGGATTAAAATCCACTGGGAACTGGAAATGACTCAACTGAACTGAGGCTCAGAACCGAACCGGTTCAAACATGAAGCTGGGTGGGTCCAGGACTCTTCTGATGTCATACTTCTTTTCTGGAATTTCTGTGTGATCTTTTCTGAGTTTTATACACCTTGTCTGAACCAAATTAAGCTTTTGGTTGGTTTGGAGTTGTTAGGAAAGAAGTTAAAAGTTTTGGTTTACATTGATAACCTAACTACATGTTTTTTTTTTTGTTTTTGTTTTTTTAAATTTATTTAAAAAAAAAACTACGTAAATGTAATGACTGAACAGAATACATCAACACTCTTCAATCGTTTTAATGGAGGAAGTTGGAATTTTGCATGCAGGTTCATTAGCGCTAACTTATCCATCAAATATAAGTTAGGAAAATCAACAAAAATGGTTACAAAGAAGTTTTCATTAAATTCTGTTTTATCACTGCTTTCTAAAGTATACTTCTGTTGGACCCACAAAAAAATAGACATATAGACTATAAAAACAAAATGAAAAAAAAAAAAATTAAATAAAGACTTTTTTACAGATTTACCACAATTATGAGAGTGATTAACCCACCACACACACTGCCTGTTATGCAATGTAAATTTCAGGTTAACTTTACTTGAAAAAAATCTTGCAAATTTACTGCCTCAGAAAAATAGTTTAAGGTACTTAGTATATTCAAGTTTTCATAAACTGGCTTCTGAGTAAACTTGAATATATTGAACAAACTTAATTAGATTTTTGAGGCAGTAAGTTTCCAAGACTATTTATTTATTTATTTATCCAATTTTTTTCTCATTTTTTCTTCTTTGGATTTCAAATTTTGAGTTTGTTACTCGCTTGACACTAATTTGCATTCTTAAACTTCAGTTCAGTTTCTGCTTTAAATGTTAAAGTGTAAAAATTGGCTGTACAAGTCATTTCAATTCTTTACTGTTTCTTTTCTTTTTTTTTTATATTGTCTAGCTGAATCTCATATAACGTAAAAATAAATAAATAAATTGACATTTGTTATATTATTTCAAATTAATGGAAAAAAGATATGTTGCCATGACTTTCTTACAGTGTGCTCAAAGATTAACTCAAGAAACCTCCTTTGGGAAATTTTCAGCAATTATCAGTGTTCAGATAGCTTTGAAGTAGAGAAATGTAACACAGTTGCAGAATTTGTAAGAATAAATCCTACAAATGCCATATTAACGGTATTATGCTTTTTGAAATTCAGACACCCTGCATATGCCATTTTTTATAATAATAAGTCATTCACAGTTTAAGTCATTACGTGTTGAAATAGAGAGCTGCAGTGATGATGCATTTCTGTAGACCAAACAGTACATTATCATCACCTTTTGGCTTCTGGATTATTGGAGAAAATCAGCTTTGTGACCAACCAAAATTTATGAATTTTTTTTTTTTTTTTTTTTTTACATGTTTTGTTCATCACAAAAGTTTTCATAAATTAACACAACTTTTATGAATTTTGAAGGCTATACATTTAAAAGTGCTGGGTAATGCTAAACATGTTATTCACGTCGGCACTAATGATGTTCAACTTCGCCAGTCGGAGATCACTAAAAATAACATTAGAGAGGTGTGTGAACTTGCAAGTACGATGTCAGACATATGCTCTGGTCCCCTCCCTGCTTACCGGGGTGATGAGATTCATAGCAGACTGTCATCTCTCAATGGCTGGATGTCTAAGTGGTGCCCGCAGAATAACATAGGTTTCATAGACAATTGGACGTGTTTTTGGGCAGACCTGACCTGTTGAAAAGAGACATCCCTCCAGGGTTGGTGCCGCTCTTCTCTCTAGAAATATAGCACTTAGTCTTATAGTTCGTACTCAGGTCAGGAAGCAGACAGACTGGCTAACTGTCTGCTAGCTGCCAAAAAACATTCAAAACAATTTAAGGGTAAATATTTAATAGATGTTCAACAAATAAAAAACAGATATAATAAAGATAAACAAATGATAAAGCTTGGCTTAATGAATATTAGATCCCTTTCTACAAAGGCGCTTTTTGTAAATGATATGATCACAACCTAGATGTGCTCTGTTTGACAGAAATCTGGCTAAAACCAGATGATTGCATTACTTTAAACGAGTGCACCCTCCAAGATTACTTTTATAAACATGAGCCGCATCTAAAAGGTAAAGGGGGAGGTTTTGCTAAAATTTATAGTAATATTTTCAGTATTTCTCTGAGGTCTGGTTTCAAGTATAATTCATTTGAAGTAATGGTGCTTTATATAACATTATCTAGAGTAATAAGTGTTAAAGGGGTCATATGACGTTGCTAAAAAGAACATTATTTTCTGATTTTGTGTAATGCAATGTGTTTATGCGGTTTAAGGTTCAAAACACATTATTTTCCACATACTGTACATTATTGTTGCTCCTCTATGCCCCACCTTTCTAAAACGCGCTGATTTTTACAAAGCCCATTGTTCTGAGAAGTGAGGTGTGCTCTGATTGGCCAGCTATCCAGTGCGTTGTGATTGGCCAAATACCTCAAGCGTGAGATGGAAATGTTATGCCCCTTACCGTATTGTGATGCCGTGTCCGACACACGACGACACAAAAACAATAAAACCTATTACAAACGAGGCATTTGTTGAATCCAATGGGGACATAATTACTGATTATAATGACTTATACTGTCTTTTTACGCGTCACATTGCATCGTGCCGCGTAAACATTACCATGTCTGCATTTGTGATCGTAGAAACAACAAACAGCAAAAGCTACTCTACACAGCTCAAAACTCGTGTTTGAATAGTCAGTGGCAAATTCATTAAATATGAAAACATACTTACAGGCTGTGAGTCAGAAGCGCCAGACTGTCCTTGCAAAGTTGGAATTGCCCCACTTTATAGAAACAGTCTTTGAGCACACCTGGCAGCTACTCCCAGGTTCAGGAAATAGTCCTCCGTAAAATGTGCTGCACACACTCGAATATTTGGGTTGAACTGTTCTGGAACAGTGTTGTAAATACAACTTAACCACTGATTTCTAGTTGTGTCTTCTTTTGGAAGCCCAAACAAAGTAGTTTTGCTTTCACAACGAAACACAGAGTCTCCAGGACATGGCGCCGCGGCAGCAACAACACTACAGCGAAAATAAAAGTCCCGCCCTCTTTCATTGCGTATACATTTGGACGGTGTTTTGCAAATCTCCCCACACCGTGACGTAGATGTGTATGGGCGTGTTTGAATGAGCCGTTTTAGGGGGGCGTGGTCGAGTCTTAACTTTTATAAAGAATATCCCTTTGGTTTTGAGACTTTAGTCTTTGCAACTTCAGGGGTCTTATCTGTGCACAAACAGCTTGTAACACTCCAAAGAGAAAGGAAAACTTGAAATCGCATCATATGACCCCTTTAATGATAAATCCCCTGTGACATTTGTACTGGCTACTGTGTACAGGCCACCAAGGCACCATACAGACTTTATCAAATAATTTGCAGATTTTCTATCTGAGTTAGTGCTGGCTGCAGACAAAGTCTTAATTGTTGGTGATTTTAATATCCATGTAGGTAATGAAAAAGATGTATTGGGATAAGCAATTATAGACATTCTGAACTCTATTGGGGTTAGACAACACGTGTCAGGGCCTACTCAATGTTGTAATCATACTTTAGATTTAACGCTATCACATGGAATTGATGTCAATGGCATTGAAATGCTGCAGCAGAGCGATGATATCTCAGTTCATTATCTAGTCTCGTGTATACTCCATATAGCTAAAGCTGCAATCTCAACTCCTTGTTGCAAATATGGTCGAACCATCACTTCTACCACAAAAGACTGCTTTGTAAATAATCTTCCTGACTTGTCTCAATTCCACAGCATATCCAATAGCTTGGAGAAAAACTTAATGTTGTAGACACGGTTGCTAGTTTACACTTAAAGAAGATTAAGGAAAACAGTCTGACACTGTGGTATAATGACCACACTCGCACCCTAAAGAGAGCAGCCTGGAAAAAGGAGCGCAGCTGGAAGAAAACAAAACTAGAGGCATTTCGTATTGCATAGAGGAAAATTATTTCCTCCTACAGAAAAGCCTTAAAAATGGCTAGATCTGCTTACGTTTCGTCTCAGAGAGGTAAACATCCCCAGGTATTTATTCAATAAAGTGGCCAAATTAACAAAAAATATAACATCAGCAGGTGCAGACATTTCCCATCAGCACAGTAGTAATGCATTTATGAACTACTTTACTTCCAAGATTGATACTATCAGAGATAAAATTGTAACCATGCAGCCATCAGACTCAGTATCGCATCAGATAGTTGCACTATAGATCCCCTAAGGAACAATTCCACTCATTCCCTGTTATAGGAGAGGAAGAATTGTATAAACTTGTTAAATCATCTAAACCAACAACATGTATGTTAGACCCTATTCCATCTAAACTACTAAAAGAGCTGCTTCCAGAAGTCATAGATCCTCTTCTGAATATTATTAATTTGTCATTAGGATATGTCCCCAAAACCTTCAAACGGGCTGTTATTAAGCCTCTCATTAAAAACACAACTTGATCCTAGAGAATTAGTTAATTACAGACTATCTCAAATCTTCCTTTTCTGTCAAAGATACTAGAAAAGGTAGTATCCTCACAATTATGTTCCTTCTAAGAGAAAAATGCTATATGTGAGGATTTCCAGTCAGGATTTAGACCATATCATAGTACTGAGACTGCTCTCATCAGAGTTACAAATCATCCGATCGTAGTTGTATCTCTATTAGTGTTACTAGATCTTAGCGCTGCATTTGACACTATCTATCTATCTGGGCCCATATGTATAAAACTTCTCAGAAATGCTTTTACGAATAGTCTTAAGCTTTGACTTAAGTGTCAAAAAATTCAAAGTAAAAAGTAGGACTTTTCTAAGTGTAGGAGACTTTTATAAATTAGCTAAAAGCAACTTTCAGTAAAGACTGATACTTAAGTATGAGGCTCCACGTAGGATTTAAATCAAACTTCGTTTATCAATATATACATAAAACACGTGCATATACACCTATAAATTACTCACATATACATGTATACTATTGGATGTTCAATATATATATATATATATATATATATATATATATATATATATATATATATATATATATGAAATACACGTGCACACTAATATGAAATCCATACCAATACATCTTATGTTAGTAATGAATGCATATACACTTGTGAATAACTCGCTTATGCATATAAACTTGACGCATGCATACACCTATAGACACTCGCTTATACATATAAACTCTATCCATGCATATACATCCACAACAACACCCGCACATACATATAAACTCGCTGCATGCAGACACACCTATACATATTAGCATATACATGTAAACTTGATCCATGCATATACACCTATAAACACTCGCACATACATATAAACTCGATGCGCGCATACACACCCATAAAACACTCGCGCAAACATACAAAATAAAATTCACAAACGTATACAGTTCTGATAAGAAAGACGCATGCTTTAGTTGTGTATATAGGTATATGCAAGTGATTTCATATGTGGATGTGCGTGAATTTTTCAGTGCAAACGGAAGGCATTTCAGTGTAAAAGGAAGCAGCGGGACTTCAAATGCTTAGCGTGGCTTAATGCATTAAAACAGTGTTTTTAAAAGACCAAACTCAATAAACACATTATTAATAAAGCATACGATGTATAGACAAGCAGATGAGTCCACAATAAGAACGTAACGCGTTTAATTACGCGTAAAGCGTTTTCCTCCCATAATGAATCCTCTTAACCTGGACCCCCAGAAAAAATGACTGGAGTAAATGCCATTTTCTGAAGTCTGGTGCCTTTTAATTAACGGAGTGCCAATAGGCCGCCATGTTGGGAGGGGTTATTTACCTCTGCCCACTAACGTCACAACATTACAAAAAACAGCGATTTCTATGCATTTCCAATGGCATAAGCGGTAAAGTGTGTATCGTAGTGTTTTTGACGCGAGAGACCCAGTTCGCGTCCGCCTTTTGCCGAAATCGTTCTTCTCCCTTTTCACATCTCTTTTTACATCGGAAAGGCATTTGTTTTCAATAACAATAAAAATGAAGGAAATAATCGAAAAGTTTAAATAAAGTATGGGGTAGGATTAGGTGTGTCTGAGCAGCAGGTACACTCAGATGCTTTGTTTACTTTGCTGTGTCTCAGCAGGCGCGAGGAACTAGTGAAAACACAGAATAGAGTTTCATTTATAGACTCTGAATGAGCCAAGTGCAATAGATTTGAGGAAGCAGCAGTGTGGAATTCAAGGCTGTAGCTAAATGGAGTTTAATTTATTCGGGCATTCGTCGTGTGGAGTGGATTTGACTGACGGCGCTCTGAAAAGCACACAGACATATTCACTGAATCAGAGACGGTAAAAGTGGGCGGGTCCAATATCATTGGTCTTCAAAAGTGGGTGGGTCCTCTCCCACCCTCATACGATGGTTCCGACGCCCATAAACACATTATTAATAAAATCAAACTATGTAAAGTATAGCATGGTTTATTAATAACGTGTTTATTGCGTTTGGTCTTTTAAAAACACTGTTTTAATGTATTAAGCCATGTTAAGCGTTTTAAAATGTCCCGGCATCTGGAGATTTGTCTAGTGGGCAAACTGACTGAATATATTTGAATATATTTTGCCAATATCTCGCCTTAGACAATACTTCCAATATTCCCCTTACTGTACGTACAGTACACAAGAATTTTACATGAAAAATTGGACTTACATTTATTATTTAAATAATTGTGTACTGTACATCTATGAAGGAATGTATTGGCAAAAAACTCACTGTAAATCACTATGTAAGTAATACAAGCTTTACAGTTTGACAATGTGTTATTTTAAAAGTAATTTTAATTAAAAATACATCGGACGTTTTAACCCAGTCGGTGGAATTGTCAGACGGTCCCTTATAACCATCACGCACAACAGCGCTTCAAAACTTTATCCAGTTTAGATTTACTGCTACAATACACGTTTTTAATTTTTTTTTTCACGTCATGACATTATTTTTTTTTCCAAAACCGCCAAACTCAATAAACACATTATTAATAAATAATATTAAAAATAATAATAAAAGTCACTTCACAGTGCGGTCATAATTTTTGGCCATGCTGTCATACAAAGAAATTATTAACACATGCAAAAACAAGAAAGGACCAACAAAATACTAATAACTGATTATGTTTTAGTCACTGTCAATGTTGCCAATTTAATGATTTTGTCACTGGATTTACTGACTTCAGCACCACTTTTTGAGCCTTTTTTCAAAAGCCCAGCAACAAAATCATTTTCTTGGACAAACCTTAGATTCCAAGACTTTCCCACTGATCTATATTTATATTTATATAGATCAGTGAACTCGCCATTATGGCGTTATCTAGCAACATTTAGCAACTGGTTTAGCTGCTTTCAGTTGAAAGCAGTTGGTAACACTAGTTAGTGTTTTTTCCCTCATATTTTGATTAAGTGAAATTTGGGGTCATAAAAAAACTCTTTGGGTCACTGTTGTGTTTGGTGGGGTTAGTGCCACAATATTTAATACTCTGCTTACTGTGTCATCACCGGTGCATTGCTACATTTTTCCAATTTTCCAGCCAAAAAAATGTAATTACTACTTTAATTTCTGCAGTTAGAGCATTGATTTCTAGAGTGGAAGTTATTAAATTTCTTACTTGGTCAGTTACAAAAAGAATTGGCTAGGTTGACGATCAAGTTTGTATCGTTTTATCAACTCCATATCATCATATAACAATACATTATATCTTCGTTGTAAAGTGTGTCTCCTCGTTGACTTAAGACTAAAATTTTACTCTGAGCAGCTTTATACATACAGCCACTGGTTTTCAAACTTAAAAGCTTTTTAAACTTTTGAACAAACTTTCAAAGCTTTGTCTGAAAACATTTAAGTTTGACCAACTTTGCTTTTCCAGTTAAAAAAGGGTTGATTTTAAGAATGAATTTCTTTGATTTTCAATTTGTTTTAATACTCCCCTAAATTCAAATCTGCACTCTGTTAAATTCAATTCAAATTCAGGTAATCAACTGGAATTTAAAAGTCTGAATGGTGCATAATCCTACTAAATATAAGATATCTGGCATTTACAGCATCTAATGTCCGTGACAAATAATGAAGAAGAAAAATCACACACAGGCTGTACTGTTTAAAGCTCTAATAATAAGAATGAGAAAATAAAAGTCACTTCACAGACTGACCACTAAGTTGTGCTGTTCCATTACATAAAGACAGGAAAAACGTCAAACCTGCAGCACTGTAACCTTCTGAGAATGAGTGCACTTGTTTAGCTGGACTTGAGAAGAGCTGAATGTGACAAAAGCTCACTTTGATGTAAAAGTGTGTGTCTTTCTTGCTGGTTATATAGGGTGAGGGCTGGTTTATTGAAACCAAACCAGGCAGATGGGTTTCCTCACCTTGACCAAACTCATGTGTGTAGTTTCACAACCTTTGCTCTTGTGACACCGCTCACCTGGCAACCGCAGCAAACCTTGCCAGTCGGATCCAAGTTGCCATCTGTGCAGCATCGACCACATCACACACACACACACACACACACACACACACACACACACACGCACACACACACAGACTGAGAGTTCATCTCGTGGAATAATGGATGACTGTAGACACATGCAGATCAAACACCTCACATTACATAAAGACTTTCAGAAACACACAACACTTCCACCTACTCAAGAAACTTATCAAGCCATCCTTTCATCCCACACACCTGCTATCAGAAACAGCACAAGTATGTTGTCAGATGATATTTTCATGCTGTACAGCGAGTGTTTCTGTCCCTGTGCTGCTGATTTGGTCAGATTCATCTAACAACAGGAGCTCGTCCATGTTTCCTGCTGGTGGTAGGCTTCATCTCTCTCTCTTAAGGCCGTTTCACACTGAGCGTGATGCGAAAAAGCGAGGTGAATCGCTTTTTGAATTCTTACAAATACAGCAGTTTTATGTAAATTACTCTGATACTAGTGATTTTTGGATTGAGATGGATGGTTTCGAAACTGCTTTCATGCACAACTGAGAAGTGTTTTGTTTGGAAGCAGTGATTCGGAGCGCATATCCAACTTCAGTAAATAAGGCTTTGTTGCATGGTTTGTGAAATTTATGTTAAGCTTATGTTTTTTGTAGAACTTTTAGATTCTGCTGGATCTTATCCCATCATAAAGATGTTTTTTTTTTTTTTTTTATCACTTGACAGTGCATTTTGTAACAGTTTTTCATTCATTCATTCATTCATTCATTCAATGAATGAATGAATGTATGCATGGATGGATGGATGGTTGGCCATTATTGGGCAATCTTTGTGAAACCATGAACCAGTGTCTATTTGGGTTTTTCTTAATCAGTTTTATCAATTTGTAGACATTTTAATGTACATTTGTTTAAAAAGAAAAAAGGAAGAGTTGTAGTAAATAGTCTCTTATTGGGCTGTTTAACCAAACTTTCCATAAAACCAACAAAATAAGCCCTACACTTTAATAAAATATCATTATACAGACACTTCATATTTAATGATACTAGATATATGTTAAATGCATTTAATAAACATTGGCAATTGGTTTATAAAGGGTGTTTTTATGCATGTTTTGGGTTGAGTTTGTGTTGCATTTAATTTACACCGTTTTTACACATTTCCATCGTGTGGATTCTCAAAATAGCGAATTATTCAAAATTTTAAAATGCTTTGTTTCTTCCATCACTAGTTTCAGAGAATGATCTTCACAGTAAATAATTCACTTAACTGTCCAATAAAAGAGACTCCTGTAACTTTTATAAAGTCAGTAGGAGTCTCTACTTATATTTCCTCCATCATCAAATCTTTCCACCTTGTGTTTGTCCTACTGATGTTTACGTTCGTTTTTGTCTTCATCTGTATTTCTGTCTTCAGAGCATTTCTGCTTCTTTGTCCATACAGGTTATGATTCTTCTGTTGTTTCCGCCAGTAAATCACAATAATAAATACATTCTGTTGTCTAATTTCAGCTTTAATTTTAAACTACACTACGTTACTAGCGTATCTACAGAAGCAGCAGCCAATGAGCGCCAGGGTTCTCTCCGATGATTAGTGAAACAGTGTGTCATGTCATTCAGCTGATATATATTATTTATAACAATTATAGAAAACTACGAGTACAGTGTCCATCTCATGTGAGTGTACACCATTCAGAGGACTCTTCACAAGCCCATTTCATCGGTCAAGGGCGTCTCACCTCTGAAGCGCTGGAATGATTCTCTCTCAACAGGTTCTGCTCAATCTCGTCTTCCATGCACATTCATCTCAGGATCTGACATGAGCAGCTCTGCATCCATATGGCACACAAGGACTTGTGTCTGAGAGAAAGAGAGAGAGAACAGATTGTTGTGGGAACCTTCAGTCCTGCCCTGTGAACCTGATGCCACAATCACCAGCAGGAGAGCAAAACCACTGCTGATAGAAGGGCAGCGATACACTCTCACACAGCTGTTAAACACACACACACTTACACACTCCAGAATTAACTTCTGACACATCTGCATTTAGCGACACTTTTATCCAAAGTGATTTACCAATGAGGACAAAATGATATGACTGGAAACTGGATATATAAATGAATGAATATTATGTGTGTAAAATGTACAATATGCAGGTTCATCAGTAAATATTTAATAGTACACACAACATTGTCTCTGTAAGATATGTTTTTGAAAGAAGTATCTTTTCTGCTCACCAGGGCTGCATTTGATCAAAAATAGTTTATATTGTGAAAAAATTTTGCTCCTATCAAAATTTAGTAAAAACAGTAAAATTGTGAAATATTACAATTTAAAATAACTGTTTTCTGTGTGAATATACAGTAAACTGTAATTTATTTCTGTGATCAAAGCTGAATTTTCAGCATCATTACTCCAGTCTTCAATATCACGTGATCCTTCAGAAATCATTCTAATATGCTGATTTGCTGCTCAAGAAACACTTGCAAGCATTTCAAACACTATTGTTTATTCCCAGAAAAGTTACTTGGCCCATGAAACCAGATTTAAAAAAAACAAAAACAAAAAAAAACCCCAAAAACAAACACACACACACACACACACACACACACACACACACACACACACCTCTGTGTCACTATTAACCAAAATTAACTTCACCACTGTGATATGGCTCTAATGATCTGATTAAGGATCGTAACTAAAAAGCTGCTGATTAAAAATAAAATTAAAAGAGATTTTTTTTTTTTTTTTTTTTTTTTTAACTGAATCATTAAATCCCTCACATCCCTTAATTTTTAACAAGTTCGAATCATGAGGCAAATCTTTCTTACGGGTTTGTGTGTATGTGGCAGTAATGCTCAAAAGATCTGTTAGAGCCCTTTTCCTAAAGCTACTATGATCCATAAATTGGTAAAGAGCCCCTGTTTCCCCTTGAGTCTGGTTTAACGCTCATAGATTCACACACATGTAAATCGGCAGCCATCACTCAGAAACATGTCAAAATCCATGCTCTGCTCGAAACCTGTCCCGAAGCCCACATTAACATTTTACTACTTAATAAATCCCAGCACATATTACTGTGGGCAGCTCACTGTCATTAAAATACCCAGCTATCCTTACAGAACAAATACTAAACTACCACAGCACACTGCCCTTCGAAAGACTACCTCACAAAATCTGTATTTCCCTGGTTTGAGACCTACTTCATTAACCTGCTTCCAGGTATTTTGGAGGGGACGAGTGTTTCAGTCACAGCAGCTAAACAATGGGGTCCCTCGGGTTCGGTACTCGGCCCTCTCCTTTTCTCAGTATATACAACAACTCCATTATATTCTTTTATATTATTTATTTTGAAAAGTATGCTAAAGTGTAGTTCTTCACAAGGGAAATGAATTCATTGAAAAGTAAAAAGGAAATCAAAAAGCTACATTTCTCTATTACAATTTGTAATAATGTCAAATGAAAAGTTGTTAAAGTACATTTTAAATCATTTCATTTTAATAACCTTTTGTCAAGCTTGAAGTACACTTATTTTGATGTGTTGCCTAACATACTAAAGCACATGTAAAGTTCTTGATTATAATTTGGACTGTGGTTTGTTTTTCAGTATTACATTTAAAGTTAATATATTTTAAATGTACTGAATTGCAACATCATCATTGCAAATGTGTAATTACAAATATTGAAACATGACAAACAAGTTTCAATAGAAATGACATCATATATTTTAGTTATCCATAAATGCTTATAAGTGCACTTTTTCTTAGACAACAGAAATAATTATGAAATTACAAATAAAGAAGCGCTTAAGTCCTACTTAAATGGGTAAAACAAACAACAGCAACAACAAAAAACGAAACTATTTGCATTTGGTATACATAACTATAATGCACTTAAATTTAATTGTAATTAACATGTAATTAAGTGTCTGAAAATATTCCATTCACTTAAGTATATTACATGCATAAGTCTAACTGAAAAGTAAAAAAGAAATCAAAAAGCTTATCTATTTTTTTTTTGTCAGAATTTCTCTTTCATGCAAGTAATATTAAACTTGTACAAACAGACTGAAATTTAAAATCTCCATATTAGCCAAATATAGTAATAGGTGAAGGAATTGTCCATGCAGAGACAGAGGAACTGACATTTAACAGAGATGTTCAGAGGTAACGGAGTGAACCTTGCATAAGTTTTCGTGCCAGCTGGTGTAAATGTGTGTCCACCAAACACCTGCTGACAGCCTCAATAATGCCGGACGGCTGCAAATCGACCCCTGCGGCTCAGAAAAACCTGCTGCTCCCTCAAACCGGAGCTCCAGTTTGAACACTGATGTGAAGTGTGCCATGGCTCGTGTGGAGTGAAACCAAGAGAAGATAGAGATAGAAAGCGAATGACAGGGACAGACTGTAATCAGCTTCTTTCTGCTGGGTGAGTCCTGACCCTACATTGGACGCCAGGTCTGATGCCCTGCGAGTGCGTGTTTTTGTGAGGACGAGGGTCAGTGGGATGCTAGTTTGTGTTTCCTGAGTCTCTTGTATCTCAGAATGCATTAGATTCACAAATTTTAACTGACCTTGCAGAAGCTGATTAAGTTACATGCAATTGTCTAACTGACAGAGAGAGCTGCAGTGTAATGCACTTAATAAAAGCAAGTCCTGATGAATAATAGATCACATAGTTAAAATTATTTTTCTTAACCATTAATTGCACTGATGTGGTCCTTGGGAAACCATTAAATCCAAAGCGATTTGCAGCAGTGAGTAGGTGATTTTGGGTTGTTTAGCTTCAGTTTAACGTCTAAATTCTTGTCCTTTGGTGTCTTTCACCAGTGTGTTTGAAAGGAAAGAGAGTCTCTGTGTGTGTGTGTGTGTGTGTGTGTGTGTGTGTGTGTGTGTGTGTGAGATGGCCAAAATAGTTTGCCTCATTCATAATGCTGTTACTGGCTCAATTTTAATGTGACTAAACAGCTGCCATAACAACCTCACAGGGATGGTTCAGTATTTGAGTTGATTCAGCGAATCACAGTATGTAGCGCCAAGGAAAAAAAAAACAAAAAAAAAAACAAACAAACAAACAAACAAAAAAAAAAAACAACAACCATTTTTGCTGGGTCAGTCAACGTTAGTGCTGTGTAATTTACTCTCATAGAACACAACGATCCTAACTATTGAAAATAGTCCAAGAATGATGATCTTTCCAATACAGAATCACAAAATAAATTGAGTTCAAATGCATTTGTATAGTGTTTTTCATTTTTCATAATACAATGACGTCTTACAAAGGCAGAGAGAAAGACAAAAGAGTCTGAGGCATTGAAAAGTTCAATGCTGCTTTGCAAAAAGGCTGTAATTTAAGGTTACAAATTATATTGAACTTGACAACAGGCCTGCAGCTCATGAGTGTGTGAGGACTTTCTCATTGCTGTGTGGACATTTAACAAAAAAAAAAGTTTTTTTTTTTTTTTTTTTTTTTTTTTTAGGTAAATGCAAAGCTTTTGCCCACAAACGTAAGGTTTCTCAGGGGAATGCAACATTTTTGCATGTAAATGCAAAGTTTTTTTGGGACAATGCAAAATTTTTAAATGCAAGCGTAAAGTTCTTTTGTGGGGAAATGCAAAACTTTAGTTTACAAATGTAAAGATTCTTGGGGAAATGCAAAACCTTTGCCAGCAAACAAAGTTTCTTGAGAAAATGCAAAACATTTTCCAGCAAACAAAGTTTCTTGGGGGGAACGTAAATGTTTGAATGCAAACAGTTTCTTGTGGAGGAACACAAATCTTGGGTGCAAATGCAAAATTTGTTGGAGAAATGCAAAACTTTTTCTAACAAGCGTAAAGTTTCTTGGGGAAGCACAAAACTTTTGTGAGCAAACAAAATTTATCAGGGGGAATGCAATATTTTTGCATGCAAAATTTTTAGATGCAAGCACAAAGTTTCTTGTGGGGAAATGTAAAACTTTAGTGTACAAATGCAAAATTTGTTGAGGAAATGCAAAACTTTTTCTAGCAAGCGTAAAGTTTCTTGGGGAAGCGCAAAAACTTTTGTGAGCAAATGTAAGGTTTCATGTGGGGGAACTTTGTTGTGGGGGAATGCAAAACTTTAGTGTGAAAATGCGAAGATCCTCGGGGGAACAAAATGTTTGCAAGCAAATGCAATGTTTATCAGGGAGGAATGCAAATCTTGTGTACAAACACAAAATTTGCTAGGGAACTGCAAAACCTTTTTTATCAAGCGTAAAGTTTCTCAGGGAAGCGCAAAACTAGTGAATGTAAAGTTTCTTGGAGAAGGCATTGTAAACTAATTTTTTGAGGAATGCAAACTTTTTAATTTTTTTTAGTTTTTCTATTCTCTACTAATTAATCAAGAACTTACCTGTACCTAAAGGGACATGTTGATGGGGAAAAAAGATGGGAGGGGAAAAGTATATTTTAGCCACCATCAAAAGTATTAATAGTTTTTCCTTTGATCTCATATTATTCCCATCACTAGTTTTGTATTTTCTCACAAAATGCCACGTTTCATTGGCACTGTGAACAGGACTAAGCATTTTCAACTGCTATTCTATAATTGCTCTTCAAGTCAGGACTTGAGCGCTCTCACATACTGAGAGTGATCCTGGAATTTGTTCTCGCTAATGGCGACGATAAATGCGGCCTCGGCTGGCATCCAAATATCAGCTTATAGGGGCTACAACCATTCTTTGTGCAATTACAGGCCCGTGTGAGTGGCTTCACAAAGCCTCTTCTTCTAGTTCTTAAGACTCACTTCATATGCATTTACAAGCATATGCTACAGAGGAAAAAGTGAATGCATTACAAGAATGACCCAGCTTCAAATGTGTGGCTTCTTGTAGGAAGATGTAATAGAAAATCAGCTACTTAAAGATCATGACTGGAAAAAGAAACGGAAAATGAGCCGAAGCTGCAGCAGGAAAGGTTGAATCTGTGAAATGAAACCCAAGGCTCGGCAGAGTGTGCAAATGTTTAATGTGTGTCTGTGCATAAAGCAATAAGCAGAACAAACATTTGAGCGGCAGACGCACAGGATCATGGGAGTGCATACGAATGCTGAATAAACGGTAGGATTAAGAGCGCATAAGTGCTGAGGTCTTCTCTGAGGTAAAATGTTCTCATTGCATTTCCCGTTGCATAGATCATCTTCATTTCGCTCATACAGCAGTGTTTCCTACAGACATAAAGCAGTGATTCCCAACCGTAGCTACATGTGCACTAAAAGACAAAACAGATTTTGATTTTGCTTATAAATCTATAAGAGAAAATATGACTTACAGTATAAAAAATAAAATATTAGGATATACTTGAGCCTTATTGACAATGTAGGACAGGTATGTAAGACAGAAAAGGTTGGGAAATGCTGCTCTAAAATACATGACATTTTAGTCCTGAGATTCAAAAGCAAAAATCAATGCATGTGGTCTTTCAATAAGTACAAGTGACAACTAGAAAATAAATTGACAATAAAGCTAAAATTTCTTTCTGTTGTTTGATATAAAGTAAAAAAATAAACCCCAAACCACCAAAAAATAAAGTGTGAATTAGTTCTTCAGTTATTGTTACAGTACACAATGCAAATGTAAATATATAATCTCTTTGCATTTGGAAAAAAAATATAATGTGTATGGAAATAAGACATTTAAAATATGGAGCACATTATGTTACACAGTGCAACTTTGACAGATATTTCACTGATAAAAATATTGTACAAAAACGACCCTGAGTTTTTGGCTGAACATTTTAAAGCTTTAAATCTTGGTGGCCTGCATGGAAATGTGGATGTCAAATAAATAAATAACTCTGGTAAAGTGCCTGGTTTCTGCTGATTGATGTTTGATTCATATCGCTGATGTTTGTATTTCATCATTCAAATCCACGTCATTCTCAAACACACCATCCTCTTCGTCACGCTGCTGCCGTGCGAAACTCACAAAAACCTGAAAGAGACACAGAGAAACACGTCAAATGAGGAAGAAACCGCTCACATTTAAGTGTCACAATCTCTTTATAGTTCATTTCTACAATGCAGACATCGTCTATTTCTGCTGAGACCTTCCTAGCCTTTAAAAATAATGTCTTTATCTGTCTGGGATCACAATGCTTTATTGTTAAAATTTAAAATACATTCAATTCAAATATTCAAATTACAAACAACAACAAAAAAAAAAAAAAAAAAGAAAAAAGAAAAAAAACTGTTCTTTTTAAAAGAAGCCAATGAGACATTTTTATAGTATCTTAATTTAACTTAATCTGCAAACAATGACTGACTGAAACTGAAACTTTAAAAATAATTTTCTTGATCTGTCTGGCATCATAGTGCCATGACTTTTAATTAAAACAAAAATAATATATTTTTATAGAAGTCAATGATAATTTTTAAATTTAATTTAATTAACTTCTACTAAATAAAAAAAAAAAAAATGTTTTGATCGGTCTGACATCATAGCAAATATCTGTATTTTGTAATCCCAACAAAATGAATAATAATTATTTTTTATTAATTTTTAATTCAATTAAATTTTATTTTAACCTCAAATAATGATTGACAAACTAAAACTGAAAGATAACCTATCAACTTTTTTTTGTTGATCATTTCTTAAATGACAACAAAATTACTGTTTTTTAAAAAGAGAAGCCAATGAAAATTATTTTTTTATTTTATCTGCAAACAATGATTGACAACTCTTGATTTCGTGATCTGTCTCGCATCACAATGTCATGTTTTTAAAATTTGAATACACTTATTTTAAGAGAAGGCAGTGAGAATTTATTATTATTATTATTATTATTATTATTATTATTATTATTATTATTATTATTATTTGTATGATTTTATTTTAGCCGCAAAACAGTAATAAAATGTGACCCGTGCTGGCAAAATGAGTCACCAAGCAATGTTGCATATTTTCCTCCAATTCTTTTCTTAATAATAATTACTATATTATTAATCACAATATAGCTATTTTTATTTTATCTTTGTCATTAAAAATAAGAACAAAGTTGCAAATAAACAGTAGTTTAATCAAGAGCAGCGAGTGATTGCGTCTTTTCTTTTAATGTTTGATTAACATTGAGACGGATCTATATTAAGACCTACTGTAATGCATGGATCAAATATAATGTTACACATCAGATTTTCACCCAACCATTAACTAAACGTTCATGTAAGACATAACAGATTATGTTTGTGTGAATCTCGCCAAGACATATTTCGCAATAATGTACTTTATAAGGGAGATTGTGTGCTCGCGGAAAGGTGTGTCTTATGCACACGCTTTGCAAATGTCAGTCAGCACGATCGTTTTGTTTTCATCAGCATGGGTTTGAAAATCATATTTCACTGGTTTGGACTCATTCGATATGAATATTGATATAGCTGGAATGCTGCTGGACAATAGACCTAAAACCTGTGGTGAGAAGCAGCAGCAGTCGTCCAGAAGCAAGCAGTGAAAAAGTACTCCTCTTTCAAATAAACGTACAAATAAAGATCATTTTAGATGTTTAATTACTATTTGGAGCATTGGGATCGCTAGAAGAGGGCTTAATGCACTCATTTTTGTGAAAACCTCAAATTCGACCAAAACTGACATTTTTCACTTCTTTTGCCTGTAACTCAAAATTAGTCTGTGCACATTCTGACTCATTTTGCCATCACGGGTCACAAATCTTTCAGTTCAATCATTCAGAATCAGATTTAGCGCTGATTTCTGGTCTATAATTTGGTTTATTTCATATATTTTTGTTTCGGCTAGTAGTTCTGAATGGCTTAGTAGCCAAATTGACTGGTGAGTAAAAAAAAGTTAATTTCAAATCAGCTCAGTATCAGCTCTATCTGCTGTTGTCTTCAGCGCTGATGTATTTTGACTCTCAGTTGGCAGCAGTATTGGCATGTGCTGCATGGGACGGCAGTGAGAGACCCGCTGCAAATGTGCCAAGATAGAACAGGAAGTGTTGGGATGTTTCTCACAGAGATACAGACTGCACTCATTTCAGCAGCTCACGAGTTTAGACTCTCAATCGCTCTATAGAGTGTGTTTCTGCAGTACGATGATATCGCAGGTAAAGAGCAGCGCTTCACACTGACAGGGCGGACAAATGATGATTTACTGCAGTCGCAGAGCATTTACTGTACAGAGGAGTGTGTCTGGAGAATCAATGAAGAGTTGCACGAAAGTCACTGAGGACAGAAGACATTTGATGGCCAGAGTTACACATGGGACAGAGACGTCAAGTGTGTCAGTCAAATACACACGTTTAACACTTTCACAGAAAAAAAACCCCATGAAAACTCATATACATAAATGATGCATGGATGCATATATTTGCAGACACTGTCTGAATGCTGGCAACCAAATAGTAAGATACCAGTCACTGTTGATGTCCATTGTATGGAGAGAAGAAAAAAAAACAAAACAAAAAAAAAACACTCTAAGACATTTATCAAAATATCTACTTTTGTTTTTTCTAAAGATTTTAACATTTCACAATCCCACCTTAAAAGAAAAAAAAAAAAAAGGCTAAACTGCAAGATAATATCTCAAAATAGTGATATATAAATTTAAAAGATCTGATAATTTTGGGTGAACTGTCCCTTTAAAGAACCAGAATCAGCAAGTATATGAAAAATAAGTGTGCTTCATTGTGTCGAATGTGCACTTCAAATCTGTACTTGCAGATCATATCACAGTAATGAAATAAAAGGCCACTTAAGTGACATGACTTTTTTTCTTAACACACTTAAGTATACTTTTAAAAAGTGTAAATAATAATTAAAAGACACTTTAAAATACATTTCAAATCATTGTTTTAATAATCTTTTGTCATGCTTTAAAGAATGTTAAATGGAAATCTAAAATCTTAATTTCACTTTGTAATAATGTCAAAATAAAAGTTTTATTTAAAGTACATCTTAAATCATCATGTTTTAATAATCACTTATTTTTGATGTGTTGACTAATATACTAAAGCACGTCAAGTACTTGATTATCATTTTAACTGTAGTGTGTTATTCAATATTACAGTTAATACTGTATGTATTAAATATTCTTAACTGCAACTTAATCATTACAAATGTGTAATTACAAATATATTTAAATACATTCCATACAGGTTTCAATAGAAATTACATTAAAGTGTATTTTAGTTTATAATAAATGCTTGTCAGTACATTCAGCAATACTTTAACCACATTTCAAAGACAACAGAAGTAATTATGAAATTACATATAAAGATCTACTTAAGTAGGTAAAAAAACTTTAAAAAGTTAACCTAATTGCATTTAAAATCAATGCTAACTATAATAAATTTTCATTCAATTGCAGTAAGGCTAAAATGCAATTAAGTGTCTAAATTGTATACATTCAATTCATACTTAAGCATTCTTTTAAAGTATATTCTTACTATAAGTACTATAAGTTTAAAAGCATAATAATGTCAGAATCTAAAGCAGAATCATTACATACGTTATGATACCCATCCTCACTTACAGCTTCTTCAAGCTACTAAATATAAATGTTGGATGACACATGCAGGCCTGTATTTCTTTGCATGTCTGTATAGTTGATCCAGGCAGGATCAGAGATCTGATCCCCGTATGTCAGGTGGGTGGGTGTGTGTGTGTGTGTGTGTGTGTGTGCGCGAGTGTGTGTGCGTGTGAGTCAGTGTGTGTACGTGTGTTTGTGTATGTGTGTGTGTGTGTGTGTGTGTGTGCGTGTGTGTGTGTGAATGTGTGTGTGTGTGTGTGCGTGTGTGTGTGTGTTTGAGAATGTGTGTGTGTTTGTGTATGTGTGTGTGTTTGATAGTGTGTGTGTGTGTGTTTGAGAGTGTGTGTGTGTGTGTTTGTGTGTGTGTGTGTGAGAGTGTGTGTGTGTGTGTGTGTGTGTGTGTGAGAGTGTGTGTGTGTGTGTGGGTGTGAGTGTGTGTGCGGGTGTGAGTGTGTGTGCGAGTGTATGTTTACCTGGTCTAGTGTGGTCTGGGACACAGAGTAATCCTCCACATGCAGCAGCTGCTGGTGTTTGTTGAGTTGTCTGAAGATGTGTGCGAGAGCTCCGTCTCCCTGTGGGATCTGGTACTGCAGTGTGTTGTGATGTTTCTCTTTCAAAACGCTGCCAGGAAACGTGTTGCACACAAACGTCTCCACCGCGCACAGGTCGGCCTGATTGGCACTCACGCGTATGATCAGCGTGTATCCATCCCCGAACCTGCAACACACACACACACACACACACACACACACACACAAACACACACACACAAAGAGTTACAGACGATAACCGTTCACAACCTGGATGAGTTCAAGATCAAAGCACATATGAAGCACAGATCATTTCATGCAGAATTCAACAACATTGCCACAAACTTCAAAGAAGTAGAAAAAGTTCCTGCACACTGTCTGTTAAAAGCAGCACTATTTCTACTTTTTCTTTCCACATGAACACTGAACACTGAAAACAAACAGACATCTCACAACACAGACTGTTTTCCAAAGAATTGTGAGTTTATATCTCACAATTCTGAGTTTCTCATTATTTTGAATTTATGTCTTGCAATTATGAGTTAACATCTCACAATTATTAATTTTATCCTTGGAATTCAGAGTTAATACCTCACAATTCAGTTTTTTTTTCAGAATTCTGAGTTAACATCTTGTAATTGTAACTTTATTTTCTCTCTGAATTTTGAGTTTACATCTCACAATTCTGACTTTTATTATCGGAATTCAAAGTTAACATTTTGCAATCATGCCATAAAAGAGGTGTAAAACTGAGAAAGAAAAAAAAGCCTGTATTGCAAGATGTATTCCCTCAATTCTGAGGAAAAAAGGATGAATTGCAAGACAATAGCTCAAAATTGTGACAAATAAAGGCAAAAGTGTCTTAGAAAATTGCAATTCTGACAATTATTCCTGGAATTCTGATTTTATTGATTTTAATGCTGCAATCCTGACTTATTTTTGGAAATTTTAGTAAACATCTTTCAATTCTGGATTAATCCAGGATTCAGATTTAACATCTGACACTTCTGATTTTTCTTCTCAGAATTCATAGTTAAAATTGCAATTCAGATTTTTATTTTGGGTTAACATCTTGCAATCCTAAAATAACATTAAGAAAAAAGTCAGAATTGTGAGATATAATCTCTCAGGCTGAATTGGAAGACAATAGCTCAAAACTGTGAGAAATAAAGTCAAAAGTGTCTTAGAAATGTGCAATTCTGACTTTTTTTTTTCTCTCAGAACTTTGAATTTACTACTAATTTTGACTTGTTTTGACTCACAAAGCTATCATTGAGCTGCAGATGTTAAGTCAAAATTGTAAGATGCTAACTCAGAATTGTGAGGAAATAATCACATAATCACAATTACATTTTATTTATTGTTTTTATTTTGTGGTGGAAACAGACTTCCACATATGGCTTTAGAAGGCTTAATGCACAACTTTCATAAGTAGTTTAACTGGGTTTCAGGTTACATTTACTGTCATTATTTAAAAAAAGCAGCTTTCTTTTCTGTTCCATGAAAGAAGTCAAATAGGTTTGCACATCACGCATACACATCTAAAGCAGCAGAGCTTTAAATAAACGGCCTCTCTATATTTTCATCCTTCTAAACAGTGAATGTGTGAAAAGCAGAAGCAGATTTATGGTCTGTGTAAAGTGTGCAGCAGTAGATTGTTGCGAAATGTAGCTGTCTTATAAAAACTTCCTTCGCTCTCCACATTACTGACGTACATTAGAAGCACTCCAGTGCTTTTATCTTTCTTGTTAAAAGAACAAAGACACAAAGGTGTGGGATCTCTCTCTCACACACACACACACACACACACACACACACACACAATGAGTGAATTGGATGAAAAACTCACACTAAGCACAGTGACTCTAGTAATGGAGCGGTTTGATTGGCGACTGACAGGCTTACAGATGCTTTTACTGGACGCCAGTTTATTTGTATTTGTTTAGAAGTGTGTGTGTGTGTGTGTGTGTGTGTGTGTGTGTGTGTTTACTCAAAGGTTTGTGTTTATAAACACTCCGCATCAATATGATTTTATCAGAGTAACTGCTTGCTCTCAAAATAATAAAAGCACACAATGATAATGGCTGGTGTGTTTGAGTTACACTTTTCCTCTTGTTGTGAAGTGAAGTTACAATATTTGGCCATTTTAAAGAGACAGTTCACCCAAAAATAGAATTCTGTCATCCTCTACTCATCATCCACTTATTCCAAACCTGTATGAGTTTGTTTATTCTATTGAGTAGAAAAGAAGATATTTTTAAGAATGTGTTTAAGCGAATAGCTAATTGTAACCATTAACTTCCATAGTATATATTTTTTTATTCCATACTATGGAAGTCAATGGCTACCGTCAACTGTTTGGTTACTAGTATTCTTCAAAATATCTTTTGTGTTCAACAGAAGAAAGAAACTAATACAGGTTTAAAACAACTCGTGGCTGAATAAACGATGACAGAAATTTATTTTTGGGGCAAACTGTCCCTTTGAATAAGATTTCCAATTTTAGTTCATGTTATAATCATGTTATGTTATGAATTATGAGGGTTTGGAGTTTTAAGCTCATAACAGTTAAGAAGTTTCAAACATACTGTACATCAACTAAAATAATTCATTTTTATATTAAAAAACATGTTAATTTATTATTACAGCACTTTGAGTATGTCTGTCTGTTCTAGTAAAAATATAAATAAATATTTGTTTTTATTTAAATACAAATTAATGTTGGTATAGGCGTCATTCTTCAATTAATGTGACAGTTTTTTTTTTTTTTTGATATGTGTGTACCTAATAATATTTAGTTTTCAGACAAAATTTCCTTTGGACATGTTAGAAGTCTTAAATTTGTAAAATTAAATGAATATTTTCAAAATCAGCTTTCAAAATTATATCTTTAAAATATATTTACAGTTTAATTTTAGATTTAAGTGTCGTCTATCATTATTTTATTTTTTTTAAATTATACTTTTATTTAGCGATGATGCATTAAATTGATCAAAAGTGTCAGTAAAGACATTTATAATGTGACAGATGATTTCTATTTCAAATAAATACTATTCTTTTGAACTTTCTATTCATCTGTGAATCCTGAAAAATGAAATGTATCACGGTTTCCACAAAAATATTAGGCAGCACAACTGTTTTCAACACTGACAATAATCAGAAATGTTGAGCATAATATCAGCATATTAGAATGATTTCTGAAGGATCATGTGACACTGAAGACTGGAGTAATGATGCTGAAAATTCAGCTTTGATCACAGAAATAAATTACATTTTAACATATATTCACATAGAAAATAGCTATTTTAAATTGTAATAATATTTCACAATATTCCTGATACTGTATTTTTTATTAAATAAATGCAGCCTTGGTGAGCAGAAGAGACTTCATTGAAAAACTTTTTTTTTTTTTTTTTTTTTTTTAAATCCTAAACTTTTGAACAGCAGTGAGTGATTGTAATAGCAAAAAACAAACAAACAAAAAAAAACATAAATAAATAAATAAAAAAATAAAATAAAATTAAATTAAATTAAATAAATAAATGAATAAATAAATAAATAAAAAGGATAAGATTTTGACTAACAGACTAACATAAAATTTGGATTTGGATTAACAGATATATATATATTTTTTTAAATCATATGAAACAGATTTGTGCAGCTGTGCACGCATTATAAAGATGAATGAACATTCAAATGTCAGCTGAGACAAAGACAAAGTCATCCCTGCTTTGCTGTATCAATCACAGGATGAGTGGAGACAATACAAGAGATCTGGGCCCGTATTTATCAAGCTTCTCAAAGTGCCATTTTAGTCTTAAGTGCTGAGAATTCATGAAATTTACTCCTACTTTCAAACAAGTATAAAAGCAAGTTATCAAATTTCTTAAAGCTAAGAATCACTCTTACTCTCCAGTTATTTAAGACAGCTCGAGAGGTCTCTCAAGTGGTTAGGAGTTGCCAGCAGGGTCTTGTGATGGCGCTCAGGAGACAGAGACGTGCGCAAAACTTTCAAGAGAGGAAGAATGTTCTTGAAATATCTTGAAATGACGAGTAGATAATCAAACGGTTACACTTCCTCAGTTATTAAAAATGAGCAATGAACATTTACATAACCAAAGAACATCATAACTGACTTCTCTTTAAAAAAACTCCCGTTATAATCAGTGAAGCTGTATGATGTATGACACTGCATGATGAATAAATCTCTTGCTCATTATTTACACTGCACATGTCTGCTGTGTGTTAAGGCTGATTTACAGCTCTGACGGAGCTGATCGCAGCCACTCACCAGCCGCGCCGCGACTTCTGAAGCAGCTCACCGCACTACATCACTAAAGTTAGGCGCATATTTTTGATAGATAATAATAATAATTGTCTTGCTTTCGTCAAAGGCATCAGCAACAAGCGATATCTCTGACTATCGTCGATACACGATACTATCATCTATCGGCACGACCCTAAATTGAAGGTTGTGATGACGCTTCGTTTCCTTGCCATAATGTATTCTCTTGAAAATTCTTTATTGTCAAATGTGTGTTGAATGTAAACTCCTATTAGGAATTTAACCATTCAAAGTGAATTTATCTGAGAATATTCTTAAATAAGGAAATCTATTCAGTGATTGGTCCATGTGTATTTCATCATCTGAAATCTCGCTTGTGGCACAGCAAATTGTCGTGAATCATCTCTAAGACTGAAACTTAAGATTTAGTTCTACACTTCGCTTAAAGTATGACTGAGATGATTAATAACTAACTTTAAGCGCAGCTTTGATCCAAGAATTTTTTTTACACTTAAGTCAAATCTTACCAGTGTTCTTGAGAGTAATTCAAAGAGGCTTGATAAACACGGGCCCAGAACTCACTGACAGCAACAACACCACATGTTCGGGAAATATAATAACATGTATTTAAAGAGACACATTCCTAGAGTTGGGTATCATTTGAATTTTATCAATTCTAATTCCGATTCTTATCGATTTCCAGTTTTGATTCCAATGTGGTTAAAAAAAAAAAAAGAAAAAAAAAAAAAAGAACATTTAGTCAAACATTTAGATAAACGTATTTATTCTGTGTCTCGTTTTGCAAAACATTTCATTGCAGCGGAATATCATGAATAAAAATCAGCCGGCTACATAAAAAAAATTGGACTTGATTAAGAACTGTTTGTGTGCAAAATAGAGCTGCACGATTCTGGATAAACTGAGACTTAAAAAAAAAAACAAAAAAAACAAAACATTAGACAACTAAACTAAATCTCATGGAATTTATGAATGGAATGATTCAATGACTCACTCAAGATTTACTTGTTTCATTACTGGATGAATCAGTGCTTTTGAATGAATCTCTTGAATGAATGATTTAAAGACAAATACATTTTTAACAGCCCTTTTTCACCACCTAAAAAAAAAGATGCACACAGGAAATGATAGGTGGAATTGAAATTTTAATTTTACAACAAGTATCCGGTTCCTGACCTTAAGTATACGATTCTGGAATTAGAATTGATTTTCGATTCCCAACCCTATACGCCATTCAGTTCAAATATATGACCCGGGACCAGCCAGCAGTCATAAGGGTCAATTTTTTGAAACAGAGATTTATACATCATATGAAAGCTGAAAGCTAAATAAGCTTTCCATTGAAAAGGACAATATTTGACCAAGATACAACTATTTGAAAATAGGTTCCCTTTCAGTCAGTCACGTTCGACGTTATGTCATAGTGACTGACGTAAATGGGATCTCGCCAGAGAGCCCAATCACCTTCGATTGTTAAAAAAATAAGCCATTGACAGTTGGCGTGTGTGCTTTGCCACGCACACCCCGCCCTGCAGCGTGGGTATAAAAAGAGAGCACGTGCAGACGCACATCAGCTTTGGGCTTTCAGCATGCTGAAGCAGCGCTCGTGGATGAGTCATGGTCATATTCCCGCAATGAGAACTTCGCGATGTTGCGATTTAGATACCTCCTCATGCCCGTTCTAGTTCCTCTTTCTCTCAACAGCGGAGGACTACTTCAACTTGTGGTCATGGTGATCTGAGGATAACAGTGAGAGCTTCCCCGTCGAGTGCGTCTCCGCGGGCCTCTCACTCCTCTAGCACTTCACGCCATCTGGTGTTCTCGGATAAGGTGGCTGGGTCGCCGGACAGGGCGAGGCCCAGCATCTCGTTCGGAGCGCCAGAAGACAACAGGATGTCGATTGCTGTATCGGGGGACAGGCTAGGCTCTGGAGATGATGATTCGGCTGCGCTACCTCCGTCAGGAAGAGTGGCGTTGCCCGAGTCAGATCCAGAGCTGACTGCTATACTTTCCTGGGCCGCCAAAAGCGTCGGGCTGCACTGGAGACCTCCTCCTTCTCCCGAACACTCAAGACTGGATGACTGGTTCCTGGGGGCTCAGGCCAATTGCCAGCAGCCACCTCCAGTTCCATTCTTCCCGGAGGTGCATGAGGAAGTGACTAGGTCTTGGAGGGCACCTTTTTCTGCCTGAAACAGAGCTAGCCTTGATGGTGGAGCGGCCCAAGGGTATGTGGAGATCCCCCCAGTCGAGCGCGCTATTGTAATGCAGCTCTGCCCGCAAGGCGGCGCTGCCTGGTGGGGTAATCCACGACTTTCGTCCAGGGCCGGTAAGTTCTCGTCCGCACTAACGGCCAAGGCTTACAGTGCTGCTGGACAGGCCGCTTCCGCCCTGCACGCCATGGCCTTCCTGCAGGTCCACCAGCCAAGGTGTTAAAGCAGCTGCAAGAGGGTGGTGCTGGCCTAGGAGTGTTGGAGGAACTGCGCACAGCGACGGACCTCACCCTAAGGGCGATGAAAGTCATAGTGCAGGCCCTGGCTCAGACGATGTCCACGTTAGTGGTCCAGAAGCGCCACCTATGGCTGACCCTGGCGGATATGAGGGAGGCTGACAAGCATCACTTCTTGGACTCCCCGATCTCCCAGGCCGGCCTATTCGGTGAAGCAGTGGAGGGCTTTGCCCACAGAAGCAGACAGAGGCGTTTCGTCACATCTTGCACCGGCGGTCTGCTGCTGTCGCCACCCCATCACAGGCCGCAGCCCCTCCAACTGCTCGTCGCCGAGGGTGCCCTCCTGCTGCCTCCACCTCCGCTTCAGCTCGGCCTCAGCAGCGGCGTCCCTGAGATGGGCAACCTGGAGTCTTTGGATCCTGCTCTTCAGGAGATGGTGACTCCCCCAGAGGAGGGCCGGGTGGAGAATCTTTTGTTTCTTTTTTGTTCTGTACCCAAAACTTCAAAAAAAGAGCAGTATCCTTTCTCTCCGTGTCCCAAGAGGGCAAGGATGGCAGTGCACGAGACAGTCTCCACACTCCCTTCCCCCTCTCCTTTCGCCAGTGGGCAGCAGGGTCCGGTTCGAGGATGCGATGCCTTCTCATGCGCCCCCTGCCCAACCGCGGAGCCAGGTAAGTGTCGCACTGTGCACTGAGACCCCAGTCCGGGACGTGTTGCCTTCCAGGTCGGGTCCCTGTGCTCCACTTCGCTGCCCCACTGCGGGTACGTCGGTGGTTCCCCTAGTCCCATTTGTTTGTTCTCTGGGGGCCTGGCTAGAGCTCCCCAGACCGTCTCGCTGGCTCACGAGAACCATCAGACTCAAAAATGCGATTCAGTTCACCAGGCGCCCTCCCATGTTGTTCACCAACCTCTGTGTTGAACAAAGATGCTCCTGTCTTGTTTGCAGAGATTGTGGTCCTCCTGGCGAAGGATGCGATACAGTCGGTCCCTCCAGCCAAGATGAGGTCAGGGTTTTACAGCCCTTACTTCATCGTACCCAAGAAAGGCGGTGGGTTACGACCAATCTTAGACCTGCGCGTTCTGAACCGGGTACTTCACAAGCTCCCGTTCAGGATGTTGACGCAGAAACATCCGTCCGCATGCATCCGTCCTTTCGATTGGTTCACAGCGATCAACCTGAAGGACGTGTACATTCATGTCTCAGTCCTCCCTTGACACAGACCGTTTCTCCACTTTGCGTTCGAAGGGCGAGCATATCAGTACAAGGTCCTCCCCTTTGGGCTGTCCCTGTCGCCTCGTGTCTTCAGCAAGGTCGTGGAGGCAGCCCTTGTTCCGTTAAGGGAAAGAGGCATTCGCATTCTCATCTACCTCGACGACTGGCTCATAGTGGCCCAGTCTCGAGCGCAGTTGTGCGAACTCAGGGACACGGTGCTCAGCCACCTCAGCCGGTTGGGGCTTCGGGTCAACTGGGAGAAGAGCAAACTCTCCCCTGTGCAGAGGATCTCTTTTCTCGGTATGGAGTTGGACTCGGTCAACCTCACAGGACGTCTCTCAATAGAATGTGCTCAGTCGATGCTGAACTGCCTGGAGTCTTTCCAGCGCAAGAGGGTGGTTCCACTGATACAGTTTCAGAGGCTCCTGGGCATATGGCATCTGCAGCCGCCGTCACGCCGCTCGAATTGCTTCATACGAGACCGCTTCAGCGTTGGCTTCACGACCGGGTCCCGAGATGGGCATGGCGATGCGGCACGTACCGGGTCTCAGTCACCCCATCCCGCCGTCAGACCTTCAGCCCGTGGTCGGATCTTGCTTTTCTTCGGGTGGGAGTTCCCCTATTGCAAGTATCCAGACATGTTGTTGTATCAACAGATGCCTCTGCCATGGGCTGGGGAGCCATGTGCAATGGGTGTGCAGCTGTGGGGCTCTGGACAGGGCCCCGACTGTGGTGGCATATCAACTGCCTCGAGTTGCTAGCAGTATGGCTTGCTCTGCGCCGCTTCAAATCGCTGCTACACAACAAGCACGTGCTGTACATTAACCACCAAGGCGGTCTACACTCCCGTCGCATGACGCAACTCGCCTGCCATCTTCTCCTTTGGAGTCAGAAGCATCTGAGGTCACTTCGCGCCGTTCATGTCCCAGGCGAGCTCAATCGTGCAGCCGACGAGCTCTCACGTCAGCCTGCCCTTCTGGGAGAATGGAGACTCTACCCCGAGACAGTCCAGCTGATTTGGAGACGCTTCGGGGAAGCTCAGGTAGACCTGTCTGCCTCCCCGGACACGTCCTACTGCCGGCTGTTCTATTCCCTGTCCGAGGGGACCCTCGGCACAGATGCGCTGGCACACAGCTGGCCTCAGGTCCTACGCAAATATGCGTTTCCCCCAGTAAGCCTTCTCGCACAAACACTGTTCAAGCTCAGGGAGGACGAGGAGCAGGTCCACTTGGTGGTGCCATACTGGCCCAATCGAACTTGGTTCCCAGAACTGATGCTCCTCGCAACAGCCCCTCCTTGGCGAACTCCTCTGAGGAGGGAACTCCTTTCTCAGAGAGGGGGCACCCTCTGGCACCCGCATCCAGACCTGTGGAATCTCCACATATGATCCCTGGACGGGACGCGGAGGTTCTAGGTGGGCTACCTTCAGCGGTAGTGAACACCATCACTTCAGCTAGAGCCCCGTCTACAAGACACGCTTACAGGCCAAAGTGGAACCTGTTCGTCGATTGGTGTTATTACCGCCAGCAAGACCCCCATAGATGCTCTCTTTTCTGCAAGATGGGTTGGAGCGAAGGCTGTCTCCCTCCACCCTCAAAGTGTATGTTCCCGCTATTGCCGCACATCACGATGCAGTAGACGGCAAGTCTGTGGGGAAGCACGACTTGGTCATCAGGTTCCTCAGAGTGGCAAGGAGGTTAAATCCTCTGCGCCCTCATCTGATACCCTCTTGGGATCTCCCCTCGGTCCTGTAGGCCTTGAAGGAGGATGGCCAGTAACACCGGACCCACTCCGTGTCAATCACGCTTGCTGCGCCATTCCCCTCTACGGATCAGATACGTGCGCCTTATTGCTTCTCAGTTCAGTTCCCCTTGGCGAACCCTGTTGAAGTTCCTCCCGCACCCTCGGCAGTCAGGCGTGGCGGAGCGCCAAACGCCAGGTCCAGCACTTGTGTGTTGCCCAAGGTCAGCCCTTATGCTGGGCTAGGTGTCCGTGTGTAGTGATTCCCCTTCAGGAGATCCCACATGTGTATTCTTCCACGGTACGGCTCCCCTCACTGTGAGCCCGTGTCTTTCCCTGGCAGAGACCTTCTGCCATCTCTGCTGTGTATTGATCTCACCCCAGGCTGGCTGAGTCTGCCTCAGAGACTTCCATATGTAGTACTGCCCTTGGGCAGTCCATATGTGTATCTCCATGTGGTACCTTCTTACGCAGGATGTGGCTTCTGTAGCATTCCCCTACTTGGAGTATGCTTTCCCAGTGTTATCCAATATCCACTGTACGGAACAGCAGTGGCTGTCATCTCTGCCTAAGCCCTGTCCTATCTTCTGTCCCAACTGGCATGGGGGGACTTGCCGGCTTCCGCAGGGCACTGGAGGGGGTCAGCAATAGTGCCGTTTTCATAGGGATCCCATTTACGTCAGTCACTATGACGTAACGTTGAACGTGACTGACTGAAAGGGAACGTCTCGGTCACGTAGGTAACCCTCGTTCCCTGAAGGAGGGAACATAGACGTTACGTCCTGTCGCCACAGTTGCTGTACCACCGCTGTACGGCCGAGGCACATCATCTCGGCTCCTCAGCGAAAAACTGATGTGCGTCTGCATGCGCTCTCCTTTTATACCTGTGCTGCGGGGTGGGGTGTGCGTGGTAAAGCATGCACGCCAACTGTCATTGGCTTGTTTTGTTAACACTCGAAGGTGATTGGGCTCTCTGGTGAGATCCCATTTACATCAGTCACTATGACGTAACGTCTCTGTTCCCTCCTTCAGGGAATGAGGGTTACCTACTGTACGTAACCGAGACGAATCTGAGGGTGCAAAAAAAATCTAAATATTGAGAAAATCGCCTTTAAAGTTGTTCAAATGAAGTTCTTAGCAATGCATATTACTAATCAAAAATTAAGTTTCGATATATTTACAGTAGGAAATTTACAAAATATCTTCATGGAACATGATCTTTACCTAATATTCTAATGATTTTGGCATTGGCATTGGCATTTTGCAAAAACTGATGATTTTGACCCCTACAATGTATTTTTGGCTAGTGCTACAAATATACCCATGCTACTTATGACTGGTTTTGTAGTCCAGGGTCACATACTGTATAGGCAGTTATGTTTATTTACATGAGCAGATCTAGCATCACAAACCTTCAATCTGTGTGACTTGAGCGTGGCTTGTGTTTGATGACAAAGTGTGTTCCCTGCTGAGTGTGTGAGGGAAGTGAACGCAGCGTGGGAGATGCCGTCCTACAGATGGCAGCAGAAACACACTGCAGGAGGACTGACGGGATGAAGGGAAGAGAAAGAGGAGAGGAAGGACTGAATGAGGAAGGCCTGCAGACGGAGTGAGAGTCGGCGTGTGATGGAGAGCTGTAGATCTTGTCCTACTGATTTGCTCCATTAGACAGCATGAACAAGAAAAGATAAAGGGGAGCGAGAGAGGGGAAGCTTCATCAAGGGAGCTGCTCTTAATCGCCTCTTCACTCATTAATGCTCACACCTCCACAATCATTAATTACAACCCAGAGACACACACACAGAGAGAGACAGAGAGAGAGAGAGAGAGACAGAGAGAGAGAAAGAAAGAGAAATTCTAAAAGGATAAATTCTGCATCTAAACCAACATGTTTATTAGATCCTCTACCCACTAAATTAATGAAAGAGTTGTTACCTGTAGCAGAAGAACCGCTTCTCAATATTATTAACTCGTCGTTATCTTTAGGTCATGTCCCAAAATCATTCAAGCTGGCGGTTATTCAGCCTCTTATTAAGAAACCACAACTAGATCCTAGTGAACTGGCAAATTACAGACCCATTTCAAATCTTCCGTTTATGTCAAAAATTCTAGATAAAAGTTGTGTCTGCTCAATTGTGCTCCTTCCTGCAAAAAAAAAATAAATAAAAAAAAAATAATAATACCTCTATGAAGAATTTCAGTGAGGTTTCAGGCTCCATTATAGCACAGAAACAGCACGTGTTAAAATTTCAAATGACTTGTTTCTTGCGTCAGACCAAGCCTGTATCTCATTGCTAGTTTTACTTGATCTTAGTGCTGCGTTCAACACCGTAGATCATGACATACTCATAGATCGATTACAAAACTATACGGGTATTCAAGGGCAGGCTTTAAGATGGTTTAGATCCTACCTGTCCGATCGCTACCACTTTGTTTATTTAAATGGGGAGTCATCTCAACTATCACCAGTAAAGTATGGAGTACCACAAGGATCTGTCCTAGGTCCTCTACTATTTTCAATATACATGTTGCCCCTTGGTAATAATATTAGAAAATACGGGATTGGTTTCCACTGTAATGCTGATGATACTCAACTATATATCTCAATAAGACCAGATGAAACTTCTAAATGATCTAAGCTAACAGAGTGTGTTAAAAATGTAAAAGATTGGATGACCAATAATTTTCTCCTATTAAATTCAGATAAGACAGAGATATTACTTACTGGACCAAAAAAACAGTACATAGAATCTCTTGGATTACAATTTGAAACTAGATGGATGTACTGTTACTTCCTCCACAGTCAAAAATCTGGGTGTTATATTAGACAGCAACTTGTCTTTTGAAAATCATATTTCCCATGTTACAAAAACAACATTCTTCCATCTTAGAAACATTGCCAAGCTACGAAACATGTTACCTGTTTCTGATGCAGAAAAGCTAGTTCATTCATTCACGACCTCTAGACTGGACTATTGTAATGCACTGCTAGCTGGTTGTCCTGCATCTTCAATAAACAAGCTACAAGTAGTCCAAAATGCAGCGGCTAGAGTCCTTACCAGGTCAAGAAAATATGATCATATTACCCCAATTTTACAGTCTTTCCAATGGCTACCTATTAAGTTCTGTATCAGTTACAAAATATTATTACTTACCTATAAGGCCCTTAATGGGTTAGCTCCTGCGTACCTAACTAGTCTTCTACCACGCTACAATCCATCACGCTCCCTAAGGTCGCAAAACTCTGGACTTTTGGTAGTACCTAGGATAGAAAAGTCCACAAAAGGAGATAAAACTTTTTTCGCATTTGGCTCCCAAACTCTGGAATAGCCTTCCTGATAACGTTCGGGGTTCAGACACACTCTCTCTGTTTAAATCTAGATTAAAGACACATCTCTTTGGCCAAGCTTTCAAATAATGCATCTCATAATCTTGTACTGCAGTACATAAATTCAAGCACATATTAAATGTATGGCCTGAAACAGACTCAGTCTCAGATTTTACATTGGATATTGAGTGATAACTGAATGCAGTACAAAAATTGTTAAAGGAATATTTTGGCCAAACATGAAAATATGCTGAAAATGTGCTCACCCTCAAGTCATCCAAGATGTAGATGTGTTTGCTTCTTCATCAGATTTGGAGAAATTAAGCATTCCATCACTTGCTCACCAATGGATGCTCTGCAGTGAATGGGTGCCGTCAGAATGAGAGTCCAAACAGCTGATAAAAACATCACAATAATCCACAAGTAATCCACACCACTCCAGTCCATCAGTTAACATCTGGAGAAGACAAAAGCTGCATGTTTGTAAGAAACAAACTCATTAAGATGTGTTGGTCTTCAAACTGTTGCTTCTGGCAAAAATTCAAGTCTATAATCCATAATAACTCTTCCTCCAGTGAAAAAGTCCATCTCCTGTTGTCTCTCACATCAAAATCCACCCATATATTTCTTTAGAAACTGTTTTGGACTGTAAACGGTGCTTGATCTGTGCAGATTTCTCTCCTGATTCAGACCAGACCACTTTTTCACTAGTGGAAGTGTTATTATGGATTATGGATTTTAGTTGAAAACACCTTAATGATAGATTTGTTTCTTACAAACACGCAGCTTTTGTCTTCTCATGATGTTAATTTGATGGACTGGAATGGTGTGGATTACTTGTGGATTATTGTGATGTTTTTTATCAGCTGTTTGGACTCTCATTCTGACGGCACCCATTCACTACAAAGGATCCATTGCTGAGACAGTGATGCAATGCTACATTTCTCCAAATCTGATGAAGAAACAAACTCATCTACATCTCGGATGAGTAAATTTTAAGCAAATTTTAATTTCAGGTTAACCATTCCTTTAACTGTTTACATTGACTACTATTATGATAACACTGAAAACAGTTGTGCTGCTTCATATTTTTGAGGAAACCATGACACATTTTATTTTTCAAGATTCACAGATGAACAGAAAGTTCAAAATAACTTTTTATTTGAAATAGAAATATTTTGTCACATTATAAGTGTCTTTACTCTCACTTTTGATCAATTTAATGCATCCTTGCTGAATAAAAGTATTAATTTCTTTAAAAATAAATCTTACTGACTCCAAACCTTTTGAATGGTAGTGCACATACTAGGCCCACATTAGGGAATTCAAAGACTAAAACACACACACAAAAAAAAAAAATAAATAAAAATAATATCAAATCAAATAAAATAAGATAACAAATAAACTCAGTTCAGAGATGAATGTGCTTGAGAAGCAAAATAATAAGACTTGTGTTCAGAGAAATCAAGAAGTGAGCTTATTTTCTCATCACACTGACATTTTTCTTGTTTCTCTGAAATGAGTCTCATTATCCTTAAATCTGCTCTCAAGTAAACTGATCTTGTTTGAAGGATATTTAAATGTTTGTTTCACAGAAACACAAGACAAAAATAATGTTTAAGAAAAAAAATGAAGGAATAATTGTCTAATTGGATATGTAGCTGTTTACTTTGTCAAAAACTGTGAACTATAAAAATTTCTCAACGTCTGTTTTAAATTTCTTAGAATTGCAATTCCAAATTCCAGTCATTCCAATCCAAATTCTGATTCAACATCCTGTCTGTCTATTCAATTCAAATTCACACTTATGAACTGAGCCTTAGCTTCTTAAATTATGAATTTTGGCCAAGTTCACACAAACACACACACACACTCACACTCACCTGCTCTTCAGGTGCTGGATGCTGCCCAGGCATTTGAACTGACCGTTCACCATGATGGCCATGCGGGTGCAGAGTGCTTCACACTCCTCCATGCTGAAAACACACACAGACACACACACACACAGATATTTGCAGCATTAGGGCAGGTTTGCACCGACTGTTTTGGTCTAATTCTGGCTGTTCCTCAGCGTGAATCTCTTGAGAAACACCTTCAAAGCATCAGAAACCCCAGAACTCAGGATCCAGCTGCATTCAAATGAGACTCATTATAAAGCTCATGAAAGCCTTTCACCTGCGCAGCCGGCCAATGAGACGCAGCCACACAAACAATCTCATCTGCTGCCAAACGAGGGACAAACGAACATCAGCTAAAACTCTAAATTGGTGTCTTGTTGCCAGGAATCGTCACACTGCATCATTATCGCAGGCTGATGCGGAGAAATCAGTAACCAACATGATAAATATAGCTGCTGGATTACACAATAACATTTACATGCATGCGTTCAGAAGAAGCTTTTATTCAAAGCGACTCACAACAGAGGAACATGAGAAATTTGTCACAGAGGAATAAGAAATGAGCTAGAGAGGACGTGAAATACACAGAAGAGGACTTTTGTTATATATACATGTAATTTACATGCATGTAATATGTATATAATTTACAATAATGTTTGATTTATAAGATTTATCTTTTTAAATTCATATTAGCTGTGCATTTATCGACAATCATGCTCAAAAACTGAAGAGTAGCCAAATACAGATCTAGGGCCAGATTTACTAAACAGGGAAAATTAGCGTTAGAGCGCAATTCCATAAAAGCGCCGATGGGAGGGGAAAATTCTGTGTTGATTTACTGACAGTGCGTACATTATAGAACACAGACACAGCCAGATCATTTCCATAATGACCAGCACAATCTACCAAGAGCAGTGCAAATTACCGCCTGCTTTAAGACATGCTTTTTTTGGGCGTTAAATAATGGTGCAAATACCAGTAATTTGAAGAGTGCAAACGTTAGTAAATCGCATTGTGTGAATAATTTCAATTCTCTCCTCCCATAAATTTTGCATCTGAATGGGAAACTCCTACAAATGCAAATTCAGCAAGGTCAGGTGCAAAAATAACTGTGTCCACACCTTTTCAGCTCTAATTCTTCACTGTGCGTCTTTAGTAAATCCTGACAGTACTATTTTAACGCCAAAAGATGGTTTGCACTGGTGCAATCTGTTAGTAAATCTGGCCCTTAATGCCATATCCAAGCAACTAGGTAGGAATAAAATACAGATTTTACAATAAAAACAGGAATTTATATTAAATAAAATTTAATTCTAATAACTATTTTATATATATATATATATATATATATATATATATATATATATATATATATATATATAATTTATACTATTTTAAATGTAGCATTTAATAATATTGTATTAAAACACAACATACACTTCTTCAAGATTTATTTTTGTGCTTAATTTTCTCACAAGCAACATTCATTATTTTCATTTTTTTTAAGTTGAAGTACTAAAATAACTAAAACTTATAAGCTATAAATAAATATAATATACTGTATATGTAAATACTTAAGTTTATGAGACGGCTGAGTGTGTTTGTTACCTGTGTGAGGTGAGTATAACAGATCTGCCCTCCTTAATGATGCTGAGGATACAGTCCCAAAGAAAACGCCGGGCCTTCGGGTCCATACCAGTGGTGGGCTCATCCTACACACACACACAAACACACACACAGAGAGAGAGAGAGAGAGAGAGAGAGAGAGAGACAGTATGTGGATCAGTATGCATAATGCAAAGAGAAACACTTCAAACAGCCTTATGCTACATAACATGCAATAACATGCAAGTGCTATAACAAGTCTCAGTTAGCCTAACACAGTACACGTAGCAAAGTTTTTTTTTTTTTTTTTGTTAATTATATAATAGATAAAAGGAAAATAAATAGATATAATAGAAAAAGAATAGAGAAAGCTACTGTTAGAGGCCTTTTTTATTTAAAGAGAACAAGCAGTTAGAAAACAAATAGAGCGCCAGTCATACAGGGTCAAGTGTTTTTTTTTAAATAAAAAAGAAAACAAATAGATAAAATATAATTAGAATAAAATTAGTGAGTGTCATCTCATAAATATTGTTTTGCATGTTTAATACGTAACTATACACAGTATGCATACTATATACTAAGAGAAGCACATTAGTATGCGATTCCAAACACAACTGTACATTATATATAGATATGGATGACATGTGACCTTTGACCCTGTTCGACAGATTGCCTACATGATGATCCCTCTGTCCTCTGTGCTGATTCGGACACGCTGCGAGCACCTGCCTCGTAATGCCGCCTTTAATTAGCATCCGCAGAGAGCCAATCAGGAGTTATTCTGCGGGTTATGAACGTGGATTATTTCACATGAGTCTCCGTCAGGCGGAATGAGATTTTAATGCCAGCAAACAGAGGCGCGCGTGTGCACCGAATGTTAAATCTGTCTGGAAATACATTAAAAATGTCCCGCGAGTGACCTCCAGTCCTGTCTTCTTTTCTTCTTTAATCTTTTCTATCGTTGTTCAGCTCTTCATTTTATCCTTAATCCTCAAGGACGTTCTCTCGTCTGGTTGTGTGTGTGTGTGTGTGTGTGTGTGTGTGTGTGTGTTTGCTCTGTGTGTGTCAGCTGTACTTTGAGAATAAAACTGTCCTTAGCTACATCTCAAAGAAAAACGTGCCTTCAGAGACTAGGTAGAAATGAGTAATAATGCAGTTCATAAAGTTCAAATCATATTTTCATTCAGGTTTTCTTTCAGGCGTCGGGTTATGGGTTGATTAATAATACAGTTCATAAAGTTCAAATCATATTTTCATTCAGGTTTTCTTTCAGGCGTCGGGTTATGGGTTTTAAATCCACAAATAAATGTAAGGAGACTCATGAAAAAAAAAAATGAATAAAATTGACTTTTGTGCAATCACAAAATTATTTGTGGATTTTGACATGTTTCTGCACTGAAATCCACAAACAGGCTCCACCCACTTTCTACTTTAGCCAATCAGATCAGAGCTTTGTGATAATACGCATATTACTCTGACTGATCGTTTTCCTTTGTATTTATGAGTTGAGAAGTCGTGATTACGATGTCAGGTGGTTCGAGACAGCGTTGTTTTATAGTTTATAGTTTTATACTATTTTGAATTGCCTTTTATTTTTGTATTTTTTAATTTTTTTTGTTGTGTTTTTATTTTTTATTATTTTATTATTATTTTTTAATGTCAATATAATTTTTTGTTTAATCAGGGTTGTTTTCATTTAGTTTAATTTGCTGTACTTAAATAAGTAAAAATAAAACTGAAACAATAATTAATAAAAACTACAGAGGCAAAAAATACAAACCAAAATAAAATTAATAAAACTAAAAATAAAATGAAAACAGAAAATAAAAATAAAAGCTATTATCTCAATGACATTAAAATAACATTGTTTTTTAAATTAATTATTATTTCAGTTTTAGCTTATTTATTTATTTTAGTACATCAATTTTAAATTAAATGCAAATGAGAAATGAAATAAAACATTTTTTTATTACACTGCAATTTATTTCAGATAAATTTTATTTTAGGTGTAAAGGTTTTTATGGTTGTAATTTTAGTTTTGGTTAACTACAATAACTCTGGTTCAAGTCACTTCGGTCAATCTGATATGGCCATGTACTTCTTCTACATAAAATTCAACAATATATTTTACTCTGCATCTATAAAATGATGAATAAAGAATGTGCATGGGGTGTGTTTTGGCTTTTTTATTTATTTATTAAGGTGCTGTAAATTTAATCATATAATGAATTATAATTGCACAATACTATGGTATTTTGTAAATGAAATTTAGATAAATGTATTGCAAATTAAAAATAATAATAATAATTTCATTTGAACAAATTTACCATTAAGATGCTGCATCTATTGTGTCTGACATGTTTTCTCACTGATATGCACATAACTCGTAATTGCGAGACTTTTCGTCATGACCTGACCAATAGCTCAGATGCAGTGTTGAACCAATCGCATTTTATTTTTCTGATCAGAGCAGCAGCAGAGTTTAGTTTGGAGCTCAAAATCAGTCTGAATCTGCAGGTTTGTTTTATTTATATTCTGCTGTTAGACGTGTTTGCACTGCTAGCGCTCACACCAGCCAAACTGTAAAGCGTCTGAGTCTCCAGAGTCAAATGAAGAAACATTAATCAGTGTGAACGAACAATCAACACAACCTGCAGCGGATATGTACGTAAATGGGCAGCACATTTTCACATCTCAATAATGGCTCAAACTTTTATGATTGTACAGTACTGCATTAAAAACAGGTATTTGTTTGTTTATTCATTTATTTTGTTGTAGTTTTAAGCCTCTTTTAGCCTCTAAAAAGAATCAGAAAAAAGACTAAATGAACATGAAAATACAATAAATAAATAAAATACATCTGAAAATATAGTCATACAACTTATCTCTTTTTTGAGATTTATTTAAGATTTTTACATTTTAATTGAATTGAATTTTATTTTATAATATATATATATATAATTTTTTTTTTTTTAACAAGACGTTTAAAATTAAATTTCTAAACTGATTAATTGTGTATATTTTTTGCTCTACAGTGCATCACATTAGTGGACTATATAATCAGCACATTACAGTGAATTAATTATTGCTGTTATATGTCATGAATGTCTTTATTTTGTGTCTAATAATAGCTGAAGGAGACACTAAAGGAGAAGCCATTTATATGCTTCACTGATGACAGAATATACAATAATGTTGGAGCGGGAGAAATAAAAAGACAGACACTGGGTGTCAAACAGGCCTCTTGTCTAATTATTACTGTGCCATTTATTATGCTTTTATGCCTTCATAGTATTAGAGCTGAATCAGGGCATAGAGCTGTGCTGAAAAACACAAGGAACGGCACATTAACTGAAACTTTACAGACGTTCACAGGTTTTCATAACATTCATGCCAATTATTTATGCGCTATACGAGTAAAAAAGTAAATATGACGAATTATAAACTGAAAATCTTTCTTGTTCGTATTTACTTATTACAAAGTTAAAATTTTCTACAAAATATATATATATATATATATATATATATATATATATATATATATTTTTTTTTTTTTAAATTGACTTGACTTTAATATTATCCAGTAATATTACTAATATTAATAGTAGTTCAGCAGTATTTTTGCACACAAAAGTGTCTTTAAAAATAAAATAAAAATATATATATAAAGCATCATTACTTTCGTTTGTTTCCCTTGTATATACACTACTTTTCAAACGTTTGGGATAAATTTTTTTTTTTTTTTTTTTTTTAACTGAAAGAAATCAATACTTTTATTCATCAAGCATACATTAAATTTATCAAAAGTGCAGTAAAGACATTTATAATGTTACAAAAAAAAATGCTGTACTTTTGAACTTTCTATTCATCTGTGAATCCTGAAAAAAAAAATTATATATATATATATATATATATATATATATATATATATATATATATATATATATTCAGCACAACTTTTTTCAGCATTGATAACAATCAGAAATGTTTCTTGAGCAGATTATAATATTAAAATGATTTCTGAAAGATCATGTGATTTTTTTCCATATTTTTGAACCAAATAAATGCAGCCTTGGTGAGCAGAAGAGACTTCAAAAACATTTTAAAAAAAAATCTTAGCGACCCTAGACTTTTGAACAGTAGTATATCTACTCTGTTTGTGGTCAGAATCTCCCATTTTAGTCCATTCGTGTCAGTGTTCTGAGTCAGATTCAGATTGTGTTTTATTGATTTGTGTCAGAGACTTTGCTTGGTCTAGACTCTTCTGTTTGATTTCTGTCAATGTGGC
>CM077221.1:44428879-44523879 GCA_039654775.1 Spinibarbus caldwelli | reverse complement strand
CTCATGTCATTAGCCACACAAACCCTTTTTTTGTCTTGAGAAGAGTTAGGTTAGTTAAACTTATCTAACATAAAATAATCGAGAGTAGCTAGTTTAAATGCATCACAAGTCTGTACCCTTTAAGCTTCAGAGATCTTGACCTTCTTGAGCCGATATATTTTTATGTTAAATTTATATTTAGTTTAGTTTGCAATATTTATTTTGACCTTCTGAGGTTGACAATAAACACTTGAAGATCAAGTACATTCCTTTTACTGAACAACAGTGGAGACAACAACATCAACATCAAGGCGACTAGATTTTTAGGAGCAGTAATTTTCCAGACAGGTGTGATGGACAGAGGGACTCACCTGTATCCGTTCAGGAAAGCGTCTCCGGCCGTTGGACTAATGTCTCCCGTCAGCATTTAAAAGTCGTAGTTTTACCGGCACCATTGATTCCCAGCAAACCGAAACACTGCAAAACACACAGAAATATTATTCAGAACATAAAGACCTCATGAAAATAAAAGAGTGTCTTGATAATGATTAATGATGGCCGGTGGTATCAGGAGAAAGACATTCTTAGTTACAGATCATTTCATTAATATTTTCTGTCTGTGTTACTAAATTTTAATGCATATATCTGCTGAAAGTAATTGCACGGAGGCAGAAATTGTTTAAAGACCTTTGGCATTATGAACTTATTAAAAATTAGACACTTTCTTCTTATTAGTGCTTAAAATAAGTTTTCATTCAATGTGTGTGTGGTGTGTGTGTGTGTAAGATTTACCTCAGCAGCAGGAACACCCACACAGATTTTATTCACGGCTGGAGTCTTCTTCATACGGTACATCTGAAGGAGAGAGAAAAAAAAATCATGAATATTTCACGAATATTATACAGTATAATTGTATCATGACAAATATATGCCATTTATATACATATATATATGTATATAATTACATATGTATATATGGAAGTCGTGGCCTAATAGTTAGGGAGTTGGGCTTGTAACCTGAAGGTTGCCGGTTCGATTCTCACACTGGCAGGAATTGAAGGTGGGGATTGTGAATAAACAGCACTCTCTCTGCCTTCGATACCATGACTGAGGTGCCCTTGAGCAAGGCACCAAACCCCCAATTGCTCCCCGGGCGCTGTAGCAATGGCTGCCCACTGCTCCGGGTGTGTGTGTGTGTGTGTGTGTGTGTGTGTGTGTGTGTGTGTGTGTGTGTGTGTGTGTGGGTTAAATGCAGAGCACCAATTTCGAGTATGGGTCACCATACTTGACAATATGTCACGACTTTCATATATATATATATATATATATATATATATATATTTGTGCAATTTGTTGCAGATGATGACATTTATATGACAAAAAGTAAGATGAAATTCTGTTACTTGTGATGTAAATCAGTGAGATCTTTATAACAGTATAGCAGATACTTAACATAAAATTATATAAATATCAGTGGTCACTCTATATCTCCAATAATATGTCTTAGTAAGATGAGATTTAAATGATCCAAACATATAATGCAATGCAATGATGATTGAGAGATGTTTTGAAGGCTTGGGAAGATCATTCCTCCACTGAGGAATGAAATTAAAACAGTGAAATTAAAGCTTCTGGACACAAAGATCCTGATGATCAGATTTGAGACGCACTGATTTTTCTAAAAAATGATTGATGGAGAATCAAGTAAAGCTTAGCTGCTTCAGTCCAGTAAGTGTTCATCTGGAAATATTACTACAGTTATTCTTTCGTTTACTTGAGAGAAAGCAGTGAAGATTTGACAGCAGAAATACACGTGAAGAACCAGCTGAAGGTGGACGTTTCTACAGTTACACTTAAGAGCTTTTACTTTTTAAATAATCTCTAAACTATCAATCAGACAACAGAAGGCATCGGAGCAGATTGTGTGCAACAGGTTTTTCATTAAAGTTTTGATCATATTGATCATTTAGAGGACTTTCATGTATCAAATATGATACATCAGCTTCATATTGGTTAAATAAGTGATCAAATCCATGGTGTGTGAGGACTGATCCGGTCGGAGATGTTTGAGGGTCTCCTGCACTAACACCTGTCTGCTCTCACAGTGGCGCGTGACTCAGACAGACAGCTGCTCTCAGCGCTCAGAGACGCCTGATTACAGATCACACAAATTAAACTCTCCCTCCTAATCACTGAGACTCTACTGTGAACATCTGTACTCTCACACAGCTGGACTACGACCGTCTGTCCTGAATGTACATCAACATACAAGACAACCCTCGTTGAAAAACAAGAGCTTTAGTGTGCTTTTAAAAAGAGGTATTTTCACTGAGATAATATACTTTAAAAGAATATACTTAAGTTTGAACTGAATGCAGTGTTTTCAGATGTTAATTGCAATTAAATGAAAATGGATTATAGTTTAAAATTATATCAAATGCTATTAGCTGAACATTAGAATGTTTTTGATCCACTTAAGTAGGACTTAAAGGGATACTCCACCCCAAAATTAAAATGTTGTCATTAATCACTTACCCCCATGTCTTTCCAAACCCGTAGAAGCTTTGTTCGTCCTCGGAACACTATATAAGATATTTTGGATGAAAACTGGGAGGCTTGTGACCGTCCCATTGACTGCCAATTAAATTAAACTGTCAAAGCACAGAAAAGTATAAAAAAAGTAGTCCATCTGCCATCAGTGGTTCAATCTGAATTTTATGAAGCGACGAGAATACTTTTTGTACGCAAAGAAAATAAAAATAACGACATTTATTCAACAATTTGTCTCCTCTCTGTCTCTCTGTGTCAGCGTAGCACCATTTTGGAGAGCATCCGATGGACGCAAAGTGCGTATGCTATTCTCTGTCATCAGTAACGCATGGATACGTGGTTTCCGTTCAAATCAAAGCGTAAATAAACGTACAATACGTATCCATGTGTTACTGATGACAGAGAATAGCATACGCACTTTGCGTCCATCGGATGCTCTCCAAAATGGTGCTACGCTGACATAGAGAGACAGAGAGGAGACGAATTGTTGAATAAATATTATTTTTATTTTCTTTGCGTACAAAAAGTATTCTCGCCGATCCATAAAATTCAGAGCAGGGGGAGCGATCGTTCGAGGACCATACAAGACTGTTCCTTGTGTTAGCTCACACCACCAGCTATCCGGATGACACGTTCTGCTCATTCTATGATGCAACTTTGAACACCGTGTGCAGAGCGCTATCGTCCGAGGACGGTCCTCGAGCGTATTTCGCCGCATTTGTGGAGTGGATTCTGGCGAGAAACGGATCGCCCCTCATCGTCTCTCCTGAGGAAGAACCACTCCAGACCCAGCCCACCAACTCCCCGCGGTGCGGAGCATCAGACCGAGCCCACCGATGACGGAGAGCCAATTCCCGCCGCGATCTGCGAGCCAGCGCAACGTTGAGCGACTGAGCAGAGGATCGCCCCGGAGGGAGAGCAGATTCCGTCAGACCAGGTGTGAGAGCCGGCGACCATGCCCGCCGCGAGAGAGCAAGCCATAGACGGTGTGAGTGTGGAGTGGAGTGGAGCCCCCTGCACTGTGCCTGAGGGTGAGCTGATTGTACATCTGGGGCTGCTGGACTTAGAAGGGGACCTGATAGACTGGGAAACTGATCTGGAGATCGACCTGCCCCCTCTCCTCTCTCTGTCGTCCCCGCTGGTCCCGTCCAGCCCTCCTTCGTCTCCTGTCCCCGGGACCAGCCAAGAGTGGGCTTTGAGCCTGGAGGCTCACGAATGCCCACCCACCCACTCCTGCCTCCTCCACCGCTGTCGTCTGGCAGCCCTTCTGCTCGCCCTCAGCCCACCATCTATGCAGTGCGAGCTCCACGGGACTGCCATCCTCCAGCGTTGCCGTGGTCGGAGCATTCCTCACCTCCGCCTCCAGCCTCCGAGGCCCGGACTCCGCCTCGGCCCGTTGACCCAGTGGCTCCACCTCGGCTCCTAGCTCCCTCGCCTCCACCGTCACCCGTCGATCCACCAGCTCCACCAGGCCCCTTTGTCCCTCCGGCTCCGCTTTGGTCTGGCGTCGACCATCCTGTGCCTCGGGACTCCACTTCTCCGGCTGTGCCTCGTCCCTTCGTACCTCCAGCTCCGTCAGGCTCCTTCAGAGCCCTCGGCTCCACCCTGGCCCCCCGGATCCTCGGCATCCCCCTGGCTCGTTGGCTCTCCGTCTCCACCTCAGGCTCCTCCACCACCTGCTCCGCCGCCGTTGGTCAGCCCACTGGAGTCGGCAGTCATTCCTCCTCCATGGCTCCTCCCTCTGTCAGCTCCACCATGGGCTGTCATCATGGCTGCGGTCTGGGTCCCGCCTGGCTCCTCCTGTTCCGGCTCCCTCTTGTCTCCTCCTGAGCCTCCTCCCAAGCCTCCTCCCAAGTTCCCACCCATCCCTCCCTCTGTTGTAGCTACGATGCGAGGACGCACTTTCTGGGAGGGGGAGTAATGTCAGGATTCTGGACTGTTTGTGTCGTGTGTTGCCCCTGTATCTGTAAAATGCACTTTAAAGTAAAATTTTAATTTGACATTATTACAAAGGTCACTTTTTAAAAGTGTACTTAAGTGTGTTCAGAAACAGTCATGAAAGTGTCTCTCTTAAGTGGTCTTTTATTTGATTAATATTATATTATCTACAAGTATGTACTTTTTTGAAATACTTGCATATTTAACACAATTAAGCACAATTATTTCATAAAGGTGATCATGACCAACACCATCATTTTGTAATTACAAAAAAAAAAAAAATTGGATGTTTCTTTGAAGCTTTTTGGCACACATTTATTAAAGAATCAAAAACGGTATTGATCTCAATAACCCTGCTGAAAAAAAAAAAAAAAAACAAACAAAAAAAACAAAACAAAAAAAAAAAAAAAAACAAGATGGTTTACTGGTCTTAAACTGGTTTAAACCGGTCTAGCTCATTTATCAGATTGGACTTGTATCCAACTGCCCAACTGACAACTGCCCAAGTCTCCTCAAAAACGCATGCTTTATGAAATTTTTCACGACTTGAAGTGACAGGAACATGAAGTACCTTGGTGAGGTTACAGATTCGGAGCAGGTCATTCTGAGCTCCACCCTGCTGCACATGTTCACGCTCTCGAGCCACATCTTCATCCTCTTCACCTGAAGATGTTGGTAGTGACTTTACTGACCTGTGTGTCAGCAGGATCATGTGTAAAAATCAGTAAAGATGCACAACAGATATAGAGCTACATTCACAGATTTTTCTGAAGCGATAGTTCACCAAAAATGACAATTTTAGCTGAAACCATGGTCACCGGTGATTCATTGAAGGCAAGCCAATGGCTGCCATCATTTTGAGTCAAAAAGCATATACAGGCAACAGAAAATTAATACATGAGGCTACTGATGATATATTGAGGTCTGATAAAGCGAAATAATCAGTCTGTGCAAGAAACGTCTCGGTTACATACACTATATTGCCAAAAGTATTGGGTCACTGGTGTTTAGTAAAGAGTTTTTGGCTCAAGGTCTGCATTTAAAGTCACACCAGAGGTGTTCAGCTTGGATTAAGACTTGGCTTTCCGCAGACCAGTCAAGTTCTTTCACACTGACTGAATCAATAATTTCTTTTTGAACCTTGCCTTATACACAGAGGCATTGTCATGTTAGAATAGAAAAGGGTCCTGTCCAAACTGTTGCTTTAAAATTAGAAGCACACAATTCCCTAGAATATCATTATATGCTTAAACATTAAGATTTGTACTCATGGAAATTACTAAAGTAGTCAAACCTGTTCATTAGAAGGGGGTGACCCAATACTTTTGGCAATATAGTGTATGTAACCCTCATTCCCTGAAGAAGGGAACAGAGACGTCACGCCAGTGACCGACGAATGGGATCTCGCTTCGAGAGACCAATCTACTTCGAGTGTAAACTAAATGAGCCAATGCACATTGGCATGCGATAATTGCATCCAGCTGCTGCTCGTCACAGCACGAGCATAAGTAGGCAGCAGGTGCAACACATACTCAGGTTTTCGCTGAGGAGCCAAGCCAGGGACCCGGCTGCTCAGCGGTGGTACAGTGGCCGTGGCGACGGGACGTCTCTGTTCCCTTCTTCAGGGAACGAGGGTTACATATGTAACCGAGATGTTCCCCTTCAGTCAGTCACTCCGAGTCACGTCGGTGACCGACGAATGGGATCCCTACCAAAGCGGCATGGCTGGTGTCCCTTCCAGTGCCCCTCGTAAGCCACCTGGTCCCCCCTCGGGAACTGGGGCGGAAGATAGGACAGGGCTTACGTGGAGAGAGTCTATTACTGTTGTTCCACTAGACCCATACAGTAAGACTTATTGGATAACACTGGGAAAACGTACCCTTTCCAGGGACACTGCGGAATCAACATCCTACCCGCAGGGAGGTATCATGTGGAGATTACACATATGGACTGTGCATTAAGGGAAGTACAACATATGGAATGTCTCTGAGGTGGCTCCGGCCCAGTTAGGAGGGAGTCAACACCGGCAGGGACGGCAGAGAGGAATCTGCCAAGGGAAAGACACGGGCTGACCGAAAGGGGAACTGTACCATGGAAAAATACACACATGGGATCACAATGGGGATCACAACATATGGCACCTAGCCTAGCACAGGGGTTAAGTAACAGGCCACTTTACGAGTGTTAGGCCTGGCGCCGGACGCTCCGCCATGTCCGGCTGCCGAGGGTGATGGAGGAACTCCACAGGGTTCGCCATATGGGGAAACGAGCTGAAGAGCAGAATAAGTGCATGTATCTGGTCCGTAGAGGGGATTGGCACAGCAAGCGAGACACCGAGAAGTTCCTCTGGCCTTACTGGCTACTTGAGGCGAGTACACAAGCTGACACTGGCTCTACACGAAGGCTATAAAACCTAACAAATGTGTTGAGTGTCACCCAGCCTGCAGCTCTACATATACCTGTCAGCGAGGTGCCTTGCACCAGCGCCCAGGAGGAAGCAACACTCCTTGTTGAGTGTGCTCTCAACCCAAGGTGGCAGGGCACGCCTTGGTTTTGATACGCCAAGTCTATGGCATCCAATATCCAGTGGGCCAACCTCTGCTTGGAGACAGCCTTTCCCTTCTGCTGGCCTCTGTAATAGACAAAGAGCTGCTCTGAGGTCCTAAAGCTCTGTGTATGGTCCACATATATGCGCAAAGCACAAACGGGACAAAGCAAAGCTAGGGATGGGTCTGCCTCCTCCGAGGGAAGCACTTGCAGGTTCACCACCTGATCCCTGAAACACTCTTGATGGAAGCCAGTGCAATTAAGAGCACTGTCTTTATTGACAGAATTCTGAGCTCTTCAGACTGCAATGGCTAAAAGGGGGCCCTCTGCAATGCCATAAGCACCAGAGGGAGGTCCCAAGAGGGTACGGGCTTCGGGCGAGGAGGATTTAGTCTCCTCACGCCCCTCAGGAACCTGATGATCAGGTCGTGCTTCCCCAAAGACTCACCGTCTACAGGATCGTGATGTGTGGCAATTGCGGCAACATACACTTTTAGGGTGGAGGGAGACAGCCTTCATTCCAACTCCTCCTGGAGGAAGGAAAGCTCAGCTCTGATTGGGCATCTCCGGGGGTTTTCCCGGTGAGAAGAGCACCATTCAAAGAACAGGTTCCACTTCAAGGTATAGGCACGCCTCATAGAGGGTGCTCTTGCAGAAGTGATGGAGTCTACCACCACCTGGGGTAGATCACCTAGGACCTCCGCGTCCCGTCTAGGGACCACACGTGGAGGTTCCACAGATCTGGACGCGGTTGCCAGAAGGTGCCCCGTCTCTGAGAAAGCAGATCTTTCCTCAGAGGAATGCGCCAGGGAGGGGCTGTCGTGAGGAACATCAGTTCCAGGAACCAGGTCCGGTTGGGCCAGTAAGGGGCCCATCCACAGCCCCGAAGCTGCATGCCCATTGTACGTGGCACCCCAGCCTGTGGTGGAGGCATCTGTGAACACAACAGCATGTCTGGACACCTGTACTAGGGTAACTCCTGCCCGTAGAAATGCAGGGTCCGACCACGGGCTGAAAATTTGGCGACAGGCCGGAGTGATCGTCACTCGGTGCGTGCCGCATTGCCACGCCCATCTCGGGACTCGGCCGTGAAGCCGAAGCAGTCCGAGCGGCATTACCACAGCTGCGGATGCCATATGGCCCAGGAGCCTCTGAAATTGTTTCAGTGGGGCTGCTGTCCTGCGCTTGAAAAAGCAGTTCAAGCAGTTCAGCATTGACCGAACACGTTCCTCTATGAGGCGTGCTGTCAGGTTGACTGAGTCCAACTCCATACCAAGAAAAGAGATCCTCTGTACTGGAGAGAGTTTGCTCTTTTCCCAGTTGACCCGAAGTCCCAACTGGCTGAGGTGACTGAGCACCATGTTGCTGTGCTCGCACAACTGATCCCGCGACTGAGCCAGAATGAGCCAGTCGTTCAGGTAGTTGAGAATGCGAACGCCGTGTTCTCTCATGGGAACAAGGGCCGCCTCTGCAACCTTCGTAAAGACGCGGGGCGACAGGGACAGCCCGAAGGGAAGGACTTTGCACTGATATGCCCGGCCCTTGAACGTGAAGCGGAGAAACGGCCTGTGCCGAGGGAGAATCAAGACATGAAAGTACGCGTACTTCAGGTCGATCGCTGCAAACCAATCTTGAAGGGCCCTGTTCAAAACTCGCAGGTCCAAGATTGGTCGTAACCCACCACCTTTCTTGGGTACAATGAAGTCCGGGCTGTAAAACCCTGACCTCATATCGGCTGTAGGGACCAGCTCTATCGCGTCCTTTGCCAGCAGGACCGCGATTTCTGCTCGTAAGACAGGAGCATCGCTGGTCAGCATGGAGGATGAGCCAGCGAGATGGACTGGGAAGCACTAACCAGGCCCCCGGAAACCGTACAAGCGGGACCAGAGGGACCACAGATGTACCCATGGTGGGGCAGCGTGGCGTAGGATAGGGACCCGACCCGGAAGGCATCGCATCCCGAAGCGGGGTCTTGGTGTGCGATGCAACACCTACCTGGCTCCACGGTTTGGCAGGGGGCGCAGGAGAAGGCATAGCCTCCTTGAACCGGGACCTGCTGCCTGTTGGCGATAGAAGAGGGGGATGAGACTGGCCAGGCATAGCGTGGCACAATGTCATCCGTGCCCTCTTGGGACCCAGAGATGGTGGAAACTGCTCTTTTTATGACCGTTTGGGTACTGCTGGCTGAAAGGCCAGCGGCGGAACAAAAAGAAAAGGAAACAAAAGATTCTCCACCCGGCCCTCCTCCGGGGGAAGGAGTGGCGCGGTCACCATCTCCTGAAAAGCTGTCCCTTCCATCTCTGGGTTGCCCGTTGCAGGGCCGCTTGCACTTCCGCTTTCTGCCTGGTTTGGTGGGGGTCTGGACGGGCGGCGCCACACCCCTGCGGCCAGCTACCCGCTGTGGCTGAGGCTGAGCAGGGGTGGAGGAAGCCGTGGGAGGGCTCCCTCAGCGACGAGCAGGCGGAGAAGCCGTGGCTGGCGGCGGGGTGAAGGCAGCAGCGGGCCGCCGGGGCAGGATATGTTTAATTGCCTCCGTTTGCTTATGGGTAGCTGAGAACTATTGGGCAAAGCTCTCGACTGCATCGCCGAAAAGGCCAGCCTGGGAGACAGGGAAGTTGAGAAAACAATATTTGTCGGTCTCCCGCATATCCACCAGGTTCAGCCAGAGGTGGCGTTCCTGGACCACCAACGTGGCCATCGTCTGACCGCAGTGACTTTCTTCACTCTCAGGACGAGGTACGTCGCTGCGCGCAGCTGCTGCATCAGCCCTGGGTCAGAACTACCCTCGTGCAACTCTTTTAATGCCTTGGCCTGATATACCTGCAGGAGTGCCATGGCGTGCAGGGAGGAGGCAGCCTGTCCAGTGGCACCGTAAGCCTTGGACATAAGCACGGATGAGAACTTACAGGCCCTGGATGGGAGATGAGGATTACCCCTCCAGGTGGAAGCGCTTCGGACACAATTGCATCGCAACCGCGCGCTCCACCATGGGGACTGCCTCATAACCCCTGTCTGCCCCGCCTTTGAGGGTAGTGAGGGAGGAGGAGGCACCAGACTGGTTTTGGGCAGAAAAAGGTGCCTTCCAAGACCTGGTTGCCTTTTTATGCACTTCTGGGTAGAAAACCACCAGGGCGGGGGGCTGAGAACCAGCCCGGGCAGCCCCAAGATACCAATCATCCAACCTCGACGGCTCGGGACACAGTGGCTCTCTCCACTCGAGCCCGACCGCCTTGGCAGCCCGAGAAAGCATAGCTGTTAATTCTGGGTCAGGCTCGGACAATGCTACTCCCCCGAAGGGGGAAATACAGCCGAGTCCTCATCCCCAGACTCCAGCTCACCCTCCGATGCCGCGATCAACATCTGGTCATCCAGAGGCGCCCCAAATGAAACTGCTGGCCCCCCATACGAGGAACCGACACGTTCACCCGGAAACTCCATGGCTTGCGGCGTGCTAGAGGAGTGGGGGGCACATGGAGATTCACCAGGAAACGACCGCATCCAGAAATGCATGGGTGAAATGGCATCTTTAGAAAGACACACCGTTGTCTTTACAAAGACGCACCCGTGTATGCTCTTTTAGGGAAATTAGCTCTTTTAGTGCTGAAGCGCACAGGAGAACCACCGCGCAGCGCCGTCACACCAACACCAGTCGAAAAAGCCTCTTCCCAGAGCGCTCGTTGACTTGTCAGAAATCACTCTCAGACGAAAGGCAGAGCAGAACGATAGAACCGCTCGGTTCCGAAGCGAAAAGCTGAGTATGCGTTGCACCTGCTGCCTACTTATGCTCGTGCTGTGACGAGTAGCAGCTGGATGCAATTATCGCATGCCAATGAGCATTGGCTCGTTTAGTTTACCCTCGAAGTAGATTGGTCTCTCGAAGCGAGATCCCATTCGTCGGTCACCGACGTGACTCGGAGTGACCGACTGAAGGGGAACTGAACGTTATTTATAAAATTATTACCGGTAGTCCAGAACCTCATTCAAACATATAGTACAATACTTTTCCTTGAACTGGTTCTTTTGGACAGTTTGTTTCAATGAACTGTTTCAAAAAACTGATTCACCAGTTTGTTTACGTAATCACACACTAAAGTACTGTGTACACAATTATATTATTAAAGCACCCAATACCCAAATTGGTCTTCAGTCCGAGTCGAACTGTTTCCTCAGTTCAATGACTGCTGCAGAGTTAATTTTATCAACGAAAACGAAAAATATTCGTTCACGGACATTTTTTCTGTGACTAAGACGAGACGAGCTAAAACTAATATCTGGTGATAAAAACTATGACAACATTTATGCCGCATCTTCGTTAACAAGACGAGATGGGACTAGAATGTTATTTGAGGACTACCGGACATTCAAAATACATCCTATAGGCTAGGTTAACTGTCTTGTCTTTCAAAATGTGCAACCCTATCATTGGATTGCAATCGGATAAGGGGCGTTTACATATCTAGTCTCAATATGGCAGCCGCAGTGGATGGATAGGCTACCAAAAAGCAAACTAGCGATCTGAAACAATGGCCTCAGCTTAGAGATAGGGTGACCAGACGTCCCGTTTTTCCCGGGAGTCACAATTCATTGTTAGTGAAGGCGGGACAGGTGGAATTGCGCTAATAGAAGTGCTCTCTCTTGCGCATGCTCCACTTCTTCAGTTCTCACACAGCGTTTGATCAGTTCTCAGTGCTCAAATACACACACAGCAGTCCAAATGTCTATCACGTAGAGTATCTCATGTAAATACTGTTGGTTATGGCTTAAGTGAACGTAAACAGGTGCGTGAAAACTGAATGTGTGTCAGCATTACATGCATGCCTTCTGTCTTAAATGGACAGCATTCCTAATTAAATACCTATCTGTGTCATTAATGTTAACCAACAAACGATGTGAAATAAAAGTATACATGTTAAGTAAACCTAGTGTATCTGAAAAATGAGTTTAATTTGTGTCTCTACCCAAAAATTAAAATTGTCAATTTATTCCAGTTTTTCTAAATTCAATCCTTGATTCAAATTTCTCATAAGCTTAATTGATTTGGTCTAAAGAAAGAAGAATTAATGACTATTTTTGTTCAAAGACTACATATTAAATAAATGTTAGTAACTGTAGTTTGACTAAAAGTAATGACTAAAAGTTGACAAAAATGCAATGACTTTTCGTCGACTAAAACTATGAAAGACTCAAATTACTAAAATGTGACTAAGACTATTAAGCATTTTCGTCTCAATATAAAGACTAAGACTAAATCAAAAATGCCTGTCAAAATTAACACTGGACTGCTGGAGGAACTGGAGCGCTGAATCAGTTCATTCATCACAGTATCAGATTTGCCTGTATTTTGCCTCATTTCTGAGCGACTGACAGGCGTCAGAAAGTGAGTTTTGATTGAGTAACATGTAAATCTGTGCTGCTCGAGCTGTGAACTGTTTCAGACACTTCAGTCTGATTTAGTGAACTGGTTTATCTAGTTCACTAAAAAGAACTGGTTCAAAAGAATGATTTGTTGACGAACTAATCCAGTCTCTGGATTACAGGTAATAATGTTGAAAATAATGTTCAGTTTCTTGCACAGACCGATTGTTTTGCTTCATAAGACCTCAATATATTGTCAGGAGCCACGGGTATTAATTTTGTGCTGCTTGTATATGCTATTTTGACTCTCAGTGACGGTAGCCATTGACTAGCCTTTAATGAATCACGAATGACCACGGTTTCAGCTAAAAATCTTCTTTACTGTTCAACTGAAGAAAAAAGTCACCAACATCTTGGATGGCCTGAGGGTGAGTAAATGAACAGCATATTTCATTTTTGGGTGAACTATCGCTTTAAAGTGTGTTTCTTACATGGGTTTGCAGAAGAACTTGTACTGGATGAGCAGGGTCAGTCCGAACATGATACTCCCCTGAATAGCCATGGCAAACAGATTCTTGCCTACCATGTTCCAGCTGAGAGGATTTTCGAAGCGGTCTTCACCTGAAGAGACAGACACACATCAGCTTTCCTCTCAGATCTTCGGATCTTTTCCCCATGTGTGAATGTCTTACCCAGGTTTTGGTAGAGAGTGGCCATCGCCTGGTTTTTGGCCATGTCCATCAAGCCTCTTCCCAAACAGAAATGAGGAAACACCAGCAGAGCCTGTTTGACTATGTCATTGATGCGGGTTATATTCTGGAGAGAAACACAGAAAGGCAATATTAGATTGGAAACGTGGGGTTCATCAGAATGCGCGCATATAAATGCATGTTGCTTCACTGATTGTGTAATGGATTCTTTTATTAGAGGTTTCTGGGCTTTACTTTTTAAAGACCTATTTAAGACCAAGTAAAGAAACTTTAAGGAATAAATTGAAGGTAACAAAATACATCAGTGTGTTCTCTTAACGTCTTTCATTAACAACACTTCTAAGTTTGAAGACACAATACACACCCCAATGACAGATATTTGCTCATGCAATAAACAAACTCACTTCATTTTATTCAATTTTTCAGAAAACAAAATCTTCATTTTGCATCTCAAGTAAATGTTTCTTCATTTAAGGATGTTTACATATTTGCATTGGAAAACAAGACAAAATACTGAGGAACAAATACATTTTTAGCAGTGCATACAACATTTAATGCCATGACTATGAATTAAAGAGTTTCTGCTCTGATTTAAGACCTTTTTTTAAGACTTTAATTTGTTGAAGGGCAAATTAAGACTTTAAGGCCTTTTTAAGACCCACAGATTTTCGCATCTTTTGAGCTTGATAGCGGCTAATCACTTTGAACTCTAGTGTTTCTTTAGTTTTTTTTTATATATATATATATATATATATATATATATATATATATATATATATATATATATATATACTCTTATAGTATTGAGTTATATTTTGAATTAGCTTTGATTTTTACATTTTTTTTATTTTACTTTAAAAATATGTATTATTTTTCTTTTTCTATTATATTTTCTATATATTCTAAATCTATTTAGTTTGCCATTTTTATTATTATTATTTCTTAAATATTTTAATTTAGCTTGACTTTATTTTTTTTAAGTTTTATTAATTGTAATACTTCAGCTTACACTTATTTTATTTCAGTTAGTTGCCAACATTTCTAAGTTTTTCAAGTCTGTATTTCTTCTTTATATATATATATATATATATATATATATATATATATATATATATATATACAGTGGGTACGGAAAGTATTCAGACCCCCTTAAATTTTTCACTCTTTGTTATATTGCAGCCATTTGCTAAAATCATTTAAGTTCATTTTTTTTTTCCTCATTAATGTACACACAGCACCCCATATTGACAGAAAAACACAGAACTGTTGACATTTTTGCAGATTTATTAAAAAAGAAAAACTGAAATATCACATGGTCCTAAGTATTCAGACCCTTTGCTGTGACACTCATATATTTAACTCAGGTGCTGTCCATTTCTTCTGATCATCCTTGAGATGGTTCTACACCTTCATTTGAGTCCAGCTGTGTTTGATTATACTGATTGGACTTGATTAGGAAAGCCACACACCTGTCTATATAAGACCTTACAGCTCACAGTGTATGTCAGAGCAAATGAGAATCATGAGGTCAAAGGAACTGCCTGAAGAGCTCAGAGACAGAATTGTGGCAAGGCACAGATCTGGCCAAGATTACAAAAAAATTTCTGCTGCACTTAAGGTTCCTAAGAGCACAGTGGCCTCCATAATCCTTAAATGGAAGACGTTTGGGATAACTAGAACCCTTCCTAGAGCTGGCCGTCCGGCCAAACTGAGCTATCGGGGGAGAAGAGCCTTGGTGAGAGAGGTAAAGAAGAACCCAAAGATCACTGTGGCTGAGCTCCAGAGATGCAGTTGGGAGATGGGAGAAAGTTATAGAAAGTCAACCATCACTGCAGCCCTCCACCAGTCGGGGCTTTATGGCAGAGTGGCCCGACGGAAGCCTCTCCTCAGTGCAAGACACATGAAAACCCGCATGAAGGACTCCAAGATGGTGAGAAATAAGATTCTCTGGTCTGATGAGACCAAGATAGAACTTTTTGGCTTTAATTCTAAGCGGTACGTGTGGAGAAAACCAGGCACTGCTCATCACCTGTCCAATACAGTCCCAACGGTGAAGCATGGTGGTGGCAGCATCATGCTGTGGGGGTGTTTTTCAGCTGCAGGGACAGGACGACTGGTTGCAATCGAGGGAAAGATGAATGCGGCCAAGTACAGGGATATCCTGGACGAAAACCTTCTCCAGAGTGCTCAGGACCTCAGACTGGGCCGAAGGTTTACCTTCCAACAAGACAATGACCCTAAGCACACAGCTAAAATAACGAAGGAGTGGCTTCACAACAACTCCGTGACTGTTCTTGAATGGCCCAGCCAGAGCCCTGACTTAAACCCAATTGAGCATCTCTGGAGAGACCTAAAAATGGCTGTCCACCAACGTTTACCATCCAACCTGACAGAACTGGAGAGGATCTGCAAGGAGGAATGGCAGAGGATCCCCAAATCGAGGTGTGAAAAACTTGTTGCATCTTTCCCAAAAAGACTCATGGCTGCATTAGATCAAAAGGGTGCTTCTACTAAATACTGAACAGAGGGTCTGAATACTTAGGACCATGTGATATTTCAGTTTTTCTTTTTTAATAAATCTGCAAAAATGTCAACAATTCTGTGTTTTTCTGTCAATATGGGGTGCTGTGTGTACATTAATGAGGAAAAAAATGAACTTAAATGATTTTTGCAAATGGCTGCAATATAACAAAGAGTGAAACATTTAAGGGGGTCTGAATACTTTCCGTACCCTGTGTGTGTGTAGTATTATTACAAAATAAAAAAAAAAGCATTTGGGTTTGAAATGTGAAGGTTAGTAAATCATGGCGGAATCTTTATTTTTAAGAAACTATATTCCATGAAATGTTATTTTTGTAAAAGGTATTATACATAAATATATTATACATGTTTTATGCAAATCTCAATCAACCTAGCAGATTTTACTTTGCATTTTCATGCCATTACATGTATTATGAATGTCAAAAACATCAAAATTCCACGTTTAATTCAGTGTATTACTTGCCATTTCTTTAATTTTGAAATTTACTAGCAATTTCTGAGTGAAAGTTTAAAAACCTTGGACCTGTATTCTCACCCTCCATACAATCTCAGTCTGAAATCTAAAGTCGATACAGCACCATTTTGATGGCAGTCTATCCGTCTCCAGTGGTGTGCAATTCTTCAAACACACTGAAGAAATCATGGGACAGTTTTGTTGCCAACCACTGTACAAAACCTCACGCTCATACATCACCACGCACACCAGAGACCGAGAATCTCTCAGGATTCACACTGACCCGTATTCTCTGAGACACGTTCACCATCATACACACAAACACCCTTAAAGTTCAGCTTTAGAAACACATCTGAAGAGCTTCATTCAGCTGAGCTCAGTGCTCATTCATCAAGAAACTAACTGGGGCATCTAGTCACTGGATTCACTAGTTCATAGTAGAAAATATTTGAAATATATACAAGTCTAGAGCAACTAAAAAGACTAAACATTAAATATTATTGTTGTCTCTTTAAGGTTTAATTTTAAATCATTGCACTATTATTTGCATAACTACTTGTCAAAGTATTATTAAGCTTGTTTATTATTATGTTTGTTTATATGCACTTTAAAGTTCAATTTTAAATTTTAACTTACACTGATCTGTTTTGACAAATTTGATTGTAGATTAACTTTAAACATTACTGTAACCCTAAATAAAATGGTTTAGAAACATTGTGAAAAAGAGCAACTTGGTATGTTGTCTTTAAGTAGTCAAAAAATGTACATATCAACAACACTATTTCTGTGCATTGGACTATATTGAACTATACTGGCATCTACAGTGACGGACGAAAACAGTGAATTTTTGCAATCTGTCATGTCGAGTCCAAATGAAGAGGCAAAATGTCCAAAAATAGTACAAAACACAAAAAAGGTTTTAAGGTATTAAACAAAAACTCAAGTAATCCACAGGTAAGATGGCAAAAAAGGCAACAAAACATTGTATAGGCACAACACAAACAATTTGATTAATAAATGCCTTGAGTTAGGAGTTGTTCCTGACTATTTAAAACATGCCTTGGTACAACCCAGACTAAGAGGCCTAATTTAGATTCCTCTGATTTATCAAATTTTAGACCCATTTCTAACCTTCCATTTTTAGCTAAAATTCTAGAGAAAGTAGTTGTTCACCAACTACAAAGTTTCTTGGTCGATTACAAAATCTTTGATACGTTTCAATCAGGCTTTATAAAATTTCATTCCACTGAGACGGCTCTTTTAAAAGTGTTTAATGATGTTCTTTTAGCTACCGACTCTTGAGATTCTGTAGTACTGGTACTTTTAGACTTGAGTTCTGCCTTTGACACTGTAGACCACAATATTCAATATTCTTCTGTCCTGCTTAGAACAGGTAGTGGGCATTTGTGGTTCAGCACTAAATTGATTTCAATCCTATCTTACTAACAGGAGTTTCTTAATCAATACTGGCAAATTTCACTCTGCTTCTGTCCCTATGACCTGTGGGGTTCCCCAAGGCTCTACTCTAGTTCCCATGTTATTTTCTCTGTATATGCTTCCCCTCGGATCTATTTTTGAGAAGTTACCATTATAATGCAGATGGCGCCCAAATATATCTTCCTCTGAAACATAAGAATGGATTAGTCCCTGTGGTCGCTTGCCTCTTGGATGCTAAAGCATGGATGTCCCTGATTTTTTTTTTTTTTTAAGTTTGAATGAGAGCAAAAGAGAGATTGTGGTGTTTACACCTTCTGATACCCACAGTATACCGAATTTAAATCTTGGTGTTCTGGCACCTTATGTATAGCCACATGTGAAAAATCTGGGTGTGTTGTTGGACAGCCCTTTAAAGCTTGACAGACAAGCTAACCAAGTTGTAAAGTCAAGCTTCTGCCAGTTGCGAACCCTGGTAAAAATTAAGTCCATCCTTTCTTTTACTAATTTTGAAAGAGTAATCCATACTTTTATCACCACAAGGCTTGATTAATGTAACTCTCTCTATTTGGGGATCAGTCAATCTTCTTTAAACCGCCTACAGGTGGTTAAAAATGCGGCTGCCAGAGTCCTGACAGGAGCTCGAAAGCATGAGCATATTATTCCCTTTGTTCTGCGGTCTTTACATTGTTTACCTGTGCGCTACAGGGTTAATTTTAAAGTGCTCTTATTGATTTTTAAGTCTTTAAATGGTTTAGAACCCTCATACCTCTCTGATCTGTTGACAGACCACCAACCAGCAAGAGCTCTTAGGTCTGCCAATTTAAGACTCTTTGTGGTTCCTAGAAGCAGACTAAAGTCTAGGGGTGATCGAGCATTTGCTGTAGCCGCTCTGAGACTTTGGAATAGTCTGGAAATCAGAACTGCTCCCACACTATCCATTTTTAAATCTAGGTTAAACTCATTTTTATTTGATCTGGGTTATTATTTATGATTTATAAATGTTTTGCATTATGTCTTGCTGTTTTATTTGTGACCTTGTCTGTGTCTCAATTCTGTTAATGGTTATTTATTTTGTACAGCACATTGGTCAACAGTAGCTAATTTTAGCTGTGCTTTATAAATAAACTCAAATTGAAATTGAAATTGAACAATACCTGACAAAGAACTGAAAGCAAAGAGGAACTTAAATACACAAAGACAATAAACTAAACGACAAACAGGTGTGGGCAAATTAATGAATAACCATGGCAACTAATGACAAACAGGAACATTAAACTAAGATAAACAAACTAAAAGTCCATGATAATGGAAGTAAACACTGACATAATGGGACACAATCAGGCAGTGTTGTAGTACATTTCTTTTAGAAACCACTCCTAAAGCTAAAACATTAATGTAACCAAAATTGACCATTTTAAAAACTGTGGAAAAACACCAACCTGGTATCATCACCATCAGATGAAAACACGCACACACTCATATATAAGCCAATAGAGCAGCATTACTGTGATTGTCAGAGCTGCAGACGGACAGATGAGAGACTGGCTGTGATTGGATGAGGACGAAGAGCCGGCCGCTGTGATTGGCTGAATGCTGTCATGGCGGGACGAGTGTTAAAGAGACTTTCATTACTGCAGATGGCAGATCTACAGCAGCGTCTGACAGTCCTCGTGTCTTTATCCTGTGTAAGCGGCCCCACGAGACACACTTCTGAAAGTTTAAATGGACTCCCTGTCAATAATGTCAAATAAGCTTCAACCGTGAAACTTTATTAGAAATAAAACATCAGCTCAGGGCAGAGAGGATTGTGGGTAGAGACTCCAAACCATCGTCTCTCAGTCTATGTGTGTTTTAAAGATGCTGTAATTGATGTTATCTGTCTTGCTAAACTGTGCCAGACATCCTGAATAACTAATAAAGTCCATTTTTTTCAACTTTTGACTTGGAAAAGTGCAGAAGAACACAACATTTTTGAAGAAAACAGCTTAAACTAATCTCAGCTGGTTTGGTAGTCTTACCTGTTCTTGCTAGTCTAGTTAATTGGTTCTAGAAAAGTTTTTTTGGGCCTTGTCAGCTGGGGGAACAACTAAAACAACGAAAACTGACTAAAACCATCAACCTCTTCAAATATTGATATTGTGTTTGTTTGCAAATACTGTGTTAAACTGGATTCATTCAAGCACTTTTTTATTATTAGTGATTTATTAGTGAAACTTTTTTCTTCTTCTTCTTCTTCTTCTTCTTCAGGAAATAAACAGAACATTACTGTCCGTTGGTGTGCACACTAATTTAGTTTCTTTATAGGTGCGGATAATATAGTTCTCCTTACAGTTGGTGTGAATGTGTCTTTAGTCTCAGTTGGGGCTGAAAGAACGCTTTCCACTACCACATGTTCAACATCCCTCCCAACATGGGGATGCTTTCATAGACTGTCAGTAAATGAAGGAAATAAATAGAAAAAGAAGCTCCTTATTTGACGGACCTGTTCTCCACCACAAGCTTTCAGTAAGTGTGTGTGTGTGTGTGTGTGTGTGTGTGTCTGTGTCTGTGTCTGTGTGTGTGTGTGTGTGTGTGTGTGTGTGTGTGTGTGTTTGTATTTGAGTGTGTGTGTGTGTGTGTGTTTGTGTGTTTGTGTATGTCTCACTGGGTCGTTGAAGAGCTCCATGACAAACGTGGCCACGCTGCCGTTGATGCCGATGAAGAGGTTGATGCAGGTCAGAACCACATACGCTGTGCTGGGAACACTGAACAGGAAGGAGGCGGGATACATCATCGGAGTGATGGACCACCTGAAACACACACACACACACACACACACACACACAAACTCAGCAACCTCTAGATGAAATAAAACTACACACTGAAACACACACAATTCAACAATCTCTACATGAAAAAAACAAAACAAAACATAACACACACATACACAAACTCAGATACCTCCAGTTGAAATAAAACCACACACACACACACACACACACACACACACACACACAGACACACACAGACACACGCACTCACACTCACACTCACTCAAACGCAACAACCTCTCTAGATGCAATAAAACCAAACACTCACACACACTCACCCATAGAGCAGCAGCAGCAGTATGAGGGAAGGCAGGTTGGGTGGAGAGACGTATGATTTTTGTTGGAAACACAGGAAGATGATGATGACGATGATACATGGGATGATATAATTACACTGAAACACATCATAAAACACACAACACAATAAAACTTCATACTTAAACTACATATGCTTCAATACTCATTAATCTGACTACTTTCACAACACACTTTTGTGTTGGGCTGGATGATTCATAAAAATAAAACAGAAATCGCTAAGGCTGCCATTTAAATAAATACAGGAACGAAGCACAGCACTGTGTTCATTTACACGTGAGCAATTCACCATAGGTTTTTTCAGCATTTCATTTTGCAGCACATAAACTCCTTTACACAAACTCCTTTTCTGTATGTGCTGTGAGTTTGAGTCACTTATAATGTGCATTTGAAATGAAAAAACTCACTGAACATTATCATATGTTTTATAAGAAGTGTTTATAAACCTGCTGCCAACAAAGGAGAAGCTTAGACCAAAATAAAGCTCAATCTTTCATTTTTGAAAATGAAGAAATTAAGAATAGTACAATTGTACTATAAAATACAATTAGAAGTAATATTAACATAATTTTTACAAATATTTTTGTTGCATGATTTTATACTAAACAGAATGGTTATTTTATAGTGAAACGGTCTTAATATTTCTTATTTTGTCTGATATCTATTATTATTATTATTATTATTATTATTATTATTATTATTATTATTATTATTTACTTAATACATAATAACTTTTTTTGGCTAAATTATGCATGCTTTTTAGCATGAAGATTTAACCAAAATAAAAGCTCAATGGTTTAATTTTGAAAATATTAGTATTGTAATTTTACAATTGTACTGTAAAATACACCAATTATTAATATTACACATTTTTAAAAACTATTTATATTATTATTATTATTATTATTTAAAAAATTTGTCCAAACTGAGCCATAGCATTTTTTATTTATTTAGCCCTGAAACTTTTAAAAAATATATATTGTATTATTACTGTACTTTCAATTCTCCATATATGTTCTATAGTTTTTTTTTTTTCTGTGTTCAATATGTGTGTGTGTGTGTGTGTGTGTGTGTGTGTGTGTGTGTGTGACCCTGGACCACAAAACCAGTCTTAAGTAGCTGGGGTATATTTGTAGCAATAGCCAAAAATACATTGTATGGGTCAAAATTATTGATTTTTCTTTTATGCCAAAAATCATTAGTATATTAAGTAAAGATCATGTTCCATTAAGACATTTTGTAAATTTCTTACCATAAATGTATGAAAACTTAATTTTTGATTAGTAATATGCAATGCTAAGAACTTCATTTGGACAACTTTAAAGGCGTTTTTCTCAATATTTTGATTTTTTTGCACCCTCAGATTCCAGATTTTCAAATAGTTGTATCTCAGTCAAATATTGTCCAATCCTAACAAACCATACTTCAATGGAAATCTTATTTATTCAGCTTTCAGATGATGTATAAATCTCAATTTTGAAAAATTGACACTTAAGACTGGTTTTGTCGTCCAGGGTCATATAGTTTTGTATTATTATACTTTCAATTCTTCATATATGTTCTATAGCTTTTTCTGTTTAAAAACCATCTAAATTTTCTTTATTTATCTATGTATGTACGTATGTATGTATGTATTTTGTGCTGTATATGTTGCAACACCTCTTTTTATCTCCAATGACACTAATTGATTTATTAGCGATTTATTAGGAAAGCTGAATTCAACTCTCCGCTGAGACGGTAGCTCATGACAGAAGAGTCTCGCTGTCTAGACCATTGGAGGCAGTGAACAGGATTCAGCGGGAAATTGATAGAGTTTTAATAGAGTTTTAATTAGCTATCTCAGCTACTCTTTTTAGTTCAGGCACACTCATCCCTGTCCCATCTGTCTTCCAGAGTAGAAGGGTTTTGGTGTACCATGTCCCAGACGAAGTTGGCCAGCCAGTAGACGGTGGGGTTGATGCCGCTCACGAACTGCAGGTGTTTGGCTTTACTGACTCGCTCCTGGATGAGGAAGAGGACGAAGCTGGCCGGGATGAAGGACATGGCGAAGATTACGCAGATGGACACCACCACATCCGTAGAAGTCGTCGCCCTGCAAGAGAAGATTACGACTATGGTGAATTTACACACGCATGTCTATTCTACAGTTTCTGCTGAAATGTCATTCAGATCAACTCAGAGTATGTTTTAAAAGCCTTTGGGGTTGTATTGTCATAAACCAATAAACTAATAAATAAATAAATGAAGAGTTCAGATGCGAAAGCCTCTAAGTACGTCTGACGTTTTTCTTTAAAATTAGCATTTCTTTCTGGCTACTATGTATAGGTTTCTATGTAAGTACTGGTACTTCTGAATGGGTTGAGGCTGGGATTTAGCACATTTGAAGTGAAAGTACATGATGAACATATACTATGTGTGGAGAGCATTCACTCAGTATCGTTATCTCGTTTTTGACAAAGATGGCTTTTGCATTGGAACTCTTCAAATAAATAAATAAATAGTGAGATTTTTTTGCACTTTTTTTCCAAAATACATTTACTTTTTTTGTGCACAAGACAAAATAAATCATGCATGCAAATAAGCAGCATTATACACAGCTGTAGTTACCCATTTGTGTGTCCAGTGCACAATACAAACTTTGGCAAAACATTTTATGGCACATCATTACAAAGCCTTTCCTTCTTTATGTACCAACTCAGCTTTAAAATATTGATTAGATAAACATCAACAAACAAATATAGACTTTTGCAGTATTATAGTACCACTGAAATGCCATTCAGATGATCTTAGGGTCAAGACTTTGAGACTTCGAGCTTGTTTTGTCATAAACTCAATTAAAAATATCCGAATCTGGCTCTTTATATAAATAATGTTACATCATTCCCTTATATATATATATATATATACACACAGTGGGTACGGAAAGTATTCAGACCCCCTTAAATTTTTCACTCTTTGTTATATTGCAGCCATTTGCTAAAATCATTTAATTTCATTTTTTTCCTCATTAATGTACACACAGCACCCCATATTGACAGAAAAACACAGAATTGTTGACATTTTTGCAGATTTATTAAAAAAGAAAAACTGAAATATCACATGGTCCTAAGTATTCAGACCCTTTGCTCAGTATTTAGTAGAAGCACCCTTTTGATCTAATACAGCCATGAGTCTTTTTGGGAAAGATGCAACAAGTTTTTCACAACTGGATTTGGGGATCCTCTGCCATTCCTCCTTGCAGATCCTCTCCAGTTCTATCAGGTTGGATGGTAATCATTGGTGGACAGCCATTTTTAGGTCTCTCCAGAGATGCTCAATTGGGTTTAAGTCAGGGCTCTGGCTGGGCCATTCAAGAACAGTCACGGAGTTGTTGTGAAGCCACTCCTTCGTTATTTTAGCTGTGTGCTTAGGGTCATTGTCTTGTTGGAAGGTAAACCTTCAGCCCAGTCTGAGGTCCTGAGCACTCTGGAGAAGGTTTTCGTCCAGGATATCCCTGTACTTGGCCGCATTCATCTTTCCCTCGATTGCAACCAGTCGTCCTGTCCCTGCGGCTGAAAAACACCCCCACAGCATGATGCTGCCACCACCATGCTTCACTGTTGGGACTGTATTGGACAGGTGATGAGCAGTGCCTGGTTCTCTCCACACATACCGCTTAGAATTCAGGCCAAAATGTTCTATCTTGGTCTCATCAGACCAGAGAATCTTATTTCTCATCATCTTGGAGTCCTTCATGCAGGCTTTCATGTGTCTTGCACTGAGGAGAGGCTTCCGTCGGGCCACTCTGCCATAAAGCACCGACTGGTGGAGGGCTGCAGTGATGGTTGACTTTCTACAACTTTCTCCCATCTCCCGACTGCATCTCTGGAGCTCAGCCACAGTGATCTTTGGGTTCTTCTTTACCTCTCTCACCAAGGCTCTTCTCCCCCGATAGCTCAGCCAGCTCTAGGAAGGGTTCTGGTCGTCCCAAACGTCTTCTATTTAAGGATTATGGAGGCCACTATGCTCTTAAGATCCTTAAGTGCAGCAGAAATTTTTTTGTAACCTTGGCCAGATCTGTGCCTTGCCACAATTCTGTCTCTGAGCTCTTCAGGCAGTTCCTTTGACCTCATGATTCTCATTTGCTCTGACATGCACTGTGAGCTGTAAGGTCTTATATAGACAGGTGTGTGGCTTTCCTAATCAAGTCCAATCAGTATAATCAAACACAGCTGGACTCAAATGAAGGTGTAGAACCATCTCAAGGATGATCAGAAGAAATGGACAGCACCTGAGTTAAATATATGAGTGTCACAGCAAAGGGTCTGAATACTTAGGACCATGTGATATTTCAGTTTTTCTTTTTTAATAAATCTGCAAAAATGTCAACAATTCTGTGTTTTTCTGTCAATATGGGGTGCTGTGCGTACATTAATGAGGAAAAAAAATGAACTTAAATGATTTTAGCAAATGGTTGCAATATAACAAAGAGTGAAAAATTTAAGGGGGTCTGAATACTTTCCGTACCCACTGTGTGTATATATATATATATATATATATATATATATATATATATATATATATATATATATATATATATTCCATTCCATGTATAAAACTGAAATGCTGAATTAACATTATTATAGAAATGCATTTTGGTGTTGACTTTAATTTGCACTATTCTGTGACTGTTCTTATTGTGTTTATTCTTTCTCTTACCAGTTGAAATGTTCTAGTTTGGCACTTAAATGGTTCTGATGCTTTTTATTGTTTTTAAATGTGTTCTGTGGATTTGTTTTTAAATCATATTGTAGAAAATCTGATTAATCAAAGTGATTGTGAACAGATTAACCATTGATCAAAATAACTGTAAGTTGCAGCCTTAGGTGAAACATACTATAATAACGTACTGAAAAATGTACAGTCAGGCGATCATTATTGCAAAATAAACCCAGACACGGGATCAGGACCCCAAAATTTATAGTATATTATAGCACCTTATCTGTATTACCTTAAAGCTTCAGCTAAGAAAAGAATATCCATTATAATCAAGGTTATTATAATTCACTAATAAAAACATCTTTGTTAACTGAAATAGAATGAAATAAAAATATTAAATGAAAATCTTGAACTAAACAACCTTGGCAAGTAACTGAAATCAGTTGAAGCACTAAAATTAATAACTGAAAATAAATCAAAACTGATGAAACCTAAATAGTAAAATAAAAAAATAAAAAAAAAACGTACAAACTAAAAAACGAAGTAACTAAATAAATAAGGCACAAAACTGACAAAAAAGACAAACAAACTTGCTAAAAATTAAAATGAATAATAAAAAAAAAAAACTAATTAAAGACCTTAATGGAATTTAAATAATAGTAAAATCCTGAAGGAGGGAACGGAGACATTACGTCATAGTGACTGACGTAAATGGGATCTCGCCCGAGAGTAAAATCCTGAAGGAGGGAACGGAGACGTTACGTCATAGTGACTGACGTAAATGGGATCTCGCCCGAGAGCCCAATCACCTTCAAGTGTTAACAAAACAAGCCAATGACAGTTGGCGTGCGTGCTTTGCCACGCACACCCCGCCCCGCAGCGCGGGTATAAAAGGAGAGCGCGTACAGACGCATATTAGTTTTTCGCTGAGGAGCCGAGACTGTGTGCCCCGGCCGTACAGCGGTGGTACAGCAACTGTGGCGACGGGATATAACGTCTCCATTCCCTCCTTCAGGGAACGAGGGTTACATACGTAACCGAGACGTTCCCTTTCAGTCAGTCACGTTCGACGTTACGTCATAGTGACTGATGTAAATGGGATCCCTATGAAAACGCCACTATTGCTGACCCCCTCCAGTGCCCTGCGGAAGCCGGCAAGTCCCCCCACACCAGTTGGGACGGAAGATAGGACAGGGCTTAGGAAGAGATGACAGCCACTGCTGTTCCATACAGTGGGTATAGATAACACTGGGAAAACGTACTCCAAGTAGGGGAATGCTATGGAAGCCACATCCTGCGTAAGGGGGTACCATATGGAGATTATACGTATTGAATGGCCAAGGGCAGTACTACATATGGAAGTCTCTGAGGTAGACTCAGCCAGCATAGGGTGAGATCAATACACAACAGAGACGGCAGAAGGTCTCTGCTAGGGAAAGACACGGGCTCACCGTGAGGGGAGCCATACCGTGGAAGAATACGCATGTGGGATCTCCCGTAGGGGAATCAGTACACACAGGCACGTAGCCCAGCACAAGGGCATCTGGTGCTCCGCCACGCCTGACTGCCGTGGGTGCGGGAGGAACTTCAGCAGGGTTCACCAAGGGGAACTGAACTGAGAAGCAATAAAGCGCACGTATCCGGTCCGTAGAGGAGAATGCCGCAGCAAGCGTGATTGATACCGAGCGGGTCCGGTGTTACTGGCCATCTGAGGCAAGAACACGGGAGGACACGGGCTCTACACGGAGATTATTGTTAGGTGTCGCCCAGCTGGCAGGTCTACAAATGTCTGCTATCGAGGTGCCCCGCGCCAATGCCCAAGAAGATGACACACCTCTTGTGGAGTGTGCTTACACCGAGGGGGCACGGTAAGCGCCGGGCCTGATATGCCAAGACTATAGCCTCCCCTATCCAGTGAGCAAGTCTCTGTTTGGAGACAGCCTTTCCCTTCTGCGGTCCTCCGAAGCAGATGAAGAGCTGGTCTGAGGTCCTGAAGCTCTGCATGCAGTCCTCGTAAACGAGCAAGGCACGGACGGGACAGAGCAGAGCAATGGCTGGGTCTGCCTTCTCCCGGGGCACCCCTTGCAAGTTCATCACCTGATCCCTAAAGGGCGTGGTGGGAACTTTGGGCACATATCCAAGCCGGGGTCTCAGGACAACATGAGAGTCAGCTGGTCCGAATTCTAAGCACGAATCATCGACCGAAAATGCCTGTAGGTCCCCTACTCTCTTGACCGAGGCCAATGCAGTGAGAAGCACTGTCTTCAACGACAGAAACTTAAGCTCTACTGACCGCAGAGGCTTGAAGGGCTTCTCCTTCAAGGCCGTCAGGACCGAGGGGAGATCCCAAGAGGGTACTAGATGAGGGCGCGGAGGATTTAACCCCTCTGAGGAACCTGATGTCCAAGTCGTGCTTCCCCACAGACTTACCATCTACTGCATCATGATGTGCGACAATAGTGGCAACATACACTTTGAGGGTGGAGGGAGACAGCCTTCGCTCCAACCCATCTTGCAGGAAAGAGAGCACGACCCTGACCGGGCATCTACGGGGTTCTTGCCGGCGGGAAGATCATCAATCGGCGTACAGGTCCCGCTTCAGCCTGTAAGCGTGTCGTGTAGACATGGCTCTATCTGAAGTGATGGTGTTTACTACCGTTGGAGGTAGCGCACCTAGAACCTCCGCGTCCCATCCAGGGACCACACGTGGATATTCCACAAGTCTGGATGCGGGTGCCAGAGGGTGCCCCCTCTCTGAGAAAGGAGATCACTCCTCAGAGGAATTTGCCAAGGAGGGGCTGTCGCGAGGAGCATCAGTTCGGGGAACCAAGTCCGATTGGGCCAGTATGGCGCCACCAAGAGGACCTGCTCCTCGTCCTCCCTGAGCTTGCACAGTGTCTGTGCGAGAAGACTCACTGAGGGAAACGCATATTTGCGTAGGCCCCAAGGCCAGCTGTATGCCAGTGTGTCCGTGCCGAGGGTCCCCTCGGACCGGGAGTAAAACAGCTGGCAGTGGGACGTGTCCGGGGAGGCAAACAGGACTACCTGAGCATCCTCGAAGTGTCTCCAAATCAGCTGGACTGTCTCGGGATGGAGTCGCCATTCTCCCAAAAGGACGGGGCTGACGTGAGAGCTCGTCGGCTGCACGACTGAGGTTGCCTGGGACATGAACGGTGCGAAGCGACCTCAGATGCTTCTGACTCCAAAGGAGGAGATGGCTGACGAGTTGCGACATGCGACGGGAGCGTAGACCACCTTGGTGGTTGATGTACACAACGGCCGCAGTGCTGTCTGTACGGACCAGTAAATGCTTGTCGTGTAGCAGCAATTTGAAACGGCGCAGAGCAAGCCACACTGCTAGCAACTCAAGTCAGTTGATATGCCACTGCAGTTGGGGCCCTGTCCAGAGCCCCGCAGCTGCATGCTCGTTGCACATGGCACCCCAGCCCAAGGCAGAGGCATCTGTTGATACAACAACATACCTGGACACTTGCACTAGGGGAACTCCTGCCCAAAGAAAAGCAAGATCCAACCACAGGCTGAAGGTCTGGTGGCAAGATGGGGTGACTAAGACCCGGTACGTTGGCTGTTGTCTCCATGCCCATCTCGGGACCTGGTCGTGAAGCCAACGCTGAAGCAGTCTCATATGAAGCAATCCGAGAGGCATGACAATGGCTGCGGATGCCATATGCCTCAGGAGCCTCTGAAACTGTTTTAGTGGAACCGCACTCTTGCGCTGGAAAGACTCCAGGCAGTTCAGCATTGACTGAGCACGCTCTACTGAGAGACGTGCTGTGAGGTTGACCGAGTCCAACTACATGCTGAGAAAAGAGATTCTCTGCACAGGGAAAGATTGCTCTTTTCCCAGTTGACCCGAAGCCCCAACCAGCTGAGGTGGCTGAGCACCGTGTCCCTGTGTTCGCACAACTGCGCTCGAGACTGGGCCAGTATGAGCCAGTCGTCGAGGTAGTTGAGAATGCGAATGCCTGCTTCCCTTAACTGAACAAGGGCTGCCTCCATGACCTTGGTGAAGACACGAGGAAACAGGGACAGCCCGAAGGGGAGGACCTTGTACTGATATGCTCGCCCTTCGAACGCAAAACAGAGAAACGGTCTGTGTTGAGGGAGGATCGAGACATGAAAGTACGCGTACGCGAAGGCCTCCAGTGCAGCCCGACTCTCTCAGCGGCCCGGGAAAGCATAGCAGTCAGCTCTGGATCTGACTTGGGCAACGCCACTCTTCCTGACGGAGGCAGCGCAGCCGAATCATCATCTCCAGAGCCTAGCTCGCCCTCTGATGCAGCGATCGACATCCTGTCATCCGCTGGTGCTCTGAACGAGATGCTGAGCCCTGCCCTGTCTGAGGATCCAGCGAGCTCGTCCGGAAACACCAGATGGTGCGATGTGCTGGAGGAATGAGAGGCCTGTGGAGACACACTCGACGGGGAAGCTCTCACCGTTATCCTTAGATCACCCTGACCATGAGCCGAAGTAGCCCTCCGAGAGACAGAGGAACTAAAACGGGGCATGGTGAGGGGGATACCCCCTCGTTTGACGAGGAGGTATCTGGACCGCAACATCGCGATGGTCATGTTCCCGCAATGAGAATATGACTCATCCACAAGCGCTGCTTCAGCGTGCTGATAGCCCAAGCACGAGACACAGCGATCGTGACTGTCAGATGAAGTCAGGAAACGACCACATCCAGAAACACACGAGCGGGAAGCCATCTTTAAAAAGACGCCCATTGCTCGTGAAGCTCTTTTACATATTGCTCTTTTAGAAAGGAAAAGTGTTGAAGCGCCCAGGAGAGGTCGCAGCGCGACCACAGAATGAGAGCTGCAGCACGTTCAGATGAAGCAGCAGCACTGGACAGCAACCTCCGCTGACGCGCCGTCACACTAACACTGTCAAACGCCGTCTTGCAGACACTCTCGGAGATTTGCAGAAGGCTTGGCTCCAAAGCGAAAAGTTGATGTGTGTCTGCACACCATCTGTCATTGGCTTGTTTTGTTAACACTCGAAGGTGATTGGACTCTCGGGCGAGATCCCCTTTACGTCAGTCACTATGACATAACGTCGAATGTGACTGATTGAAAGGGAACACTGATTATTAAATGCACAAAACTAGGGGTCTGAGATCATTTTCTCTTTAGTCAATAACAAACACAAGAAGACGGCAAGTTGCGTTTGTATTAAACAACTGAAATTGCTGCTTTTAACAGTAAATAGTGTTTAGTATTTAGTATTAGTAGAATTATTATTTTAGACAGCTATGTCTGATTCTCAGAACAGTAGTTACATCATCTATTAACAGAGTCTTGGAGATCTAGACTCCAAATCTGCTGGTTACCATCTTACATTTCTAGGAAAATAACCAATAAATAACCAAAACAACACAATATTCTGAGAAAACATGCTTAAAAGCATGCTTTAAGCTATCCTTAAATGAAAACAGTCTGCAAAGTTGTTAATCAAAACATGCTGTGTGACAAGTGCATGATAAACAAATATATTGTCTCTCAAAAGAGAGAGTCGACTCTGAATCGCCTTAACGAGTAGTTATATTTTCGAATCTTTTGCCTGTTACCGGTATACATCACTGGGTAACACCCCTGCAAACATGCCTCTGCGGGGCCCATGCTGGCTTTTTGCGGGCACACTGAACTAGGGCCAGCCCACACCAAACCTAAACAGGCCCAGTGTGGGCTTTTCCCAGGCGAGGCCCACAGATTTGGGCTCACCACAGGCTCTCTGTGAGCAGCCCACACTATGGGACTGCCCACATTAATCTAATGATGGCCCAGTGTGGGCCAGCCCGTTCGGGCCCAGAGTAACTTTTGTACCTTTGGGCCCATGCAGGTTTGGTGTAGGCAGCCCTGTAATGCAACTAGGAGAATACTAACATTGATTGACCATTCTTTAGCCAATCAATTGAACTGGAATGGCTCAAACCAAAAGAGACCTTTCCAGAACCTGTAGTTTCATATAGGTCAGATTCACTTTCCTGCAGAGTTCAGTTCTAACCTTAATCAAACAAACCTGAGCATGCTAATCCATGTTTTCAGGAACATTAGAAAACCACAGTTGGGTAAGTTTGATTAAGTTATAGCTAAACTCTGCTGGAAAGTGGGTCTCACGAGCCATATTTCAGGTGTTACAGACATGAGCTTGTTAACAAGAAATTTGTGGGGAGTTTTCTTCCTTACCACTAGGGGTGCTAGGGTGGTTTAGGTTTCCTTAAGTAAAGCCATGTGGGTAGAGGGAATTAGCAATAACAAGCAGCAGTAGCCACCCACATGAAAAAATAATATAAATTACTAAATTAATTTAAATTATAGTATACTGTAGTATATTATATTATTTACTACAATTTGTTAACTTATACTACAGCATACTGTAGTACTGACAAAGTTTATAAACTGTAGTAAACTACAGTAAATTGTAGTACACTGTAGTGTATTAAAATACTATAACACAAAGTTTGTTAATTTATACTACAGCATACTCTAGTATTAACTATAGTGATCGAGTTTGTAACTGTAGTAAAATTAAGTTTTTACTATAGTAAACTGTAATACTGAAGTATACTGTAGTATTTCTACATTTTATTAATTTATACTATATCTTAATGTAGTATTAACTACAGAAATAATCAATGAGTTGCTATAGGATAATATGAAAATACAGTGTGTTCTGGTGCTAAAGGCCAAAGTATACTTCGGCCGTCCGCGTCCGCGCACCGTCTGCATTACTTCATTTTCGTCATCAGGAGGGCTCGCGGACAGCCGCGTACAGGCAATTTTTTGAGACCGCGCGGACGGTGCGCGTACAACAGCGCATGCGCGAGGTGAATGTTGAGAGAGCGCAAGTCAAGTAGGAGGTACTGCATGTGTCGAGCTCGTCCGTCCGCACTCATCGACGGTTGAGTATACTTTGAAAGCTGCGCGGACGCAGCTGTGCGCGAGACGGAACGGAACGCGGAAAGTGAAGTATACCCGGGCCTTAAGTAGAAAGAAAATCTTAACAGCGCTGGTGCTCTCTGTAGCACTAGCACTCTACTTTTCGAAACCGGTACAGATAGATATCATTTGAATGGTCGTCTGACATTTTGTAAGGAAAACAATAATGTAACTTTTATTTATTTATTTAGCTTTTTTAACAATTATTTTAACTACAATTATCAGCGCGCGCTGTCTTGCGCTACGGACGCACAGACGTATGTGACGTTTCACAGCGCGCTTCGCACCAGTCGCGCGGCCGCGGTCTTCAGCAAACAAAGTTTAAGACGACGTTGCAGCAAGAACGTTTAATTACCGTCAAATTTGTCCTGTTATTTTCCTACTGGTGAGATTGGGGAGCTCTCATGGTTACAAGGAACGCCAAATTGCCCTTTCCAAATGTGTGTATTGAACCAAACAGAAGACCACACTTCCCAGCGAGGATATTGGTAAGTTAAGTCTCTTATTAACCTTGTCAGTTCTCTTACTGTCTCATGAATTATCGGTTAAAGTAAACATAGTATAGTTTTTAACTATCTAGCGTGTTTTGATGCGTCTATTGTTGCTATAACTGCTAAGTGTTGTCTGAATGCTGAGTTGAATTGTGCAGAGGCTGGAGAGTCTTCTGCAGTCAGGACTGCCTGTGCTAGGCCCTACTCCTGTCAAGTCAACTCCCGTTGCTTGTCTGCAACAATAGAGACATGGGCCTGAAAGCATTCAGTGACTGGGGTTCAGTCATCAAAAGGCACTCCAGTTAAGCCGTGCATCCCAAGAAAGACTTAGGATATATCAAGTAAGAGTCATTAACAATTGTAACTAAGACACAAAAAAAGTGCATTTACCAGTAATAAATTAACGTGTGTGTGTTTATGTGTGTTTTTTCTGGGGGTGCCAAGGCAAGACTCCCATTTCTGCTTGACAGCAATGTCAGGCAAAAGTTAAACAAAGCAGCCAAGAACAAAAAAAAAAAAAAAAAAAAAAATACTCAAGATGTTGTTTGATGGTGTTCATTTTAAGGAATTTGTATGCGTTGTATTAGTATATGTTGTAGTATCCTATACTGGAGTGTTAGAAAATTTACTACAGTAATGAAAACAGATGTATTGTTAGGGGTGCCCAGCCTGAACTCTGCATGAAGGTAGATCTCCAGGACCAGGGTTGGGCACTTCTGTTGTAGATTAATAGTGCGGGCCCTGTGTGGGCCTAGTGAGGGCTTCCTGGGGGCTAAGTGAGGGCTGCCTGTGCAGGGCCAGCAGTAAGGGGCCAACGGTAAGGGGCCAATGTTTTGCCAATGAGCAAAATCTCAGAGGCCCTGCGCAGGCAGCCCGCTGGGGGCCCTTAGGCTAGCCCTAAGCGGGCCCGTAAAGGGCCACCGCAGGCCTGTTTGCAGGGACATTTGCATAATCTCCGCCTGCCCACAAAATACAAACATAAGCTGTAAGTAGGAGTGTGCGATATGACGATTTTTGATCGTGGACGATAAAATTCTCTCCACGATCTGTTTTTGAAGAAATATCGTAGTATCGTGCTACAGTTCACATTCTATCAATTACAGTTCTGGCGCCTCGTCACGACATACAGCGGTAGAGTTACTCTGACAGGACACTGCACTTATTCGCGATCACAAAAGTATATTATTTGCATACAAGCCTTGCCAGTTAAATGTTTCATTCGTGCGCTGGTCTGACGTCCGCTTTTTCTGAGCGCATACACCAGAAGCGTGCAGTAAAACCCTGGCAAACAGTGCCTGATTATTGAACTAAGTTATCTTTTGTGCTAATACTGTCAAAACACACAAGGTTTACATATAGACTCAGTTGGTTATGTCTAAAATGAAAGTAAACAGTTGAGAGAAAAATGGATACGTGCCTGTATATTAGATACGTGCAGGTCTTAAAGGGACAGAACTAAAGAACATGCTGCCGACTGTCATTAAAGGGATAGTTCACCCTAAAATTTAATTTCTGTCATTATTTACTCACTCACATGTTGTCCCAAACCTGTATTAATTTCTTTCTTGTGCTGAACACAAAAGAAGATATTTTGAAGAATGTGGGTAACCAAACAGTTGCTGGTCCACATTGAATTTGATAGTAGGAAAAAAAATCATATGGAAGTCACTGTGGACCTACTGTTTGGTTTTCCACATTCTTCAAAATAGCATTTTTGTTCAGCAGAAGAAAGAAACTCACTTGAATTAGTTTAATTAATTTTGGGTGAATTATTCCTTTAACGTTAATAAAACAACAAAACGCAAAGAGAAAAATCACCCAGTACTCTTGACTGAAAAAACTTTAATACAGTTGCTTAAGGAATCAGTCTATATAGTTTTTTATTTTTATATTTATTCATTCAATTTCTTGAATGCTCCTGCTAAATACACCTATTATTCCTGAAAATAAAGCACTGTTTGCTGTATTTATGTATTGTGTGTATTTGTATGTGTATCTTTTTTTCTTAGATTTTAATAAGAAAGATAAAATGATGACAAAGATTTTTATCTTCGCCCACTTTGGGCTAAATATCTGCCATTCTTTTTTTATTTATTTTTTTTTTTTCTTACCTTGAAAGGCTTTGTCTTTATAATAGGGAAATTAGTTTGGCTGTAATGCTCAGACAACTTGCAAAATAGTAAAACCAACATGACAAAGAATCGTGATAAAATCATGATATTTCTAAAAAAAAATCGTGATATGATATTTTTTCCATATCACCCACCCCTACCTGTAAGTATGATTGATACGTTATGTGTACATTTTTAATTGAGTGCTCAAAATATCAAGTTTTTGTGCTAAAATGTGATGTGTACCTAGTGCAGCTTCAGTTTCCAGGGAAAGCACGTTACTGTCTTACTGAAATAGTTCTGATAATTCGCTATGAACCTCTATTTCCTAAGAATGTGTTGATTAATATAGACTGACGTTGTTCTAATTGCTTTGTTTAATAATGAATGTAGTGTAGAGCACAGACTTTATAATTGCTGTTTATTTTGCTGCACCGGCAGTTATGGAGTTAATGCGGGAGAGACGAGCGAGTTAGTTATTACCCTGATAGCACATGTACATCTCGGAGACGTCTATTTGACGTCTGCATTTACATCTGCAAGACGTATATTTTAGAGTGTTTGCTCATCTGCAAGACGTCTATAGGACGTTTCCTTTTAGATGTCAAATAGACATCTATTAGATGTCTTTAAGATGTTTATGATTTAGAATGTATGTAAAACTAACATCTGAAAGACGTCTGTCAGACGTTAGTAGACAGCAGATGCTTTCCAGATCAAGAGATCTTTAACAGACATCTTGCAGACGTACGTGTGCTATCTGGGTAGGCTGGTGCACCTGTGATACAGCTGTTCTGCGTTCTGATTAAAAGTTAAGACACAGATCGTCTTTTGTCTGTTGTTCTTCAAACATTATAGACATATTTTGGTTTACAAACTGTATTTTTTCATCAGTTAGTCACGTTAGCACTCGGCTAACGTATCCACTATTATTGTTTTAAATGTTTACAGTTTAGCAGCTGAACTTTAGCTGTGGGCATGATTCGCTTGCATAAGTGTTTTTGTATTTTATGTCATTATTTTAAGAACGGATTCTATATAGAGTGGTGGAACTATGATGTCACTTTGTAGGCAAAAGATGACATTTTAGCACTTCCGGTTCCATTGTCCCAGAGTCTATTGGGTTTTTTTGAATGGGATTTTGGTTAAATCCCTTACATAAGGTCCTTGGTTCACACAAGCTCAAGATACTTTAACGTTTTATTCTACGACATAAAACACAGCAGTTACACCCCACTCGTGATTTTTTTTTTTTAAACTGTTATGTTTCTTAAAAAAGACGGTTTAAGACATTAAACGTCATCACGCCGAACAGTTTATTAATTTGCAGTATTTTCCAGTTGTAGTATAATTTGTAATACAATTAATTTTATAATAACCAATGAATAGTTTCCCGCATTTTATATTGTTGTTCGACAATGTGTTTTTGCTTTGCCCTGAAATGCAACACAAGTTTTCGGATGGAAGATGCTCTTTGATCGGTTTCATACTGATGCGGAGACTCTGGGTTCGGACCATAAGGTAAACTCATATTACGATTATTACATCGTAAACACCACATTTACCGACTTTACGTGGTGAAAATGAAACTTTAATGATGCATAGTGCTTAAAGCCACGTTAAAATTAAATGTTTGCGGCCACATGAAGCTGTTAGAAAGCATTGAGGATTTCCTAGAAGCAAGGATAAAATAACATTTTGTGTAACCACCCTAACAAAACGATAGCTGAAATGTGGTACTTTATTCATTAAAATAAGTTTAATTTTACCATATCCAAAAACTCGTTCACTCTGCTGTTATTTAATAGATTAAATGCACTAGAATTTTATTGAATAGTACGTGGGGATACGATTTTAATGAAAATATTCATATTAATCAAGGATTTATTGATTTTAATGGACCTTATTTCGAAATGTACAAAAATACATGCTTCCAAATGTTCTTTAGTTAAAGTGCATATTGCAGGTTAAAAAAAAATCAAATGAATATATAACCTTGTATGAAAATATATGAACGTTATTGCAGGGTTTGAAAATGTTTTACAAGGCGTGAGTGCACGCATTCCTTGACAGTTCTGAAAAAGCGCTTTTTTTTTTTTCAACATCGCGTCATATTACGTCACGAGAGGGAGTCCGCGCTCTGCTGGTATTCAGTGGGAGCGCGCGCGAGTCAGTGTGTTTTAGGTAGTTATTTTTATTTCAGTATATTATGGTCATGGTAAATTATTGTGTTTGTGGAGGTTGCACAAAGTCCAGACTGTCAGGACATCGAGTCCACAGGTTTCCTAGAAATAGGACGGTATTATATCTTCTGGGCCTCGGTGTGTTTGTGCAGCTGAAGAGACTTAATGCATCTGCTTCAAACAACGTGGTGGTGTGTAATTTAGCGATCACTATATACCGGAAGATTATCATCCCGGCGATATGATGCAGTTCAACATGGGATATCGAAGCAAGAAGCGAGTGAGACTCAGAGCTGGTGTGGTTTCTTCGGTGCACACAGCAGCTTCATCGGGTCCCGGTCCCGGTCCCGGGCCGCCTGTGTTCGGCCGCCGGCGGGAGACATGATGCTCACGGATCCGACAGAGATGCTGCTCCACGAAAATGTCAACTGTGCACCGTAAGACTTGATTTTTAACATTTGCTTACTACCAAATCAGTGAACATAATTATTTAATTAATGAGACACAACGAGATGTAACATTATATAAGTTGTTGTAAAGCATCACAGCTAGCTTGATATTAGCAATATCGTTATATTTTTAAAAACCGTGTAAAAACGTTACCATATGAGAAGACATAGCTGGTAAGTTAACCTGAATTTGCTAATATTATAACCATCAAGTCTAGTGACAGCTTAGTAACATTGTTTGCACAGCTAATTGGTAATTTTTTGTCATGTGGTGTGTTTATAAGGCTTTGGAAGACAGGAGTGTGAAGATCTGAAGCAGTGGAGGCCAGCTGTTAGGAACCACTTCTACTGGACTGCAGCTTCCACTCCTGATGGAGATGCAGATGTGATGGAGGCCGAGTGGAAAAGCATGGTCAGCAGTGAATGTGATCTAAACTTGTGCTTGCTTCTCCCAGCATATGCATCATGCCTCTTGAAGTCTCTGAGAGAGGAATACTGCAGGTCACCACAGGCTCCACGAGAATGCAGCACCGTCTTGTCTTCCACTAAACCTGCTCCTCTTTCCAGATCCCTCCAGAGGATCAACAAGATCAGGCTGTTGGCGTGTATCTAGCACAGCATTCACCATTTAACACACTTTAACAACACATTAGTGTGATACCCAGACTGAAAGATTGTTAAACGTTTTTAAATGGGTCAGAGGGTATATTTTTCTTTCGGTAGTATATGTTTGGTATATATATATATATATGTGTATGTATGTGTGTGTGTGTGTGTTAATTAACAGTTGCAATATTGTGTTTTTAGTTGGGTATTAACAGTGCTATGAAATAACATTTGATTTGTTATGATACTTTTCTCATTATCACATTTCTCCAATCTTAGCATTTTTACATTGGCTTCCTGTAAAGTTCAGAATCGATTTTAAAATAGCTGTTTTTGTGTACAAGGCGTTAGCCGGCCTTGCACCAAAATATATCAGTGACCTTCTGATTGCTTACTCTCCTCAAAGAGCTCTTAGGTCCAGTAATCAGTTTCTCTTAATGGTCCCACGTTGTCGCTGTAAAACCAAGGGTGGCCGGGCTTTTTCAGCTGCAGCCCCGAAACTTTGGAATAGTTTGCCTGTAAATGTGAGACTCGCTCCTTCATTAGCTAGTTTTAAGTCTGCTCTCAAATCTTATTTGTTCTCCCTGGCTTTTGAATAATGCCAGTTATGTTAGCCAGTTTGGTTAACTGTTCCCAATTTGGCTTAGATTAAATATTTTATTTTATTTTATTTTTTTATTTTTTTTGATGTTACTATTTTATGCCTTTTTATATACTGTATTTGCTGTATTATATTGGTATTTGTTGTACAGCACTTTGTTGTCTGTATTTTATGCCTTTTTATATACTGTATTTGCTGTATTACATTTGTATTTGTTGTACAGCACTTTGGCGCAACTCTGTTGCTTTTAAACGTGCTATAGAAATAAATTTTGACTTGACTTGATGATTCAGTGCTGTATAAATAAAATTGAATTGAATTAACCATAAATGCAGATCTGCTTGATATATATATCTAATGTAAACTTCATAAACAAGTTTTTATACAGTAAGACAATTTGTGATTATTTTTTATTGATGGTCAACAAAATGGGGCCATTCAAACCTTTATAAAGTCCTCCTTCCTCTGTAAACAGTCTTCTGTCTGACACACATGCAGGTATAAGGGCTGCTCAGAACACCGCAGGCCCAGAGGACAACTTATCTGTATGCTGTCAATATTGATTGTCTTATTCCAATGGCATCAAAAGTGTGACTTACAGGTAGTTGTGACCTACCTAAATATAGGCAACTTGTAATTGAAGAAGACAAAATTATTCAGATGGTTTTAAAATGGTTTTCAAATCTTTAATATACAATGTATTTATACATACAAGTATTTAGCTCAGAGTAATAAGTGACCTCTGCCCTAAACACACTCGTGTCTGCTGGCCTGGAGAGGTCTATGCTCCTGTCTGAAGTACATATAGGCCATCTGTAGCACATATGGGTTCAGACAGCAAGCCTCAAAGCCTGGGTGCAGAGTCAGACACTGAACATCAAGTGTGGGGCTCGCATTCTCCACTAAGACCCGGTATGCATCCAACTCCCTGCAGCACTGACTTTCCTCAGCTGTGACCATGGCCTTGCATTTACCACACAACCACTTAATGAAACACAAACGTGTTTATCTCTCTCTCCTGCGGTGATGAGAAACTGCTATATCACGTAACGTTAGTGTCAGATATCAACGAGTGTTACACACCTAATCAAGACTTATTAGTTTCTGTTACTGGTAAGTATCAATACTCCTAGATCAATACTAGCTTTGCTATTACTTGAGTGCATATCGTTAGCTAAGGTGTGTATATCTGTAAGCTGACACTGGTCTCTAACCAAGACACCTGCCCTGTTCTCCTCGCACATCAACTCAGTTTGTCTCCTCTGGCCGTTGTTCTGTCTAATCCTGCTGTCCCTGCTCTCTTGGCTGCATAGCAGACTCATAATTTCATCTGTGGTCCGTCATACAAGTGTAAATAAACATTTAAAATTTCCTCAGCGTCCGAACTGTCATTGTGATCCATTGTTTTCCTATGGTTAACATGGACCGCTCTCCCTCTCGTTACGTCACTTCCGGTTTTGGCGGTTTTCAGATGCGGAAGTAAAATTCTCTCACAAAAACGACACCAGAAGCCTTAATAGCATATTTTAAAGTTTATTTTAAAGAAAATCCAGTTCCTACATTATATTTCTATACATTGACTCACTGGAGTCTCTAACCTGGAATATGCCCTTTAAGATTATTTCATTTATTCACTATACTATTTATTACTAATGTCTCATTTCAGTTTTAGTTTGGCTCTAGTTTTGTATTTATTCTAGTTTATATGAAAAGGGTCATGTAGCGTGGATTTAAATTCATATACAGTGTAAATCCTTTTCTCTGAACATGTTAAAAATAAATTTGAGAAAGTTGTCGGGAACGTGCTAGTGGTGACGTTGAAGGCGAGCGACCGTGGTGCTGTAGTTTGTTTATAGCGTAAGTTTAGCTTTTTAGTTCTGGCGCTTTTATTTAGGCTTCAAAATTCGTCAAAGTTATATTATTTTGTGAAGATTATCTTGATGGACAAAACGTGTAAGTTTCATGAACTATGATTGAACACAGAGCTTATTTTTTGCGATAGTCCAAAAGCCTATGGAAAAATCCTATTGGCTTTTTGTCAAGGGAACCAGTTTCATGCTAACAGCCGAGCCGCCTACAAAGTGACGTCATAGTTCCCCCACTTTATTATTGTTTTATGTAAAGGTTCTTTGTCAATGGTAGCGATCGCTAACTTGCTCAAGGACTCCTTTCTGTGTCAATCACAACAGGCTTGGCCAGCTGACCAATCAGAGCAGAGTAGGCTTATGGAAGGGAGGGGTTTACTCCGAACTTGCTTGGAACGAATAGTTTCGTAATCATTGGCAAATGACTCTAATATTAAATGTATATTCTGAGAAAATTACGTTTTCTGACCTTAGATGCACTTAAACCTGTTGTAGGGGACTCCAACACAATATTAGGACACTTTAAAATACCATATGACCTGCTCTTTAAGTAAAGATGCGCATCTGGGTTTTTCTGAGAAACGGTTCTTCAGTAGGTCACACTTTACTTAGAATAAAACTTTAAAAACTCTACACAACATCCAGCTCACGCACGGCAATCTGGGAAATCTGCTCACGTTGCATGTTTCCTGCTGTTTACGTCTAATAGATTCAGTCTCTTTCTCTCTCTTGAGGTGAGATCTGACGCTAATCACACAGTCTCTCACGCGGTGAAGGTGACTGAGTTTCAGGACTGTATTATTCCTGATTAGAGGGAAGTGACGCCCTCGTTTCTCGCCGGACGACGTTCATTTAACCTGGACTCACATTTACAGCAAAAGATCATTTCTGACCCCTCGCTTCTCTCCTGTCAAACCATTCATCTTCACAGCAAATACTGTGTTATCAACACGCCTTCACAAGCTGGGTTTAATTATCCATGAACACACACACACACACACACACAGTGAACGCATCTCCGTTTTGTAAGGGAATTGTGTTCAGCAAAGTGAGACAAACATAAAAGCTGTAAGAGTTTTGAATGTCTTTGAAAGAAGTCTCTTCTGCTCACCAAGGCTTATTTGATCAAAAATACAGTAAAAATTGTGAAATATTATTACAATTTAAAATAACTTTTTGTTTATGTGAATACATTGTAAAATGTAATTGACTGCTGTGATCAAAGCAGAATTTTCAACATCATTACTCCTGTCTTCAGTGTCACATGATCCTTCAGAAATCATTCTAATATGCTGATTTGCTGCTCAAGAAACATTTCTGATGATGATGATTATTATTATTATTATTATTATTTTATACTTTATGTTAAGAACAGTTGTGCTGCTTCATAATTTTGTTTTCTTTTTCAGGATTCTTTCATGGATGGAAGGTTCAAATAAACAACATTTGTTTAAAATTTAAATATTCCGTAATCTTATTACTGTTTTTTTAATATTTAATGGTGGAAATCATGAAAAAAACATGTAATATTTGAAAATATTACTAACATTGTAAATAGACCTAAGGCAAAACATTAAATGATAATATGTGTCTGCTTAAAAGAAGAAAAAAAAGGTTAATTTATGGATAATTAAAAAAAATAAATAAATAATGACTGTTTTGTCTCTAAATAGAGGTTGTCAAATTTGCCTCACTTCTGTTTACACTATTGACCAAACGCATCACTATGAAACTGTATACATTAAAATGCGTATTCAACATAATCATAATACATGCAGTGTATTATGATGTCAGTGCTCTAGACGTGTGCTCTTGTGCATGTCATAGTGTGTGCATTGTGTGTGTGTCTGTATTATGTGATTGTGTGTGTATGTGTGTGTGAGAGTGTGTGAGAGAGAGTGTGTAGGTGTGTGTGAGAGAGAGTGTAGGTGTGTGTGTGTGAGAGAGAGAGAGTGTAGGTGTGTGTGTGTACTGGTATATATGGTTTACGAGGACACAAATGTGTATAATGACATGGGTACTACAACGTAAACATGGTTTATGAGGACACTTCCTGTGTCCCCTTCAGTGTTAATTTTGACAGGCATTTTTGATTTAGTCTTAGTCTTGAAACGAAAATGCTCAATAGTCTTAGTCACATTTTAGTCATTTGAGTCTTTCATAGTTTTAGTCCTTTTTTTGTCGACGAAAAGTCTGCATTTTTGTCAACTTTTAGTCATTACTTTTAGTCAAACTGCACTTACCAACATTAATGTAGTTTTTTTATATGTAGTCTTCAAACAGAAATAGTCATTAATTTTTCTCTCTTTGGACCAAATCAATTAAGCTCATGAGAAATTTGAATCAAAAACTGTAATAAATTATGACAATTTTCATTTTTGGGTAGAGATACAAATTAAACTCATTTTTCAGATACAGTAGGTTTACTTAACATGTTTACATTTATTTAACATCTTTTGTTGTTTAACATTAATGACACAGATAGATATTTAATTACGAATGCTGCCCCTTTGAGACGGAAGGCATGCATGTAATGCTGACACACATTCAGTTTTCACCCACCTGTTTACGTTCACTTAAGCCATAACTGACTGTATTTATGTGTGATACTCTACACGATGGACATTTGGACTGCTGTGTGTGTATTTGAGAACTGATCGCGCTCTGTGTGAGAACTGAAGAAGAGAGAGAGCATTTCTATCAGCGCGATTCCGCCTCTCCCACCTTCACTAACTTTAAGTTAATCAACAAAGAATTGTGACTCCCGGGAAAAACATGACATCAGGTCACCCTATATCTAACCTGAGGCCATTGTTTCAGATCGCTAGTTCGCGTTTTGGCAGCTTGTCCGTCCACTGCAGCTGCCATACTGAGACTAGATATGCAAACGCCCCTTATCCGATTGCAATCCAATGACGGACCACATTCTGAAAGAAAAGACAGTTAACTTTGCCTATAGGATGTATTTTGAATGTCCAGTTGTCCTCAAATAACATTCTAGTCCCATCTCGTCTTGACAACGAAGACGCGGCATAAATTTTGTCATAGTTTTTATCATCAGATATTAGTTTTAGCTCGTCAACGTCACGGCTTAGTCACAGAAAAGATGTTCGTTAACGAATATTTTTCATTATCGTCTTCATTGACGAAATTAACACTGGTCCCCATAAAACAAAAGGCTTAAAAAACATACTAAACGGTGTTTTATGAAATTCAAAAATTGCCAGTAGTTTCCTGTAAGGGGTAGGTTTAGGTCTAGGGCAATAGAAAATACAGTTTGTACAATATAAAAACCATTACGCCTATGGAGAGTCCCCGTAAACCACAAATTCAAGTATGTGTGAGTGTGTTGTACTCACAGTGCTGCAAACGAGAGCTGTTCTTTGGTGAGGTTGAGCGGGTGGTTGAATGTAGTGATGCCGAACTCTTCTGCTCGTCGTCCTGTGGGCAGATTTCCTCTCAGAACGCCGTTACTGGCCACATTCAGGAATGATGTGAGTGAATGCCAACCCTGATTATAGAACCATACCTACACACACAAACACTTCTGTTGCCACTAGTGTTGTCATTGTGAACTGAAACTATTAAAATGAAATAATAGGTGGAAAATACTGTACCGATACTGTAAATACTGCTGCTCACCTTCACATTGTCTCTGGTGCCCAACTCCACCAGAAACAGCCGGATAGCCTGGAAAACTCGCTCAGTCCCATTAAACTGCAGAGAGAGAAAGAAAGTCAGAGTGTGTGTGGAAATCACATGGTATTGTAAATATTACAGATTTTTCTTGCTGTAAAGATTTTTTTTTTTGTTTTGAAAGAAATTAATACTTTTATTCAGCAAGGATGTATTAAATTAACCAAAAGTGAAAGTAAACACAATTATAACGTTACAAAATATTTATATTTCAAATAAATGCTGTTCTTTTGAACTTTCTATTCATCTGTGAATCCTGAAAAATAAAATGTATCTCAGTTTCCACAGAAATATTGGGCAGCTCAACTGTTTTCATCATTGATAATAATCAGAAATGTTTCTTGAGCAGCAAATCAGCATATTAGAATGATTTCTGAAGGATCATGTGACACTGAAGACTGGAGTAATGATGCTGAAAATTCAGCTTTAATCACAGCAATCAATTACAGTTTACAATATATTCACATAGAAAACATCTGTTTTAAATTGTAATAATATTTCACAATATTACTGTTTTTACAGTATTTTTAATCAAATAAATGCAGCTTTGATGAACAAAAGAGACTTCTTTCAAAAACAGACCCCAAACTTGTGTTTTTATACATTTTTCACTCATCATCTTTTCTCTGGCACCTTCCACATAATTAAACACCCAATTATTGTATCATAATTACTGAGTCATTCAAACTCATTTTTGATACAAATTTAATGTTACTCCCTCCAAAGCATTAAACCAACAAGGGAAAAAAATCTATTTTTTATTGATTAGGTTTAACACAGCTTCAGGCAAACTGAATAAATCAATAAATCATGATGACAGATCATGTCCAAAACAATCATACAGTATCTCAGAGAGAAACATCATTTTGCTCTCTTATGTTAAGAACAGCCTTTGAGTCGGGAGTGTGTCTATTGCTTAAAATACTGACTAGGTAGGCAGCATACTTTCACACAGAAGCGGTCAGTGTTCAGCCTGATGTAAGATTCACACACACAGTACAGACAGATATCAGACACTGATGCTAAGGTTTGCTGCTCCAGACGACAATGTCAATACACCATGAACACTAATATCCTTCACACACACACACACACACACACACACACACACACTCACAGTGAAGATGCCAACAACTCTCTGGATATGAATGAGTGGGAGTGGAGGACGCTAACATCCCGCTATTAGCATTACAGCCGTCCATCACAGAGCCAAGCAGCATTAAAATCCCATCAGACGAGACTCTGGCGTGCTGCCGGAGAGGATTCAACTGCATTACATTTAGAGCCAAAACTAGGCCTGCTAATGCTAATAAATAATCAAATTCAAACTACCGTTGTTAGTGCATGATTAGGATAGCAAAATATCAAATTCCAGCTCGAAAAGCATTTATTTAAAGCATTTATTGTTGATATAAAAGACCATGCCTCCACTCAACTGGCACTGTTAGTTTACAGAAGCTAGTCAAATATGGCATGTGCAAACACTGACAGGTTTTAATCCTCAGAAATATGCTAAACTAAAACTTTCACTTTGATTTTAAGGACATATTTTGTTTACTTCTGTTCAATAAATGCCTTCTGTGCTGTGTTTGGTCAATGGTGTCTTAATGTCGAATGTAAAATGAGAAAATTTTAAAGATTAACAGACTGACTGTTTATTGTATTCTAGATATTTTAATTAACAACAAACTCTTGGAAAGATATGCACCAATGAAATGGTTGATAGTAACAAATTATGATTTACAAACCACATTTCTCAGCTTGTACATGTAAATGGATCATTCTTTTGAAATTATTCTTTGTTAAATCAAACTGAACAACTTAAAAAATGGGCTGATTCAACTGCAAAATGTACTGTAAAATTGTAAAAATTTGAAATATTATTACAATTTAAAATAGCTGTTTTTATGTGAATGTATTGTAAAATGTAATTTATTGCTGTGCTCAAAGCTGAATTTTCAGAATCATTACTCCAGTCTTCAGTATCACATGATCCTTCAGAAATGTATATGCTGATTTGCTGCTCAAGAAACATTTCCAATTATTAAAACAGTTGTGCTGCCCAATATTTTTGTGGAAACTGTGATACATTTTATTTTTCAGGATTCACAGATGAACTGAAAGTTCAAAAGAACAACATTTATTTGAAATATAATGTCTTTACTGTCACTTTTGATCAATTTAATGCATCCTTACTTAATAAAAGTATTAATTTCTTAAAAAAAACAAAAACAAAACAAAAAAAAACAACATTTTAATACAATCATGACCGAACATGCATTACATCTGAGAGATGCAAAAGACTTTTAGTATTGTTTACTCGAAATAAAAATCATATTTAGGTTATAAATTAGGCTGTTTATGAGCTAAATCCTGTCGCTTATAGAGGATTTAATCCAGAAAGCAATTCTGTTCTGTAAATCAGTGTTGATTCTGTATTGTACAGGAGTTTTGCCAGTCGTATTCAGATCAGCTTTACTCTCTATCTTCAAAAGACCACAGTATATGAGGGAATATATTAATGAGAATAAAGAGTTATCTGAACTTCAGGAGTGCAACAGTTATCCGTTTCTAAGCATTGAAAAATTCAGCAGAATTGCACTGTGTGAAAAACATGATCTCCATATTTGATAAGCGAATGCTAAGCGGAGAGCTGGTGGGAAATTTCACAGCATTTAAATGCTTTCAAAGGCCTGAAAAGCTTCACACAGCATTAAAAAACAGTAAATAAAGCACACTTCACATCACGACACATCAAGCTGCTCATGCATATTCAGATGGAGATTTCCTACCATGTTTTGATACTGAAGTAATAAACATATATGCAAATAGAAGAAATTATTGGAACAAGCAAATTGTATTTGCTACTTGTTAATGAAAATGAATATGGATACAAAAGCTGTCTGTAATAAACAAACGCACATTGTTACTATAACTACAATAAAACTGTGATAATTTGGTTTTAATCACCACTGATATCAAAAAGAAACAAAACTAATATTCTGAATCTTCACTTATGAGTTTATATTTCATGCATTTGAAAACAATTTGAAATGCAGAGCATAATAAATGGTAAAAAGTCAGATCTCTGTGGTTTGTAAACTGCAGTGAGGTTTTGGCAGAAGCGTATCAGAAATTCCCATAATGCCACTCTTGAACAGTGATTTCTGGAGGGAAGAACGGCAGTGATGTCTAATGCCTGTCGCTCTCACCTGTGAGATGTTGAGCAATGATTTGAAGTCGTCGATCAGTGCTGTAATGTCAGATTCATTGAGTTTGACCTGCGAGTTCACGCCGCCCACAGAGATCCCGCCGTACCTGCGCGTGCACACACACACACACACACACACACATACACACACGTTGGCAATCACGCTGCTTTGATCTTATTTCATTCTGCACATGAGAGTGTTGTTACCGTATTTTTCCTGATTTCTGGTAGCTCTTGAGCAGGAAGTCGGTCATGTTTTGGGTCGTGAGGTTCTGCAGGGTGTCTGTGGTTTTCTGAGTTCTCTACAAAAGAAAAACACACCAGATAAAACCATTACAAACAAACACACACAGAGTTAAAAGGTCTGTCAGGAAACATTAAATGTGTTAGATTTAGGGTTATTAGTCAAGTAAAACTAAAACAACAAAACAAAATAAAAATAACGTAAAAAACAGCAAGAACAACAACAGCAACAGAAGAATTTATCTTTCAGAATCTGGCAGTAAGTTTTGGGAGTTCATTTTTAGTCCATCTCTTGTCCTAAAAAGAATGTCTTGCAGATGGACTAAAAAAACCTCCCAAAACTTACTGCCAGATTCTGGAAGATAAATTCTAATCATTTATAAGTGATATATAATTGTCCGTGAAGGCTGGAAGTAAAAAAAAAAAAAAAAAAAACAACTCTTTATATTCAGGTGTGGATAAATGTTTTCTTTCACAGAAAAAAAAAATGAGCAAAAAAAAAAAAAAAAGAAAAAAAAAAAGAGATTTAACTCAGATTTAAGTCAAAAATTATTAAATGCCCATGAGAAGGATGCAATACTAACAATACTAATGCTGGTCCTTCAAGAGTCACTCTCAACTTATCTGTTGATAAAGCTTGTTAAAAAAAAAAAAAAATCTATTTCACATCAAGAATCGCATGTGATTCTTATTAAGTGAGGGCAATTTTTTTTTGGATTTTTTTTACACAAGCAAAGTCCCTGAGAACCTGACACATTGCACTTCTGGAGACTCCAGGAAGGTTGCAGTTCTGGAAAATGATGGCACTGGAGACTAAATGGTTCCTGATGGTTTCACACTAATTCTTCACCTTAATTCTTAATTCTTTTGTAGTTAACATGTGCCTTTTCTTCTCCACCGGTTTATTTATTTATTTATTATTATTTTTTTCTGACCGTGCTGACAATGAGCATTTTGCTGTCCAATGGTCATGCCTTAATTTTCCAAATTCTAGTATTTTGTTAGTATTGCATCCTTCTCATGGGCATTTAATAATTTTTGACTTTTAAGTCTGAGTTAAATCTCTCTTTTTTTTCTTTTTTTTTTGCTCATTTTTTTCTGTAAAAGAAAACATGCCTAATATTTATCCACACCTGAATATAAGGAGTTTTTTTTTTTTTTTTTTTTACTTCCAGCCTTCATGGACAATTAAATATCACTTATAAATGATTAAATACAAAATCAATAGTAGTTATTAAGATTGATGTGGTTTGGAACAGGGTTTCTGCAGGATTTTTAAGCTCAAATTTAAGACTTTTTAAGACCTTTTTTAAGACCTGCACAAATAAAATTAATACCATATGAGCGGGGTAGGGCAATGTCTATAGTACCATATTAAACTATATAATGACTGTAAAAAGCATAATTTACAATTCAGATACAAGTTTTCACAAAAACAAAAAAGTTTTGTAAAATGATAAACTTTACATTTCAGCCTTTAAACCATTTTTAAGAAAATTAAAGTATTAATTAATAAATCAAAAATTATTAATAAATTATTATATAAATTAAATAGCATGAATTAGGGGTGTGCGAAATTGGCAAAAAAAAAATTGTATCTTGATATTTTCTGGGATTTTATCGATAACGATAATTAGATGATATTTTGCTGAGTGTGTTATTGTGCTGGTATCTTAAAGATTACCATGGACAGCTGACTCCTGAATTTTTTTTGATATTCTTCATATTCTGTGTGGTCAGTTCACAGCAGTGATAGAAATTAGTCTTTTCCAACAAGTTTTATGGGCATTTTTACCTTTAAGCCATTTTTTTCTAAAAGTGTGCATAATCTTTTGAGTCAAATTCTTGCATTTGGGCTGTTACCAAGCAAATGAAATCAGTATCAACAAAATGTATCTTTGCAATGCATCTGAAGTGGCATTTAGATGTATTTACACACTCTTTAATGCAGCTCAGAGGGACATAGAATGCTAACCTGCACAGTTACAAATGCATAAATGATGTTTTGATATTTGAAACATAAAACGTTGAAAACTGATGTTTGAAATTATTTAAAAAATATGAATATACTTTAAATGTGAAATTAAAATGGCCAATAGGTGGCAGTAAGTCAGCGTTAATAAGGGAGTCATTGCGACTGAACCGAATCATTTAAACGTTTGATTCATTCAGGAACGAAACACTTTCATATTGCTCAGAGACACAAAACAGTGCTGTAGCTGTGTTTGGAATTATTTTTGTTGTAGAAATAGAGCAAAAACAGCCAATATGGTGACTATTGGGGGGCAGTCGTGGCCTAATGGATAGAGAGTTGGGCTTGTAACCCGAAGGTCGTGGGTTCGAGTCTCGGGTCCGGCAGGGAATACCACGACTGAGGTGAGACCCTTGAGCAAGGCACCCACTGCTCCAGGTGTATGTTCACTACTGTGTGTATGCACTTGGATGGGTTAAATGCAGAGCACAAATTCCAAGTATGGGTCACCATACTTGGCCACACACCACTTCCCTTTCCCCTTTCCTTTCCCTTAAAACGTAAGTCTCTTAAAATTAACTTCTTGTTTATTGAACTGTTGCATAAAATCAATATCACATTTGTAATCATGCTGATTTTTGGAGAAAAAAAAAATGGCACTCTTCATGTGATATTAACTATATGAAATGATATAAATAAAGGCTATAGATTTTCTGCCCCCATATCTTAAATTATGTGATCAGTCTAAATGTATTTTAATAGACTGAATCGCACGCACTCTAGTTTAAGCTATGTTAACTGATTGATTCTCTGTCAGCAGGTGTAGCATTTGGCTGAAATATAAGAGTTTTCCCGGTAAAGACAGAACACAAAGCAGCGCAGCACCGGACTTTGAACTTGCAGCGCTCATGTTTATTTTAATCAAATCATAGCCTTTTGAAGTTTAATCGTCACAATCAGCCATATCGCAATTATTGTCTTTCCATCTCCAAATTTAAGACCTCTTGAAATCATAATTAAGACTTTCTTGTACAATTTAAGACTTTTTAAGGCCTTAAATTTGATACAACTAAATTTAAGACTTTTTAAGACCCCGCGGAAACCCTGTGGAATTGGTAAAATGTGCTTGAAAAAAAAAAAAAATTGACCAGAATATATATAGTGAAGGGAAGTGGTTTGTGGCCAAGTATGGTGACCCATACTCAGAATTTGTCCTCTGCATTTAACCCATCCAAGTGCACACAAACAATAGCAGTTGGGGGTTCGGTGCCTTGCTTTGCATGCTGTAGCTATACGATAACAGATTCTGAATTTAAATAAAACTTGTGTTTTTCATGTTTGACAAGCAGCCACTTACGACACAGAGATAGCTAACTACTACACTATATAGATAAAGATAATAATTTCAGAAGCACAGAGTGATGGGATTCTGCAACCAAGCCTGGTCTAAGCACAGGATTTAGGTAAGGAAACAGTTATTAATTATTTGTATTGGCTACCATGCCAAATCATGCACCTGCTTGCTTTTTTGTTTAATTTAAGTGCTTTTGTGAACGAATATGCTTTAATAACAAATAATTGTAACATTTTAAAATAAGGTTCCATTAGTTAACCCATTTAATCCCATCGGTCACAATAGTGACCGTAAAAAGGTTTTCATTTATAAAGCTCTAAAAACCTTACTGACTGATGTTTTAGTGCACTTCCTGCAAATATGGAAAAAAATAAACGGTCTCAATTAAATATGTGCAGTTTCACATGATTGGTGCAAATTGTCACATGACCAGAGCAGTTTATTTCCTGTTTGCACCTTGAGAAGATGATAACTGAATCAAAGCTCCAAAACAAAAGGCTAGTAAAGTATGTTACCATAAAGATATGACAAAGATTTTTGGTACCCATTACCTGTAAGGTGTCTAGTATTAATATATGAATTCACATATATTCAGTTTTGTTGAATGTGGTCATAGAATGAGTGAACATGTTGACGGTCACAACAGTGACTGGTGGGATAACAGTGAACTTAGGTAACATATACAATATAAATCCAGTTGCAGTTGCTAGTGAAAATTACACTAAAATGTTGCAATGACAAAATATTGCACTAAATTAAAAATTCAAATGTTACAAAAAAATTTACAATATTGATGTTGTAATGCTGGTAGCACTAATATAAAAATTTGATGTTATATTTTACAAAAAAAGTAACAATTTTGAAATGCGTTGATGGTTGAATTTTTTAGTTTTTTATCTCATTATTCCTATCAATGTTGCATAAGGTTTTGTATGCATAATAGTAACCCTAGAATGTGATCCAGCAGTTTAAAATAGCTGGGCTAAGATATATAACAATTTTTATGACTGCAGAAATATGTTAATTCAGTATACACATTATCCCACCGGTCACAATTGTGACCGACCATAAAACACAATTTTTCACACACTTTTCCAAAAAAAAAAAATTCAAAAAATAACTATCGATTATTTCAAAGGGTTACTAATGACACATCATTTGGATATTTTCATGTCTGGGAAAAATTTGGGAATAAACGGGTTGATGTTAATGTATTAAAGTGTATTAAAGCGTTAGCTAATTATTGTAAAGTGTTACCCAAATAATGTATTTTGAGTATTTACTTAAAACTAATTGCACTAAATAAATAAATTTTCAACCAAAACAAAATATATAAATTCAAAATACACAGTAGAAGCTTAATAATATTACAAACTGGTTGACTTTTGAAATAACTGAATCAATTGACTTATTTATTAAATTTGACTAAATAAGTGTTGTTATTATTAACTAAAACTAAAACATTTAAAAATCATTTTTGGTAATTTAAATGCAATAAAATTAATGAAATATGGTAAAATAAAAATTATTACATGGAAAAACTTGAATGAATTTTAAAAATGTTGCCTTGATGACTAACTGAAAACAGTTGAAGCACTAAAATTACTGAAACTAAAATGAAAATGAAAATACATGTCAAATAGATGATTTAAACAAGAACAAAAACAAAGAAACTAACATAAAATTACTAAAACGTAAAATGAAAACTGAAAATATATTTTAATAGATAATATATACTATACTAGTATATAAATACTACAACAGCGCTACTGAATAACTCATTCATTTTCAAGGATCTTCTCACCCAGATATGTGAACCTTTTCGAACTTTCTTCATGATACTTTTATGGTGTTTTGTGTATGTAAGTCATTTTAAAGCTTGAAAGTCACAGTCCTAATTCATTTGTAATTTTCTCCATAATGTCACATTTTTGTGTGCGGGTTTGGGATGAAGTTAGTGAGTAAATGAAGACTCAATTTAAAGAATCACTTGAAATGTCTGCACATTTTCACCTTTATCAGTGCATAGAACACACACACACACACACACACACACACACACACACACACACACACAGATTCATCCAAACAAACCAGAATAACACTGGAACAATAAAAGCAGTTTCAATAAAACAGTTTCTCCAGTAAGATTCACGATCAGCGTGACACTAATCACACAGACTCCGTTGCACAGAAACTGGCCTAAATGAAAGCGCTCTGACACGCACACACACAGGGCTGCATTGTTGGAGGCTTGTGATTTGTATAATGAACATCTATTTGATGCTGATTCACAGAGTAGGAACAGAACTATTCCAACAATGCTTTTACCTTGAAATCAAAACGGTGGTTTTGTGGCTTTTAGTTCAGATCTATCAAACCAAAATTGCCCAGTTAGTCGCTTTATTCCTTTCCTGCTCACAAAAATAGCTCCAAACATTAAGCTTTGCATTTAATGACAAAATGAAGATACCCTTTTGTGCATTTGATACACTGCATGTAAGTAAAACAGTGATGTCAGCACTTTAGGAATGACATTCAACCAATCACATATGAAGACAGGAACTAACTGTTTATACCTATAATACAGTGCAACTAAACCCGTCCGATTCTTCAGCAGCTTTGGTTCAGGAAATGTTTCTCTCATTATTGTTTTTCCCCATTGGGATTTTAAAAAGTCTTTGTTAAAGAGTTATATGCCACAAACCAAACTAACCAGCCACAAGGTGTATTACAACATTACACATTTTGATTTGAAGCATTTGAAAAGCAAACTTAAATAAATAAATAAATAAATAAATAAATAAATATGTAAATAAATAAATAAATAAATAAGACTGTGAACTTAAAGACTTTAATAATGAGAAAGAACTACAATCCCATGAAGCATCACAAATGACAACTGAAAAAAAAGGACAAATACTAACCGATTTAAAATGTTAATTGTGTAAATAAAACAACATTTTATTATTTACTTAATTTCAGATATGTACAAATATTTAAGTAGTTGGGAGTGCAGGGAGAATCTGTTGTTATTGACAGTGCTTCATAGGAATGGGCGGGACTAAAGAGTTTCTATTCTATGATTGGTGGAGATTGTTTACAGACTCGTGGGTATTGTAGTTTTTCACCAGGAATTCTGCTGTTGGACAGGATTGTTTTAAAAATAAGTTGGCCTTAAAATATTGTTCAAAATCAATTCCCTTATGAAGAAATGAACGTGATTTTTACTTCTGGTAGCAAACTCTTGTGCTGATTTACCTGCATCAGATCAATATCAAAGATGAAATCACAGTTCATGGCTGTAAGGCTATTGAAGATTTAAAGACTAAAGATTAAAAGGTTAAAGCCTTTGATATGCCCTGCCTCAAATTTCAATAGAAAACTGTGTTCATCAAACTGTTTCATGGGGTCTTTGTTCCTTCCAATTAAGTCTATTTCTCAGCCCTCGCAAATGACTGCAGCCTTCTAGATATCACATCAAATCATCATCTGTCGTCATCTCCTGCTCTCCTCTCTGCAAAATTAAACGGGAGCTTTGCCAGCAAATCTCACAGCCATATATTGGACAGAAGCTGGGGCCTGTACCATGATGGTGGCTGAACAAACTCAGGGTTACAGAATTAGTTTTGAGTTGACAAAACCAAACCAGTCCAATCCGGCTTTGTTGGTACCATGAAGCTGATCATCAACTTCCTCTGTCAACTCAGGCTTGATCCTGAGTTAATGGAGCGTGTGCACATGAATGTGTGACATCAGTAATGAGCAGTCAATCACATGCCTTGAAACTGTGATTCACTTCTCGTGAGATTCACTACCAAAGATTAAAAGATTGAACATTACGAAGAATTTAAACACATTTATACAGCAAGATGAAACGGTCTATCCATGAAAGAAGAAAATTTAAAGAGAACATCTTACTATATAAGTGCAAGTAAAAGTTGTAAAGTTAGTTTATAGTGTATATAATATTTATAGGTATAAAAACACTTAAAAATCTAAACTCATATGTAGTCATGTTTACAGCTATTGATTCTAAAACTTATTTATATTGCATATTATCTATATGTTTATATTAATTTAAAATAAAAGCTTAATAATTACTATTAAACTAAGCTGGCTTGTGTAAGGGTATACTAATTATATAAATAATATAAAATAATTATACAAAAAAAATCATTTCTAAAAATCTGATGATTTTATCTTTAAAAATGTTTTACTATGTAGCGTCAATTTGGAGTAAAAGAAACTGGAGGAGTGGCTTTATTGCATCAGAGATGTGTCACTTTGCTTGAAGCTGATTGGTCAAATTTCGGTTTGAGCTTTCTAAACCAGAACATAACCTGCCCCGGAGCAGGTTAGCTGTGGAGTGTAAGTTACTATGGCAATGAACACTGCTAAAAGCAAAACCACTGTCATGGTACCTAAAACCCAGAGTTGACGCAAACTAAACTGAAACTTACCTGGCTGGCCAGCTAAACCGGCTTCATGGTACAGGCCCTGGAGTACCCTAGCAATGAGGATATGTTCATGACTGCAAATACACGCTTGATAGAGTCAGAAATGAGCAAATTACATTCACATTACACACTATAAAGGAATATTATGATAAGGAGGGATTGTTTGAGATTACTGTACATAAACTCATAGTCCCGTATGTATATACTGTACAATAAAATGTAAAATAAAGTTATGAGCAAATACACTGCAAAAAATTATTTTCTTAGTATTTTGTCTTGTTTTCTAGTATAAACATCTAAAAGTTCTTGAATCAAGATGCATTTACTTGATCTTGATTTCTGATATGATTCTAAAATGACTTAAGATACTAAGTCATGTTTTTTTTTTTAAATATCAAAATTTAGTTACTTTTTGCTTTATTTTCTTAAAACAAGCAAAAATATCTGCCAATGGGGTAAGAAAAATCTTAATTCAAAGGCTAAACAAGGTTATTTTTCTTTCCCCATTGGCAGATATTTTTGCTTGTTTTAAACAACTAAATTTTGATATTTTTTTTTCAGAGAGAGATATTTCTCGTAGATATAGAGTGGCGACTGATAATTATATCATTCTATGTAAGTAACTGCTATACTGTTATAAAGATCTCATTGTTTTACATCAAAATAATCAGAATTTCATTTTACATAAATATAAAAAATGGCTACATAAAATTATCATCTGATACAAGAAGAAGTCCATATAATATCCAATTTTACTGAAAATCACATTGTTTTGGCGAATCTCTACTTGATTCCTAAAGCATCAGTTCTGAAGTGGGTTGATAACTGTCCCGCACCGGGTGAGTGGAAGAAGCGAGGACTCAAGGTGCAGGAAGAATGGGTTTTTTTTTTATTAATAAAATAAAACTACAACAAAAACTACCCCGAGGGGAAAAAACAGGCAGGCAGGACAGGACAGGGTACAACAAGGCAAGATGAACATTCCACACACACACACACAGCGAAAACTCACTGGCATAAAACAATGAAACAGCACAGGAATGCAGACACCAGGAGAATAAATAGGGAGACAAACGAGGAGGGTAACAAGGGAGACACAGGTGGAGTAACTGAAACAATAATGAGATAAGAAGGGCGGGGTCAGACAATAGACAGGAGAGCACATGGCACCAACAACAAACAACAAGCCATGTGTTCAAACAAACACACAGTGACATCTGGTGGCCAACCAGGGAACACTAACAGGACCGTGACAGAACCCCCCCATTTAAGGAGTGGATTCCAAACGCTCCACATACTAAAACAGAAAACCAAATGTCTATAAGGAAGGTGGACCGGAGGCGGATCAGGGGGAGGGATGGTGGGCCAGGCCCGTGTGGCAGAACATGTGGAAATGAAACCCTCCAGGGCGGAGCATGCGGAGCTGAAACCCTCCAGGGCAGAACATGCAGAGCTGAAACCCTCCAGGGCGGAGCATTCGGAACTGAAGTCCTCCAGGGCGGAGCTGAAGCCCACCACAGCCTGTCTGAGAAGGCTGAAGACCTCCACGGTGGTGCAGAAGACCACCACAGCTGAGCAGGCATGACTGAAGATCCCCATGGTGGAGCAGATGACCACCACAGAAAAGCAGATGGGAGAGAGGGCCATGGTGGATCAGGTGGTGCTGGTGACCACCACATTGGTGCAGGTGGGGCTGAAGACCACCACAGTGGCGCTGTAGACCATCAAGGCAGCGCAGGCAGATTTCTTAACCACCATGGTTGAGCAGACTCAACAAGCAGACTACTGGGTAGGAGTAGGCTCTGGAGTGGACTCTGAGAACTCCCGGACTGGAGTGGATTCTGGAGTGGACTCTGAGAACTCCCGGACTGGAGTGGATTCTGGAGTGGACTCTGCAGGCTCCCGGACTGGAGCGGGCTCTGGAGTGGAGTCTGAAGGCTCCTGGACTGGTGCGGGCTCTTGAGTGGACTCTGAGAGCTCCTGGACTGGAGCAGACTCTGGAGTGGACTCCGAGGACTCCTGGACTGGAGCGGGTTCTGGAGCAGGCTCTGAAGTGGATTCTGAGTGTTCCCGGACTGGAGTGGACTCTGAAGGCTCCCGGACTGGAGAGGACTCTAGAGGGGACTCTGAGTGTTCCCGGACTGGAGCAGGTTCTTGAGTGGACTCTGAGAGCTCCTGGACTGAAGCAGACTCTGGAGTGGGCTCCGAGGACTCCTGGACTTGAGCGGGTTCTGGAGGGGACTCTGAAGTGGCCCCATGCATGCAGAACAGCCATGAGGTGAAAGGCAAAGACGGCCTTCTTGATTATGATAGCAGCAGTGAAATCGGGCGGTTCTGTGGCGACCTCTGAGACCACCGGAGTTGGGTCCTCCAGGACCACCAGACTTGGGACCACCGGAGTCAGGTCCTCCCGGACCACCGGACTTGGGACCAGAGTCGGGTCCTCCAAGACCACCGGACTTGAGACCACCAGAGTCGGGTCCTCCAAGACCACTGGACTTGAGACCACCAGAGTCGGGTCCTCCAGGACCACCGGACTAGAGACCACCAGAGAAATTCCAGTTGCTCTGGCTGAGATCAACAGTGGATATGCAAAACTAGAAGCCAGTCTCAAAAGCCTGGGGCCCACCCGGTTAAGAGATTCCGGACTGGCAGCCATTTTGTGACGAGGCTCTGAACCAGCAGCCATCTTGTGAAGAGGCACCACATGAGACGGCACCTCTTGTTGCAGAGCTGACTGCCTCCCACTGAGGACGAGAGACTCCACAAAACCCTCAAAGGACAAATGCTCCAACCCAAACATCCTCCCCGTGCTAATGGGCTTGTCCCCCTCCGCACTCCTAAACTCCCTCAGGTCAGTTCCCCGTTGACCGGAGGGAGCTTAAAGCTTCAAACTGGAGTATGCGTTGGTAGAGGGGGCTGCTGACGTTAGAGGCTGGTGGATGGTGTGAGGCCATTCTCCGCTGAGTCCTCATTTGGCATTCAGTTTCGTTCTGTCACACACCGGGTGAGTGGAAGAAGCGAGGACTCAAGTTGCAGGAAGAATGTGTCTTATTAATAAAATAAAACAAAACAAAAACAAAAACTACCCTGAGGGGGAAAAACAGGCAGGCAGGCAGCCAGGCCAGGCCAGGACAGGACAGGGCACAGCAAGGCAATATGAACATTCTACACACACAGCGAAAACTCGCTGACATAAAACAACAAAACAGCACAAGACTGCAGACACCAGGAGAATAAATAGGGAGACAAACGAGGAGGGTAACGAGGGAGACACAGGTGGAGTAACTGAAACAATAATGAGATAACAAGAAGGGTGGGGTCAGACAATAGACAGGAGAGCACATGGCACCAACAACAAACAACAAGCCATGTGTTCAAACAAACACACAGTGACATCTGGTGGCCAACCAGGGCACACCAGCAGGACCGTGACAATAACTAAACTCATGTGAAAACTAAAATCAGTCTATATTCAGCTTCGCTTTTGTGGAGGATGGCAAACGCTGTATAAGGAAAGTTATATGAGGAAAAAAGAAATAAAAAGGGCTTTGTTGTCCATTTCATGTCAAGAAAGAAACAACGGAGAAAGCCAGTGGACTGATTATTGCATCTCTGAAACTCCACAATCAGTCAAACAACATCTAACAGTCAAACACCATCTAACTCACTTCACATGCTTAACGAACACCTAACGACACTACTGACCTGTCTTTGCCATGGAAACGGGCGATTCATTAAGAAACCCGTGCAGAGCATCCGCCTCCTCTCTTTCACTTATGAAGGACACAGATATAAAGAGAGCGGATGAAGAATGAGTCTGATAGCCCATCACAGAAAGCGCATGTGCTCGTGTTAGCGCTACAGCAAGAAAATAATCAATCAAAATTCTTTCACGGGGCCGTTTGCAGTGAAATACAGTTTACAGAAACATAAATTGCCCCGTAAGTGCTTAATGCGACACAACAGACATGGCAGGGGTTTGAAAAGGTCGCTGGGTTAATGTGATGCCGTTTAGCATTTCAGTGCAGCGATTTTCTGATACAGACTAATAAACAGACGTAATTAAGAGGCAAGATATGGATGTTAATTACTGAAATACAAAAGATTAATAAATAACAACTTCAATTTATTTTTTACAAAAGCTGATGTACGGCTTCAGAAGAATTGCAATATAGTGCACAAATCACATGGACTGTTTTTGGTGAATTTCATTGGAGTTTCCATGAAGTGGCAGATTTTACTTGGATACTTAAATATGCATCTGTTTCTCACACAAAGCATCATGACTTCTGTATAAACACAAAAGAAGATATTTTGAAAAAATGTTGGTAACCAAACAGTTGCTAGTAGCCATTGACTTCCATAGTATTTTTTCTATACTATGGAAGTCAATGGCTATTTCTTTTAAAACCGTAAGCGGTCTTTGATTACTATCAACAACCAAGAAAGAATTCTTGAAGGTTTGAAGTGAAAGTCTGGAAATGAGATTTTGGGGAAAGTGATTTCGGTCCAGAGCTTATGAAACTTGCAGATGCAGTTTAATGAATATTTATCACTGTGATGAATAGTTGATAGATCAGCATGCGTCTGTCTCTGGACCTACACATTTGTTTTTTGTTTTTTTTCCCAGTGCATTTGAAAAGTTCCCATGGAAGCATCTTTAGAAGTGTCTTCTAAAGTCTATTTGCTCTTTTTTTTGTTGTTTGTTTTTTACTTTATTAAGACAGAACACCATATTGCATTCTCTTTTTCTATTAAACAAATCTTTTAACCCTATAAATCCTACTGTATCGTATTTAATAAGCAAATTTCTAAGGTGATCAACATGATCAAAACTTTGCTGTTAAACCTGTTGCACACAATCTACTAAAACTTTCTGTAATCTGATTGATAGTTATAATTTTTTAGAAAGTAAAATATCTTTTAGTATAATTGTACAAACGTCCACCTTCAGCTCGTGCTTCACGTGTCTTTCTGCTGTCAAATCTTTACTGATTTTTGTAAAGTAAACATAAAAATAACTGATATTTTTAGTAATATTTCCAGATGTGCACTTACTGGACAAAAGCAGCTTGGCTTTATCTTGATTATCCATTGATAATCTTTTTTTTGTTTGTTTGTTTAGAAAAATCAGCTATTTTTCCCTTCATATTCTCACTATATCAGACTATATGAGCCATACAAGCCTGATGTATCAAATACAATACTCAACAATAAAACAAAAACTTTTAAAAATACATACAGTTTTAACTTCATGTTATTTGAAATACTACATGTAATATTATTTTAGATTTAAACATGATGAAAAGTAATGGCTAACCAGTCAGAAAAGCTAAAAATTTTAACTTTTAATTTTTAAAATTTTTAAAATTTCATGGCTGTTACGTTGACAGCCCAAATGCTAAAAAACAAACAAACAAACAAACAAAAAAAAACTACATTTTTTACTTGGTGTAATACTAGACATATTTTTTTTTTCTGTTACAGCAGACAAAAATAAACAAACAAACAAACAAATAAAATAAATAAATAAAAATGTACCCCCAGTGGTTAAAGCTGAAAGTACATGCTAACTGTCAGTCAAAAATTATTTGTTTATATGTTGACCTTTGAAACACCTTCATTAAATGAAATAAACAAAACAATTTTATTTTAAAAAGTATGAAAATAGAGAAATTGTAACCAGTTTTGGGCTGTTACAAACAACAGAAAAAAAAAAAAAAGATTTGAAATGACTTTCCACACCGAACACTTCATGGTTTTCATACGTGAGTGTGTTTGTGTGTGTGTTTGCTCCTGGTCTAATTAAAGCAGCATTTGATGTATCTGAAACCCTGAGGCAGCGGATAAGATTCATCCAGCCTCCATCAGCCCCAAACATCCATGATTATGTTTCAAGACAAAACATCTCCTCTGTGTGTGTGTGAAGGACTCTTTCCTTAGTTTAGTAAAACCAGTACTTGAGTAAATGTTAGCAAACTGGGTCAGCTGAATGTGTGTGTGTGTGTGTGTTTGTTTGTGTGTGTGTTTTCAGCAGTATATACTCAGAGAAAGCTTGAAAGAGTGAGAATCAGAGGAGATTCTAAGTTTAAACTCAGCGTTGCGCAGGAGTGATTTGCATTTCTGCTGACACACCGACACACAACTTCAGTCTGAGAGATTCAGGAGATGCTACAGACTGAATGTATACATATGATAATGAATGTGTGTGTCACGAGTTCAGTTTTCACCTGGATGAACAATGCTCCTTCTGCTGTGAAACTGTTGATCGTTTATTTATGGCTCATTAGTTTCTGTTCAGAGAAGTTGGACAAACCATTTCTCTACATAATAAACACAGTCAATTTTGTATGTGGGTGAACAGTGAACTTTCCTGTGATGATTCAGAAGATGAGTCTTGATTTTGAATAAACTTTGAGTCTTAAATTTCATAGTTTCACGTTTTAGTGTTTGACAAGCTACAATAAAGGTTTTAGTTTTTTTCAAAAGTGTTGATTTTTGCCACATTGCCAGAAACCAGGAGGGTCAGTTTGACAATGTAAAAGATTTGTACAGACTTTTCAAAACGCATCTAAGTGTCGCAATTTTGCATGCACATTCCTGACCCTAAATGAGAAATAGTTACCAAATTTCATAAGGAAATAAACAGTTTAACCAGTATTTTAAGCAATCTGAAAATTGAGTGTGGGTCAAATTTAATGCATTATTTAAAATGAACTTAAGTGTTATTGGTTAAAAGGAATTAATTAAGCATTCATCTTAAATTATTCTAAACAATATCAAAGTTACCACATTTACTTTCTAAAAATCAGTACATTTCAAAGCAAAAAGAGCTGTGCATGAGCTGAAGGTGAATGTCTGTACAATGATACTAAATGCATTTACTTTCTAAAAAAGCTTAACTATCGTCAGACGACAGAAGGCATGCAATAGATTGTGTGATTGTTGATTGTGCAAACAATAATTGACAATAAAAGCAATGTGCAAACCATAATTGTCAATTTCATCTGACTACAGCCAGTGGCCATTCACCTGTGTGTGATTGTGTGTGTGTGTGTGTGTGTGTGTGTGTGTGTGTACCTGTTTTTCTATTCAGGTGGGGACTTAAACCTGAATACACACAGACCCATGGGGACTTGTGTCACGGTGGGGACCTAAATTGAGCTCCCCACGGGTAAAGAAGCTTATAAATCACACAGAATGAAGTTTTTTGAAAATCTAAAAATGCAAAAAGTCTCCTGTGAGGGCTAAGTTTAGGTGTAGGGTTGGTGTAGGGCAATAGAATATACGGTCTGTTCAGTAGAAAAACCATTACGCCTATGGAAGTCCCCACAAGGATAGCGAAACAAGTGTGTGTGTGTGTGTGTGTGTTTGACCTGTGGTGGTGGTAAACCGCCGGCTCCAGGCGGGCAGTCAGGGAGCATGATGCTGCGCTGCGGCGTGCTGCACTGGCAGTCTGGAGACGGGTTCTCCATGCTCCAGTTCCCTTTCTCAAAGATCTCAATGATGGACGGATCCACCGCGGGAGTGAACCAATCAGTGCCTCCCGCCGGATTACACGGCAATTTACTGAAGGAGGCACAGGAAACACATGGTCAGCTGCTACACCTGTGTGTGTGAGTGAGTGTGTTTGTGTGTGTGTACTAGGGGTGGGACAATAAATCGATATGGCGATATATCGTGATTCTTCTCCATGCGATACGATAATCGATATCTGGCGCCAAATATCGATATTTTAATTAATACAATAAGGTGCTCTAAATACATTTTCCTGCTCCCAGCGTCTAAAAATGCGTGGAAATCGCGGCCGCGCCATTTCCAGCTTCTTTCCAAGAGCGCTCTGAGCAACTATGAAGCGCGTTCTCTATGAAGATGGGGAAGCACGAGGAACCGAATGATAAACAGATTTTCAGCCACTGTATTAGCTCTACTGCTATATATACACGTTTATGGAGATGAAAACTAAAAAACTTCCCCGGAACAGTTATCAGCGTGGACCATAGGCACCGATCACGTTATTATTGCAGAGCGCACATTCAGTCATGAGTAGCCGAACCTCTCCGCTCGGATCGCAGGTGTATTTCCCTCACTATATGAGAGAGAGAGAGCGCCGCCGGTGCGTCCAGTTTTATGTGAACAAAACTGGATGCTCTCCCTCTCTCACAGATATTACAAGTGCGCGTTATGCAGTGTGAACAGTGGGCACCGACCAGCAGAAACATAAATCTGCACCCATGGCATGGAGGACGAGACAAAACACTGTCAGAGCCGTAATGCGGCGCAGAAGTGTGCAGTGTGTGTGTGTGTGTGCTTGCCGCACGTCTACATTTGAAATAACCAACCTGAGCGCGCAAAAGACGCGATGTGAACGGCTATTTTTCCGTGCGGGGCTCCGTTTTTATGATGAGAGGAGTAGAAAGGTTGAGAAAGCACTCCAGGTAAATTTTGAAATGTACCAGGTTATATATATATATATTTTACATGGAGAGAGAGGCTATATAAGTTAAGCAGTTAAATGTGTTTGTTTACAAAGAAAAGTGTAAGCTTTTAATAAGTCCAAGAATAAAATTATTAATTTACTCATGTTAAAATTGATTTACAGAACTTTTTTTTGCTGTTTTCTAACAGTTTGGACTTGAATAAAGAAAGAAAACTTGCACTTAACCTTTTCACAGGCATTTTGTTTAGACAGATATCGCGATATATCATTATAGGATTTTCTAGAAATATATCGATTATTGCAGAATCGCTGTATCATGATAGTATCGTTATCGTGAGCCATGTATCGTGATTATATCGTATCGTGAGGTACCCTGCGATTCCCACCCCTAGTGTGTACTGATATATATGGTTTACGAGGACACAAATGTGTATAATGACATGGGTACTACAACGTAAACATGGTTTATGAGGACACTTCCTGTGTCCCTGTAAAACAAAAGACTTAAAAAACATACTAAATGGTGTTTTATGAAATTCAAAAATTGCCAGTAGTTTCCTGTAAAGGGTAGGTTCAGGTGTAGGGTTGGTGTAGGGCAATAGCACATACAGTTTGTACAGTATAAAAACCATTACGCCTATGGAGAGTCCCCGTAAACCACAAATTCAAGTGTGTGTGTGTGTGTGTGTGTGTGTGTGTGTGTGTGTGAGAGATGCTTACGGTATGGGGTTGGTGCTCATGCAGCGTGTCCCAAATCCTGGTGAACGGAGCAGAGCGTTCGTCACTCTCTCCACCTGATCTACACCAGGATCATCAAAACTATAACACACAAACAATATTTGTTATTGTCCAAGAAAATTAGTGTCTCATGTATAATTAGCTTTATATGGACACTACTGTTCAAAAGTTTGGAATTTTAATGTTTTTTGACTAAAGTCTCTTCTGCTCACCAGGGCTGCATTTATTGGAACAAAAATTCAGTAAAAGAATTTTCAGTTTTTTTATGTGAATATATTGAAAAAAAAAATAATTTATTTCTGTGATCAAAGCTGAATTTTCAGCATCATTACTCCAGTCTTCAGTGTCACATGATCATTCAGAAATAATTTTAATATACTGATTTGCTGCTCAAGAAACAATGAAAACAATGTTGAAAACACTTCTGCTGCTTAATATTTTTATGGAAACTGTGATGCATTTTATTTTTTCAGGATTCTTTGAATAGAAAGTTCAAAAGAACAGCATTTATTTGAAATATAAATATTTGTAACTATAGATTTCTTTACTGGCACTTTTGATCAATTTAATGCATCCTTTCTGAACAACAGTATTAACTTCTTGGCAACACTTTACAATAAGGTCCCATTAGTTCCCCTTTCAGTCGATCACTCCGAGTTACGTCAGATGACCGACGAAATTGGAATCTCGCCAGAGAGACCAATCCACTTCGAGTGTAACTACACGAGCCAATGGACATTGGCATGCGATTATTGCATCCAGCTGCCGCTGATCACAGCGTGAGTATAAGAGGCAGCAGATGCACCGCATTAATTCATCCTTTTGCTGAGGAGCCGAGCGGTAGTGGTTGAAGCTACTGCTCTCCCTTTCCTAGAGAGTGTTCTGCTAGATGAGTGCGGGCGATACGGCGCAGCAGCGGTGGTCACGGTGTCCGGGAGAGAAAGATCGTCTTCCTGCTGACAGCCACACTACGAGTGTGCGGTGGCCAGCTCCCCTGCATGCTTCAGCACTAAAAGAGCATTTCTCTAAAAAGAGCAATTTCTCTAAAACAGTAACACGTCTTTTTAAAGATGTCTTATCACCCGTGTGTTTCGGGGTGTGGTCGTTTCCTAGCGCCTCAGGACGGTCACGATCGCTGCCTCACGTGTCTGGGCATTCAGCACGCTGAGGAGGCTTTCGTGGATGGTTCATATTCTTCTTGTGGGGATATGACCATCTCGGAGTTGCGTAATAGACTCCGCTATGTCAAACATGCCGGAGTCCCTCTGCCTCTGCCGCGATCCGGCGTGCGAAGCTGCCCGAAACAAATCTTGTGGCTCCTTCGCTCTCACCACCATCGATGGTGGGGCCGCTTTGGGGTATATGGGCATCCCCTCAGTGGAGCGGTCTGTGGCCATGCAACTGTGTCCAACAGCCGCTACCACTCTGCGGGGTGACCCGTGTCTCCCCTCACGGGCCTGTAAGTATTCATCAGGTCTAACTGGCAGTGCTTATAGAGCCTGTGGGGAGGCGGCTTCTGCCCTCCACGCCATGGCCTTACTGCAGGTCCACCAGGCCAAAGCCCTGAAAGACCTGCACGAGGGTGGTCACTAGGGCTGTCGCGATAACCGCAATATTGCAATACCGCGCTATTGACGAGCATAACCGCAGAGGAATGCAACAACCGCAGCAACAGCGATATTTGCGTGTTTTCTTTTTTTTGTAAGGTTATGCACTTCTCGTTTTACACTTCGTGCATGTGTACTGCATATTAAATAAGTTAGTAATGATAACATAATGTGTACCATGCTGATTTGTAAAAAGGCTCAGTAGATTTGCACTTAACAAGCCTAAACAGACTGCGAATGAGAGAGAGATCGACTGAGCGCGTGTGATTACCTGCGTCTGTCCTTCAGGCTGAGTCTTGTATATTTGTGAAAATAGGTTGTCGTGTCCAATGAAAGCGAAATCTCTGTCTGAGCATCGATGCTCTGCTGGTCAGCTGAGCCTATAAAAGTGGCGCTCAAAGTTAAAATGATTTCAACAGCGTGTTTCATTACATGTCTCTTTGAATGAATCAGCGTTTTTGAACGTGTAGTTGAATGAACGGTTTAAAGACTCACTCAAAGACAGTCTCTTGACGCCACCTTGTGGCGTAACAATGAAACTGCACTGACTGACACCCCGTCCAGAACACACAGGTGAAATATCAACAGAAAAAGTCTCTTGTCCAGCCAGATTCGAGGATCAGCACTAACTGTTATATAACAATAGCCTAACGATTTTATTGTCAGGTTCATGTTTTGTTATGTGGACCATTATTTTGTCATTCTCTTCTGTTTACTTCACTTCCTGTTTTAACGCGATTTAGTTTCGGTTTCTGAAGTCCTTACATCGTAACACATACACACACAGATATTGTGTGTATATATATATATATATATATATATATATATATATATATATATATATATATATATGGTGATAATACCGCATACCGCGCTTTTAAGCAACTCAAAATTACCGCAAGGGAAATTCCTTCACTGCGACAGCCCTAGTAGTCACGACCTGGCTGTTCTACATGAGCTGCGTGCTGCGACGGACCTCGCGCTTTGAGCGACGAAGGTGACCGCACAGTCTCTGGGTCGTGCGATGTCCACGCTAGTGGTCCAGGAGAGCCATCTCTGGCTGTGTCTTGCTGACATGAAGAAGCAGGAGAAGGTACAGTTCCTGAATGGTCCCGTGTCGCAGACCGGCCTTTTTGGCGACGCTTTGCCCAGCAGTTCTCGGCAGCCCAGAAGCAGACTGAGGCGATCAAACACATCATGTGCCGGAGGAAACCTGCTGCTTCCACTCCGGCCGCAGCCCCTCAGCCTGCTCGTCGCCGTGGGCGCCCCCCTGCGGCCGCCCCCACGCAGCCGCAGCAGCCTTCCACCAGGCAGCATTGTGGAGCCGGTTGCAGGCAGGACGCTCAGCCCGTCAAGGCCCCCGCCAAACCTGGCGGCAAGCGCAAGTCCAAGAGGCCCTGAGACGGGCGACCCAGAGATGGAGGAGACTACTCGTCGGGAGATGGTGACCGCACCACTCCCTCCCCTGGATGAGGGCCGGGTGGACAATCTTTTGTTTAATTTTTTTTTGTTCCGCTGCTGGCCCAGCAGCCAGCGGTACCCAAAACATCAGTAAAAGAGCGGTTTCCTCAATCTCTGAGTCTCAAAAGGAGGAGAGCGGTGAACCGTGCATCACGGGATCACTTCCCTCCTCCTCTCTCGCCAGCAGGCAGCGGGTGGTTGCCCAAGAGCACCCCTCCTGCCCATTCGTGGAACCAGGTAAGGGCGGTAGCACTCCAGTCCCCGCTTCAAGTCGTCACACGCCGGGCTGTCACAAGCCTCAAGCCGGGTTCCTGTGTCTCCTCCCACACGAGGAGGAATCAGGTGAGTGTTACACTACACACCCGGCCCCCCACTGTCACATTCCAGGCCATTACACGTCCCCACAGTAGGTACGTCGGTGGCCTCGTTGGTCCCGCTGGTACGGTCTCTCAGAGCCTGGCTAATGCTCCCCAGTCCGTCTTGGTGGCTCCTGCGGACCATCAGACTCGGCTACGCGATTAAGTTCGCCCGGCGTCCCCCCAAGTTCAGGGGCATCCGGTTCACTTCAGTCAAGGCCGTCGATGCCCCTGTCTTGCGTGCGGAAATTGCAGTCCTGCTGGCGAAGGACGCGATAGAGCCGGTCCCTCCAGCCGATATGAGGTCGGGGTTTTACAGCCCTTACTTCATTGTGCCCAAGAAAAGCGGTGGGTTACGACCGATCTTGGATCTGCGAGTTTTGAACCATGCACTTCACAAGATGCCGTTCAAGATGTTGACGCAGAAACGCATTTTTGGGTGTGTCCGTCCCCTAGATTGGTTTGCAGCGATCGACCTGAAGGACACATACTTTCATGTCTCGATTCTCCCGCGACACAGACCTTTCCTGCGATTCGCGTTTGAGGGTCAGGCATATCAGTACAAGGTCCTGCCCTTCGGGCTGTCCCTTTTGCCTCGCGTCTTCACCAAAGTCGCAGAGGCGGCCCTTGTTCCCCTGAGAGAACGGGCGTGCGCATCCTCAACGACTGGCTCATACTCGCACAGTCTCGAGAGCAGTTGCATGCACACAGGGACCTGGTGCTCAGGCACCTCAGCCAGTTGGACCTTCGGGTCAATTGGGAAAAGAGAAAACTCGTGCCAACGCAGAGGATCTCTTTTCTCGGAATGGAGTTGGATTCGGTCAACCAGACAGCACGCCTCACCCAGGAACATGCTCAGTCGGTGCTGAACTGGCTCAAGACTTTATCAGGCAGGACAGCGGTCCCACTGAAACTCTTTCAGAGGCTCCTGGGGCATATGGCTGCGGCCATAGTTCCACTCGGTCTGCTCCATATGAGACCGCTTCAGCACTGGCTCCATGGCCGAATCCCGAGGTGGGTGTGGAAACACGGTACTCACTGAGTTCAGATTACACTGGCCTGCTGCAAAGCCTTCAGCCCGTGGTCAGATCCTTCGTTCCTTCGGGCAGGAGTGTCAGGGGTTTGGACGGGTCCCCAACTGCGTTGGCATATCAACTGCCTCGAGTTGCTGGCAGTACGCCTTGCCCTGAGCCGCCTCAGAGGGCGCCTTCAGGGCAGGGACATTCTGGTCCGTACGGACAACACCTCGACCATTGCGTATATCAACCGGCAAGGCGGTTTACGCTCCCGTCGCATGTCGCAACTCACCCGCCACCACCTCCTCTGGAGTCAGAAGCATCTGAGGTCCCTTAGTGCCATCCACATCCCAGGAGTGTTCAATCAGGTGGCCGACGAGCTGTCTCGAGTGGCACTTCCTGGGGAGTGGAGACTCCATCCCCAGGTGGTTCAGCTGATTTGGAGTCAGTTCGGAGTTGCTCAGGTAGACCTGTTTGCATCTCCGGAAACCGCCCACTGCCAGTGGTTGTACTCCCTATCCGAGGCAACGCTTGGCACGAATGCACTGGCACACAGGTGGCCCCAGGGCCTGCGCAAATATGTGTTTCCCCCAGTGAGCCTGCTAGCACAGACACTGTGCAAGATCAGGGAGGATGAAGAGCAGGTCCTGCTAGTGGCTCCATATTGTCCCAACAGGACCTGGTTCCCGGAACTCATGCTCCTTGTGACAGCCCCTCCCTGGCCGATTCCTCTGAGGAAGGATCTGCTTTCTCAGAGACGGGGCAACCTCTGGCACCCGCGTCCAGACTTGTGGAAACTCCATGTGTGGTCCCTGGATGGGACGTGGAGGTTCTAGGTGACCTGCCCCAGGTGGTAGCTCTCACTATTGCTTCAGCACGAGCACCGTCCACAAGACGGGCCTATGCGCTGAAGTGGAACCTGCTCGTTGAATGGTGTTCCTCTTACCATGAGGACCCCCGGAGATGTTCGATCAGCGCCGTGCTTTCCTTTTTGCAACAAGGGTTGGAGCGTAGGCTGTCCCCCTCCACCCTTAAGGTGTACATTGCTGCTATCTTTGCCCACTACGACCCCATAGATGGGATGTCGGTGGGGAAGCACGATCTGGTCGTCAGGTTTCTTAGGGGGGCCAGGAGGTTAAATCCTCCTAGGCCTCCCTCCCTACCCTCTTGGAATTTGGCATTGGTGCTAAGAGCCCTACAAACTGCCCCCTTTGAGCCGTTGCAGTCAGTCGAGTTGAAGTTTCTCTCTATGAAAACCCTACTCCTGACTGCATTGGCCTCAGTCAAGAAGGTGGGGAACCTGCAGGCATTTTCGGTTGACGAGTCATGCCTTGAGTTTGGGCCGGCTGACTCCAGTGCGACACTGAGTCCCCGGTCCGGCTATGTGCCCATGGTTTCTACCACTCCCTTCAGGGACCAGGTAGTGAACCTGCAAGCGCTGCCCCTGGAGGAGGCAGACCCAGCCCTAGCTTTGCTCTTTCCTGTACGCGCACTGCGTCAGTACGTAGATAGAACTCAGAGCTTCAGGACCTCAGAACAGCTATTTGTCTGTTACGGAGAACAGCAGAAGGGGAAGGCTGTCTCCAAGCAGAGGATGGCCCACTGGATAGTGGATGCCATCACCTTGGCCTACGAAGCACAAGGTGTGCCCTGCCCGCTCAGGTTGCGTGCTCACTCCACTAGGGGTGTCGCATCGTCCTGGGTGCTGGCTCGTGGTTCCTCGCTAGCAGACATCTGTAGAGCTGCGGGTTGGACGACTACCAACACGTTCGCTAGGTTTTATAGCCTACGTGTCGAACCGGTTTCCTCCTGTGTTCTCACCTCAAACGGATAGTGGCACTGAGAGGCCCGGCTCAGAGTCGGCTTGCGGCGTTCTTACGCCTAATTCTCCAGAGAGTTCCTTAACCAGGCAAACCCTGTTGAGTCCTCCAGCACTCCGGCGTCCGGACGTGGCGAAGCGTCTGGCGCCAGGCCTTTCAGCCAATGAATTCTTGAAATCTGATGTGAGGCTAGTGCCCATATGAGAGACCCTGCTGGGATCCCATATGTATACTCCACGGTATGCTTATTAGAGCCGTGTTTCCCCTGCCAGACCACGTTCTGCCGTCTCTAATGATGCAGCCTAAGCCACCTCAGAGACTTCCATGTGCAATAGGGCCCTATGGGGTTACTTCACATGTCTAAATGTCACTTAACCCCCTTGGGAGGAGGTGACTCCGCAGTGTGCCTCTTCCAAGTGGAAGGGCACACTTCCCAGTATTATCCTAGTCCTACTGTTTGGGTTGCTCAAGGAACAACAGTAGTTGACCTTCTCTGTGTAGAACCCAGTCCTATCGTCTGCCTTATAGGAAGGATCAGGAGGCCTACACAGGGCACTGGAAGGGGCAGCTCCTGTGGCGCTTTGGTAGGGATCCCAATTTCATCGGTCATCCGACGTGACTCGGAGTGACCGACTGAAAGGGGAACGTCTCAATTACGTATGTAACCCTCGTTCCCTGAAGGAGGGAACGGAGACGTCATGTCCCGTCGCCACAGTCGCTATACCACTGCTGAGCTGCCGAGTCACCGGCTCGGCTCCTCAGCGAAAGGATGAATTAATGCGGTGCATCTGCTGCCTCTTATACTCACGCTGTGATCAGCGGCAGCTGGATGCAATAATCGCATGCCAATGTCCATTGGCTCGTTTAGTTACACTCGAAGTGGATTGGTCTCTCTGGCGAGATCCCAATTTCGTCGGTCATCCGATGTGACGTCTCCGTTCCCTCCTTCAGGGAACGAGGGTTACATACGTAACCGAGACGTTAGCATTGGTTGAAGTTAACTAACAAAGAGCAATGAGCATAATTACAGTATTTATTCATCTTTGTTAACATGGCTAATAAAAAACAACAACATTGTTATTTCACGTAAGCTCAGATCCATTAATAAAACAGATACAACTTTTGATTTTAATAATACAGATATATCAGTAAATGTTGAAATTAACATTAACATTGGAACAATAAATGCTTTAGAAGTACTTTTCATTGTTAGTTCATGTTAACTAATACAGTTATCCTATGTTAATAAATGAATAATTTTTTCATTAATTTCGTTACTGACCCCTAAATAATTAAATAAATAAATAAGGTGCCACATTTAACCAAGTTAATGTGTGTGCTTGTGTACCTGTAGAAGGTATTCTGTGGAGCGCCATACATCCAGGGCTGAAGCTCCAGACTGGGATATTCAACAAATGGAGGAACAATCAGAGAGAAGATGAGAGCCAAACACACAAAGAGCGCTGGCATCACGACCTGATACACACACACACACACACTCAGTCCATCTGTATTAGGGAGTTTAACTGTGTATCAGTTATAATCTAATACAGGTTTAAAATTGAAATTCATGATGCACCTATTGAATTTTTAAGTCAAAGTGTTGTTTAAGCACATGGATTGTGGGCGATTAATGAATAAGATGCAAGTTCGAGTGCTGAAACACCATGTGTCAAAGTGGCTCAAGTTTTTAGCGCATATCCTCATCTTTTCCCTCTCTCTCTCTCTCTGGCAGACAAATGTCATGTTCTTGTGTTGGCTTAGTTAAATGTGTAAAAGGGTTCGATTAAACACTTTCAAAATCTGGCACTGTCACCCTTCATTCCCAGCATAATTAATTTCTCTCTATTCTTCCACTCTGCTATCTCTCCAAAAGTTATCCTTTCATTCCATCCCTCTGCTGACAGATGGAGCAAAACCAATGCACACAAAACCTGTGAGGGAGAGACAGGCTGCATAGGAGTCTACGACACGGCTTCACTCCAGCTGATTAATTACACTCCGTGATTGTCCAATTAATTCAAACACCCAATTCAAACACTCTCTGTTTACACTGAGGAAAATGTAAATGTGCCGGAGATGGAGAACACATCGGGAATAATGAAGGAGAAAACAATGGAACATCTTCCCCTGAGAGAAGCAGGGTTACGAGCGCCAGCCAATACAGAAAAATTAAAAATATGCACAGTGATGGTGGTTATTTGACTAAGAGCTGAAAACATTTCATGGCCTGTAATTACATACTGTACATACAGCCTTCAGAAACCCTGCAGTAATAAATATAAATTGCAGCTGGAATATTTTATTCATTTTATTTTATTTTGCTGTCCATTGCATGGAATTACGTGAATGCACTTACTCATTCTCAACAAGCTATAAGTGAGTTTAATAACTGCAGGGATTGAAGGAAGTCTTCAACACATTTGAGCCAAAACACACTGAACTGATACGAGCTCATGCTTTGTTAAAAGAGCTCACAGACAAGCACTTTTGTTTTTGATGGGCCAGTGCATTTGGTGATAAACAGTTGTGCTTGGATTCACACTGCAGCTCAGACCTGCCTAAACCGATTAAATTCACACAGCTACAGAATTTAAAATAGAGAGAGAGATTGACTTGAAGGAAGAAAACGAGTGTTTACATGGTATTTGATGTGTCTGATGGTTTTACCTGAGCGATGATTCCCTTCCGGCTTCTTCGGGCATGGTGGAAGCGTTTGATAAAAAGTGCTAAAAACTGCTGTTTGATCAGTGACCAACCCGTGATGACGTACGACCCTTTGCCATTTTCACACATGGGCCGCTGGCTGTCTGTAACATAAACAACAGTCTCACACAGTGCCTACTTACTACTGTCTGAAATATGACAGCTAACTCAACTACTACAGCTACCTTAACTATTACAGCTGTTTCAAGTACTTAAATGTGAAATATTATGCCTCTTTTTACAACATGTAATTTAATTCTCAGGGGTCCCCAGAATGTAACTGTGAAGTTTCAGCTCAAAATACACCACAGATCATTTATTATATCATTTTGAAAATGCCTATTTTTAGTGGAAGCAGAAACACTCTGTATTAGAGCATGTGTCTTTAAATGCAAATGAGCTGCTGCTCCCCACCCCCTTTTCCAGAAGAGAGCTGCCTCGTTACAGCTAGTACGTGCTGAAAACATCTGTGTTGGTTCTGATTAACATTTTTATCGCGCTGAAATCATGCATTTTAAACTATATTAGTTTAAACTTGTGATATAGTTTTCTGAGTGCACACAAACGAAGCACACGTACAGAAAGTGGCTGTCACAGCATGTGAGTACTGTTCTCACTCACAAACATTTACGTTAAAAACGCGTAAGTTACAAAAACAGTCGGTTATGTCTGTGAAGGTAAACAGCTGGGAAATAAATCGCATATTTATTTTAGATCTGTGTTGCAGCAGCAATATACAGTAAATAAATCAATAAATCCAAAAAATTGTCTCCTCTGAGGCTGCGACTGTAAATAGTGTTGTGTGTTCGTCTGTGCAGCCAAAGACAGAACAGTTAGCATGTTTTGCTCAAACATTTGCCATGGCATTAGAACTGGTACACCATTGTCGCTTGCAAAATTAAAATGATGGCTCCGTTGGTGGAAATTTACAGATTAAGGGGCAGTAATATTATAATGAGATCCCTTTGCAACGTCACTAGGAGAGCGAGATCAGACGCGCTCGTTTTTTCAGACACTTGCAGAAAAAGGCTTACTAAAACAAAGTTACTGGGTTAATCTTTTTCACGTTTCCTTGGTTGGTAGATGCACCGGGGACCTGATTATAGCACTTAAAACCTGGAAAAGTCAGATTTTCATGATATGTCACCTTTAAACTGCCTCACTGTTACAGCATATAAGTGTTGCAGACACCTTTACTGTTACAGCTACCACAGTGTTACAGCTATCTTAAAAGTTACAGCTGCCTCATTTTTATAGCTACTTTAATTATTACAGCTGTCTGAAGTACTTCATCAACCCCACAGTCACATAGCTACCTTAACTGTTACTGCCGCCTCACTGTTACAGCTACAGATGATTCACTGTTACAGCTACATTAACTATTACAGTTGACTGAACTATTACAGCTGCCTCAATTATTTTAACTACCACACTGTTGCAGTACTTTATTGTTACAGCCACCTCACTTTTACAGCTAACTTAACTACTTCAGCTCCCTCACTGTTACAGATGATTGACTGTTACATCTACCTAAATTATTACAGCTGACTCAACTATTACACCTGTCTAAAATATTTTAGCTACCACAGTTACAGCTACCTCACTTTTACAACTGCCTCACTGTTACAGCTACCTTAACTATTACAGTTGACTCAACCATTACACCTGCTCCAATTATTATAGCTGTCGCAATTATTTTTGCTAACACACTGTTACAGTACTTCATTGTTACAGCTTCCTCACCGTTACAGCTACCTTAACTATTGCTGTACCGGTGCTCATGTGATTCACTTAAAATGCCCATCAGGTTGCGTATTTATATTCCATATGTGCCATTTTAAATCTCTGGTCTATGTACACTACATGTGCTTCAAACTGAAATGTTTGGCCATTATTTCAAGTCTTATACTGTTACAGCATCTTGCACCATGTGTTTTGCAAGACACTGCAAAAGTAAAAGGAGATCATTTTCAGAAAAGTTGTCTCAACATTCATGTGCTCTCTTCCATTCCATTGTGCTCCATCTCGTGTTCTGTGTGAATGGCTGCAGATGTTGCACTGGTCTCAAATCATAGATGTCAATGGCACATGTATTATTTGTATTACCTGTATTATCAACATTCAAGTTCAGCTTGAGTGCTGGATATTTACTTCAATGCATTATGGTATTACTGTTGGGAAAATACTGCAACACCGCCATTAGTCTGAAGCTGGAGTGCCACAATACTACCATAGCACAGTTAAAATGTGCAACAGTAGTTACAGATGACTCACTTTTACAGCCATCTCGCTTTTACAGCTTACAGTAACCATAATTATTAAAGCTGCCTTATCACTACACTTAGCTCACTCTTACAGCTGATCTACTATTACATGTTTAGAGACAGAAACATGGAAGAACTCTGACTTACCCTCCACACGACTAGTGAATCTAACCTTCGCATCTGTTTCAAAACAAGGAGGAAAAAACAATACAGAGCAGTGATATGATACAAAGCCATTATTTTCTCAGTATCAGTTGAATTTTTCAAAAGATCGGTTTGTAAAAGAATGAGCCAGTATGTTTATTTCCATATACATATAAGCATGCAGTGGATATGTGTGTCAGTTTACATTTGAGCGCACCATTTTTCACAGCGTTTGCGTCTTTGCATTCCAGTGCTGAGCTGATAGTCTGTATTCCTGATATCCTTGAGCTGCTTCTGCGCATTTGTTCAAGAGTTCCTTTCTTATCTGTGAGACATTAACACACACACACACACACACACACACACACACACAGTGTGACACTTTCAGCTTATTCATCTGGCCTGTTCTTATCTGCGGGAGCATTAACACACATATACACACAATCACACACACTCTGAGGTGAGACAGGAGAGTACAATTGCAGCACTTCATCTCAGCTCTTATTTGAGTGGCCCGTTCTTATCTGAGAACTGTAAGGCCCTTAAATAGACCAAATATCCTTCTAAAGGATCTCACTGTTAGAAACGAGCGGTTCAGGTTTATTTTTAACAAGATCCCTGATCATTTCAGTCTGATTTTAACAGCTTGAGTGGCACATTTCAGTATATTGTTTTATGAAACTGCCACCATGTAGTACAGCTTTACAAAGTGCTTGTTTCTGAAGGATTGGTGGCTAATTTAACTGGTGCATATTTAATATGTGGAGAGGACATTCACATAGATGCAGCAACAGTTGAAGAGAGAAACCCTAAAATGGCCTAAAATACGACTGGTAAAAACAGAAGCAAAGTAATGTATAAACTATATTACATTATTATTATTATTATTATTATTATTATTATTATTATTATTAAAGAGAGATATAATCCTTTTAAAATGACATTTCATATCAATAACTAGTCATACGTTTTTTTTTTTTTTTCTAATATCTTTTTTAACTTGTTGGAGATGGTAATACTGTATATTAAAGAGTAAAATGAAATGAATATTAATATAGATGATGTTACCATGGGATTCCACATCAACACCTGTGTCTTCAGCTACCTTCAAAAAAATCTGTGAAATTAAACACCAGGAAATTTTGTTACTCCACATCCTCATCTGAAAAAGTTACAGTTTCACTACAAAAAAGGTCAGTAAGATTTCGTTTACTTTTTAAGAAATTAATACTTTTTTTAATTTTTTTTTTTTAGCAAGGATGGATTAAATTGATCAAAAGTGACAGTAAATAAATTCTAAATTACAGTGTTTCTATTTAAAAAAATTCTGTTCTTTTGAACTTTCAGAATTCTGAAAGTAAAATTTATCACGGTTGATAATAATCAGAAATGTTTCTTGAGCAGCAAATCAGCATATCAGAATGATTTCTGAAGGATCATGTGACACTGAAAACTGGAGTAATGATGCTGAAAATACAGTTTTGATCACAGAAACAAATTACATTTTACTACATATTCACATAGAAAACAGTTATTTTAAATTATAATAATATTTCACAATTTTACTGTTTTCACTGCATTTTTGATCAAATAAATGCAACCTTGTTGAGCAGAAGATGCTTTAAATGTTAAGCTTTAATATTTATCCCAGCGCAATGATTTTTTGCAATGAAATTTGATATACATGAAAATTATTTTTTTGCATCTGTGGAATTGAGAATTAAAACTGGAATATTCCTAAATAAATTCAACTAAACACACTGGTTTGCTGGTCTGCTTGGTATCAGCATTTTGATGAATTGAACTAAAAATATCATGTAATTGATGTGTTTACAGTAAAATAGCGGGATGGGAAACTGAAGGCTTGTCTCATGAATGTTAATTAGGTTTCGCACAATTGAATATGATCTTTAATGATTTTGATAAATCAATAGTCTGTGTGATGCATTGATCCAGAGCTAACTATCTGCAGCCATCCATTTGCTCCTCAAAGTCAAATGTGAAATGCGAACAGACACAGATGCATTAGTGTAAAGTGGTAGAATCAAAATGGGCTACATGTGTAAATGTCACCGTCGTGACCCGTTCATGTACCTCCTCCAGACTGGTGTCTGATATGCCGTAGCTGGTGACGCCCAGAGCGCTTTTCTCCAGATCCAGCTCTTTAAAGAGTGACGCGAAGCTGCCATTTGTAGCGCCTGTATATGGCAGTATGTACACCAGCTCCTGACCTACGACCTCCAGAAACTCAGCCTCCGGCACGTGCCGCCGCACCAGCCGACTCAGATCCGCCACTTCTGATCAGGAGGAGCATGAAAATATATTTATTGCATTATGCATTTGCAGTTGCATTATGACACGTTGTGTGTGTGTGTGTGTGTGTGTGTGTGTGTGTGTGTGTTCAGTAGAGAGTGTGTGAGCTGTGAACCTGGCGGGTCCAGACTGCTGATGCTGTCACTGCAGATGCCCTCATCCACACTGAATTTATCACACTGTTGGACACAAACACAAAGAATTTAAAACATTAACCATACGGTTGCTTGTAGGGATAGGACAACTAGTTGTTTTGTTTAGCTGTTTTCAACATTTTACTAGGCAAAACACTCTAGAAACAGACGTGCCTTTAAATGAATTCCTTTTGAGCTTTAAAAATTTTGCATATCTTGTAATTTCTTAATATGGTAAATCAGAGATGCCCAAATCAGGACTGAAAAAAGTGGCATTGAAGCACATCTTCATGTCTATTTTTATTTTATTTATTTATTTATTATTATTTTTAATTATTTAATTAATTATTATTATTATTTTTCTTGATTGAAATGTACCAAAAACAGGTAAAGTTTGTTTGAAAAAAATGCACATTTTAATATATTATAGTTGGATATAATTAAAAACTTTTGGCCAACGCCCCTCAATACAGTTACATTTTTGGCCTGTAATAAAACATCTGTGTTGCTATTGTTAATGAAAATTATAAAAAAAGTACATTGATATAAAGGTAAAATAAATTAATATTGAATATATATATATATATATATATATATATATATATATATATATATATATATATATATATATATGTATTTATTTATTTATTTTTTTTTTTTTGCAAAACTTACTAGTAGTTACGCCATTTTTTCACTGTCTACTTTTTTTTTTTTCTAGTGAAATGTTGAAATATTACTGTTGATTTTATTGTTTGTGTTGTGTGTATAAGGCCTGAACTTGTTTACTGCTACCTAATTTGCCCAAGGGTATAAATACAGTAACCTGAACAAGCGTCTGACTGATCGTTGAGTGTTGTCAGGGCCAGTTTACCTCTTTAGTCGCTGGCACTCGTTGTGCTGCGACTGGTTCCTGATTGGCCTGCGCGATCGTCAGGTAATAACCTCTCCCATAGGTTTTCTTGAGGAAGAGCGAGGAGCCGCAGCAGCAGACGCGGCCGTGCGAGATGATGGCGATACGATCGCCCAGAATATCTGCTTCGTCCATGTGATGTGTCGACAGAATGATGGTGCGACCTGGAAGAGCAAACACATCAAACAAACACACGTTCAGCATCAAAGCTCAGCAGCGAGCGTGCATTTCTGAAGCTCATCGCGTTTGAAGTGCAGGTGCACTGGAAAACAGCATGCTCTATATATAGACGCTTTTATATCGCACTCTGTATAGAAAAGTTTCCCGTGTTTTTTATTCGCCGGAGCTCCCGCTGAAGCCAGACACCCGCGGGGCTTATTTCTGCTCTGCTTGTGTGACGAGGCAGTGGGAGTTCAAGACATCTGTCCTTTGACTTGCCGAGCGCAGAAATATCACGAAATATCATGCATCTGTGCTTCCCAAAGGCAGACGTCAAACCTGGCAGAGAAACTCGCATTTATATTGAGAGATGCTGATGTTGGACGCTGTAAAGCAGCGATCTGGACACAATGACTATAAAAACTCAGCTTTGAAATGGAAAACGTGTTTGTTGCAGAGTTGCATATACAGGGTTTGTGCAAAAAATGTGAAGAATAAATTGAATGGAACACAATACATCAATATGGTGTCTAAATGTAAATGTCTCACATTAGCAATGCTTTAAAATCTGAAAACGCAACAGATCCATTACTTTAATTCATTTTACAAAACTAGCTTGAATATCTCTGCTCTACTAAAATATGAAACTAGCTTGTACTGATCTTACTGCAAAAAAAAAGTGTTTTTGTCTTGTTTTCCAGTGCAAATGTCTAAAGATTATTAAATTGACACACCTGACAAGCAAAATGTCATACTGTAAGAAGTCTTGTTTCATAAGAAATTGGCCCAAATTAAGTGAGTTTGATTAAAACGAACATAATAATCCACTTATTTCAATGGGAAAACAAGTTGTCATCTCCCATTGACAGATATTTGTTCTTGTTTTAAACATAAACTCACTTCATTTTGGCCAGTTACTCAGAAAACAAGACATATGCTCAATTTGCACCTCAAGTAAATGTATCTTGATTTAAGGATGTTTAGATATTTGTACTGGAAAATAAAAAACAAAAAAAAAAAATATTGAGAAAGATTATTATTTTATTTTATTTATTTTTATTTTTTGCAGTGCATGCAACATTTAAAATAAAATAAAATAAAATCTGAAAAGCACCTCTTTTTAGTTTCACAGGCACAAACACACACAGTGTTTAGTCAGATGGATGTGTGTCAGCACATGCATTCAGTGTGACATTCAGCTCCAGACAATAAACAGCACTGGAGAGCCACGGATAGATGTATAGATAGAAAGAGAGAAGAAGAAATATATAAAGAGATGACTGCTTTGATTTGTGTTGCTTTGTATTATGGAACAGTCATCCATCAATAGACCAAAACAGCACAACATACACAAACTATGAACCACAAAACAGAACCCAACAAACAAAAACAAGTACACTTACACGCAATTTAAATTTAAATTTCTGTGGGACTAAAGCAAGAATTCACGTTTTAAAAATGTTGCATAAATGCTAAAATTGTACTGTTTTTGTGAAGTCAGACTAACAGAGCTTGATAACACAATTGTTGCTTTGTCAGCATTGTGTGATTTGCTTCTAAAAGACAGATGGAATGTGTGAAACGGATTTATTCATTCACATATTCAATTACACTAGCCCAGCCAACAGGGAATGTTCTCTGAATGTTTTGTAAAGGTTCTCTCAACAACATATGAACATTCCTCCAGTGACATTAACAGAATGTTCTTATGAAGTTATCTGTTATCACAATGTTCATCTAACATTTTTTTTAAACATTACTAACTACTTGTTTTAGACCGTTCTAAAAAGATTCCATAATAATAATTCCATAACAATTCCATAAATGTTTCCATAACCATTTAAAAATTGTAAAAAGAGGGTATTTAGAATGTTCAGAGAAATAACATTTTTATAACTTAATGGGAACTTTGGAAAAAATGTTCTTAGAACTTTTTTTTTTTTAGCTAGGAATGTTCAAAAGTTTGGGGTCACTATGATTTTTTTTTTTTTTTAAATTAATACTTTTATTCATAAAGGATGCATTAAATTGATCAAAAGTGACAGTAAAGACATTCATAATGTTACAAAATATTCCTATTTCAAATAAATTCTGTTCTTTTGAACTTTCTATTCAACAAAGAATCCTAAAAAATAAATTTGATAAGTTTCCACAAAAATATTGGGCAGCACAACTATAAGCAAATCAGCATATTAGAATGATTTCTGAAGGATCATGTGACCCTGAAGACTGGAGGAATGATGCTGAAAATTCAGCTTTGATCTCAGCTATTAATTACATTTCAACATAAAATTTCAAGATAACAGTTATTTCAAACTGTAATAATATGTCACAATATTACTGTTTTTACTTTATTTTTTTATCAAATAAATGCATACTTGCTGAGCAGAAGAGACTTCTTTCAAAAGAAATCTCTTCTTAGGCTTCATATTTGAATATTAGTCTACTATTCACCACCTGTGCACATTAACACTTTAAATCACACAGCAAATGCCAAAAACTCCTTATTCAATTTGTGTGTGTGTGTGTGTGTGTGTGTGTGTGTGTGTGTGACAAAAGGCCACTCTCAGCCCAATTAACTGCACTAGTACACATCATTTCATTTTCCTAAATTATTAATCAGACAATAATCGGCTGCACTAATCAAACAATCATCAGCTGTTCTCTAATTACACACGCGATCCAGCTGAAATGGGCTGAATATGCGAGTTCAGTCCCCAGAGGACTGCAGGACTTATTAGTATTGACAATAATTATAAATTGAACGTGTAATATTTTTATAACTGATTTAACAAGCTTGCACTGTGAGTTGAGGAGAGTTTTACACTGACATCTCAGCACATCAAGTAAGCAAAATAATGAACTAATTACAAACAACAAGACAAATAAACACAACAGAATAAAAATGCAAATGAAATAAACAGGGCTTTAAGCCATCTAACAGAAGAAATACTACAGAATAGTGTAATAGCAATACCAGAAATCCAGTGAAAAGTCAGTAATAAAACGAATAACATAAAATAACATCAGTAAAATAACAGATTGACTGAACAGCAACGAAAAGCTCTTGCTTTGTTTGACACACTCAATCCTAAATGTTGACATTTACACTCGTTCACATTTTAAGAGAGAGAGCATTATGTGAATAAACGACTTGTTCGCAGCTCTTTATCATGAAGCCGATATATGTGCATCATCCATCTGCATGTCAAGTTAAATCAATCAAGTCCAATAAATCTAATGTATTTGTGCAAATAATAATAATATTAGTGTTTATAATATCATATCATGTCCTTTATAATTACCTTGTAATATCTTCATGCCTTATAGTCGCATTTAGCAAATTAGAGCTGGATGATAACATAATGACACTTTGCGACGATACAAGTGATCAAGCAGTTAATTGCTATATAAAATACAGTATACAGCTTTATGTGAGGGTTTCATAATAAATAAATGTAATTCATTTCTTGTTTTTTTCATCTCTTTATTTATTGCACTGTATTAATTTCAAACAGTTTCTGAATGTCAATTACATATAAAAATGCCTATTATGTTAATTACTGATTAAGTATCATATTTCAGTGGAAACTTACTTTTATCATTAGTTGCAGTATGTGAGGCAAATTGAAACTGAAATTCTCTGCATTTCAACACAGCGTCTGCTCATATATTTGAAAGCTGGTTCTGGATCATTTATGTGACTACACATTACTTTACAGATAGCTTATGTGCTAACAGCTATAGCTACAGTTCTGTCTTATTAACAAATGGTACAACAAAATTAAGTACAGAGTCAGTTACAAACTAGCTAGTAATTACTGAGCCTCTAGTGTGGACTTTATGTTCCAATTTAAGAAAGAACTTGAATTGAAACCACTGCACTACCACACACCAAACAAAACCAAGTGTTAATTCATGCCACTATCACATATCATTGCATTCTGCCATTAGACCTTCACTGTAATCACAACAATATCTCTCCAATGAAAGTCTGAGCACTTACAGAGCAGAAGTCCACCTCTGAAACGAAGGGTTTGAGTAAGAAGATTTAAGAACAGCGATGTTCAGTCCTGCTCCTGGAGCATCACTATCCCTGCTGACAAATATATGCTCTAAGAACGTTTGCTAACACTCCCATTACGTTATGAAAACGTTACTTCTGACTTTTTTTAAACATTCAAAATGTCAAAATGTTTATTTTTTTTTTTTTGAAAAGGTTTTTTTTTTTTTTTGGTTATGCAAACATTAAGGGAATGCTACTTTTGAATGTTCCTCTGAACATTCTGAAACAATTAGTAACATTTTAAAAATGTTAGATGAACATCCAACTGAAACATTAAAAAAAAAAAAAAAGTTCCACAAACGTACAATGTATAAATATTTTTATTTTATTTATTTATTTATTTATTTATTTATTTTTTGTGATAATGTTTGGAGAACATTATTAAAGACCAGATTACTCCACAGCTAACAAAAATATGTTCTAAGAATGTTTTGCCAACATTTCAGGAAGTTATGAAAACATTAGTTATGAATGTTCAAAACGTCCATTTTTTAAAAACGTTTTTAAAACATTTTATTAAAAAAAAATAATAAAAAAAAATAATTAAAATATTTTTAATGTTCTCTGAATGTTCTAAAACAAGTAGTAACAAAAAAAAAAAAAAATCTTTAAATGAAATTCCAACCAAAACGTATAACGTTCAACAAATATAATGTTACATGAACAATGTATAAATAATGTTTCTTTGCTACTGTTTTGAGAACATTAGTAAAGCCCAGATAACTCTGAATAAACTTTCTATTAACGTCACTGGAAGAGTGTTTGTTCATAACGTTCATAGCATTAGCCAAAGTTCTGAACATTTAACTTCGGCCCCAATGAAACACAACTGAACCAGCTAATCAAGCTCTACAGGATCATTAGACACTTCCAGGTAAGTTTGTTGGAGCAGGTCAGAGCTGATGTTGGCTCTCCAGAAGCAGTATAAGAACAACAAGAGTGCAGGCCTGAGGATCTTCTTGCACAAAGTCTTCACCTTTACAGTGTGTAGGAACCAAATCATTGCTCAAAACTGGAAAGAGCACTGTCACAGTTCATAAGAGAAAGCATGACAGGCAGAAACAGTTGTGGCATCTCAAGACAAGCTACTGAGAGAGTCATGATGTTCTGCTCCAGCACTTTAACCCCATACATCCTACAGAGCACCTCCAGAAATGATCGCTCCACCGCTGACAGACGCAGGGACAGAATACAGACCGGCTCATTGCCTTTATTGAGCCACCAGAACCTTTGACACCATTGATCACCATGATCTGTGGACTGAGATGGAAAGTGCTGCCAAATTTCTGCAGCAGATCCACGATGGCATCCAAGCTCATGTGGCTGAGAGTGAGATTCAGTGTCTCATTCTCCATTTAAATGGGGGGAAACAAGGATGTGTAACGACTCCTGTCATCTTTGATCTCTTTATGACATCCATAACCATGTTAATCCCCATTCCTATTGTTCCAGATGATCATGTCTGTTGCAATTTCTTCATCATCTATTTGCAAAACATTCATATTGACACATCTGACATCTAATTTTATCCAAAGTACTTCAGCACATTCTTCACTTTCTGCATTTCTTCCTTTTGCATTTCTTGCTTTTATCCTGATCTAGTTGTCTAATAAACCTGGCATTGTACACTACCAGTCAAAAGTTTTTGAACAGTAAGATTTTTAATGTTTTTTAAAGAAGTCTCTTCTGTTCACCAAGCCTGCATTTTTTTTGCTGTACAAAGTACAGTAAACATTTTGAAATATTTGTACTATTTAAAATAACTGTTTTCTATTTGAATATATTGTAAAATGTAATTTACTCCTGTGATTTCAAAGCTGAATTTTCATCATCATTACTCCAGTCTTCAGGGTCACACGATCCTTCAGAAATCATTCTAATATACTGATTTGCTGCTCAAGAAACATTAAATATTATCATGTCGAAAACAGCTGAGAAGTATTTTTCAGGTTTCTTTGATGAATAAAAAGTTCAGAAGAGCAGCATTTATCTGAAACAGGAATCTTTTGCAACATCATAAATGTCTTTATTATCACTTTTGATCAATTTAAAGAATTATTGCTAAATAAAACTCTTAATTTCTATCATTCAAAAAAATATACTGACTCCAAACATTTAAATGGTATAGCGTATAATGTTACAAAAGCTTTTTATTTCAGATAAATGCTGATCTTTCATCAAAGAATCCTGAAAAAAAAAAATATCAGAATATTAGAATGATTTCTGAAGGATCATGTGACACTGAAGACTGCAGTAATGATGCTGAAAATTCAGCTTTAATCACAGCAATCAATTACATTTTAAAATATATTCAAATAGAAAACAGTTAAAAAACAGTTACTATAAATAGTAAAAATATTTCAAAATTTTACTGTTTTGCTGTACTTTGGATCAAATAAATGCAGCCTTGGTGAGCAGAAGAGACTTCTTTAAAAAACATAAAAAATCTGACTGTTTTGACTGGTAGTGTATATTACACTACCACAGAGACAACAAAATTAGTTTGTTGTCTCTGTGATGAATTTTGTCTTCTAAACGCATAAATGTAAATGCGCATCCCTGAAAACTGAACCTTAAAGGGTTTTTTTTTTTTTTTTTTTTTTTCCATATGCTCTGCCAGTTGAGCAACAGAAACAATAAACATCTACAAGCCGCTGCTAAAGGTGCGGACACATTTAGCATTGCTCTGCGAAATTTCGTTGGTAAGATCCAGTCATTTCTATATGAATCCATGTGATTTGGAGTTTTGTGAGGATGAAACATTCCCCTCGTTGCTTGGTTTAAAAGTGATTTATGTGTGAGTTTCAATGCTTCATGCATCACTACACTATTGACAGTGAACCAAAACTTTCCAGCAAACTTTCAGGACTTTCAGAAAAAGAGACAGGACTTCACAGTGCGAGTATTTCACTCACATCTGCAACTAAAAATAGATGTATGCACACTGTAAAATGTATTTAGGAGCACATGTCTGAATAAAAAAGTCCTTAAAAGTTTCAAAATTCAGTTTTATGAAATTTAAAGTCATAAAAAAACTTAAATATCTTAAAATGATATAACAAACATCTTAATTATCATTTTAAGAGGTTTTAAATTTGTAAACGTAAAAACTGGAATTGCGATACAACCTAATGTGAGTTTGCAATCAGTGAATACTGCTTATGATCTACTGTTGATGAATAAAGATATTATTTACTGTATAATATTAATAATGCAATATGTTGTAAATTGTTGTAAGAGTGCATATTTAATCTCCCTCATTTTACTGAATTAGCAGCCTGCAGAATAAGAGTCCTGGTCTGTCAGACTTGTTTATAATTAAAAGTCCCACAATAAAGGTTTGTTGTCGTTTGTTTTTCTGGTTATTATTGGGATTTCGGTAACACAATAAACTGTATCTGGTATTTAATTCAAAGTTAGCTCTAGTATCCTTCTAGTGTATCTAGTATCCTAGATTTGCCCTTTTATCCCTTTATTAAGGAAAAACACATAATTTGATACTTTTCATTGCACCACTAAAGTTGCTGCAATACAGTTTGTTGTTGTTGTTTTTAATTGATGCTCCTAAATGTTTCAACGTGGGAGAAAATGAAATGTCCATCTCTGTGTGACTGTACCTTAAGTCACCCAAATGCAGGATTCATGAACTCCAGTATGTTGTTAATTGTGCCTTTCATGCCCTGATTCAATGCAACTGTAGTGGAAAGCACATTCCAGGGCCCAGTTTATGGCAGGGCCCCTCTCTGACTACTATAGTGGACAAAGGTTTGCTACATTTTGATTGGATCTTGGTGGACTAACATAAGCAAACTGTCCAACGCCATCAGATAAAGATGACAGGACAACAGCCAGACACCTCTTAGAGGGCAAGAAGAAGACCTTTGGAACAAAGCCCGGGAAGGACAGGACTTCTCGTTGGTCAAAATGCAGTTTCTGCCCTTCCCCACCAACAGACTGATTCCTCAGGTTTTGGCCTGTGAAGGCCATAAAAAATTCCTCAGGACCTCTGGACACAGCAGCAGTGGGTGAAACACACAGGGATCACAGAGTCCCATCCAAATCCATTCATAACTATGTTTTCAAACCTTAAACTGATGCTAACTACAACACACATCTTATACTTATTCAGAGAAATAAGTATTCTCAGTGACAGCGACGTGTAGTGCAACATCTTACACAAACTCAGCTGTTAATGGACAAATGAATGCATGCATGACAGTTCAATCTTCTTCCATCATGTTTGGACTTAATTTGTTCGTAACAGTGCCAAAGGTATTCTGGTTGTGGTTTGGTAAGTGAATGATGCATTGGTAAATATTTAGTGACACTTTTCTAAATGTGTGTTTGGACTATGCAAATAAGTTCCACAGGAGGAAAGAAGGGTGGGCCACACCGTGTCCCCCTCTCTGATGGAAATAGCCAATCACAGCCTGGAAATGGAGAAGCACCAGATTGCAATCTCCTCCTCATCAGAAAGAGATAAAGGTACCTTTCTGAAAGACACTCCTTGTTCTGAATCTGAGTCCCGAAAGGGAAAGACGTTAACAGATAAACCCGTTCTGAGTCTCTGGCCTGTTACAGGGAAGGTAGCAACAGAAACAACCGGTTCTGAGTCTGAGCCCTGCAAGGGTGAGACATTAACAGATACACAGTTCCTGAGTCTCCAGCTTTGAGGCAGCAACAGATACGAACACGTTCTGAGCCTCCAGCCTGCGAGGAAAGAGATAATCTACGTTCAGACTTCATTCAGAGTCTTCGTCCAGCGAGATGCAGCACATCCTGAGTCTCCATCCTAGAGAGACAAAGCGGATCGACCAAGTTCTGGGTCTCTAGCCCAGAGAGGCAGAAGACACACAGACATTTGCAACAAGGTTAAGCTCGGGAGAGCAAACCTTCACTCCGAAGTACCTTTGCTTGCGTGTTCCAGGCTAAGGACCTTCTGCACCTACTTCAGGGTCACATCTGCGTGTTCCAGATTTTAGGACCCTTTGGTGCTCCAGGAGATCAGCATCCTCCAGCGCTTCGTGTTCAAGGCTGTCGAAACGGATTCCTGCTCCTTTCCCCACCGCATTGTTACCAGCACAACCAGTGAATGAAGTCACTGCCACCGGACTGCTCACTCAACCACAGAGAACTTAACTATCACCTATCCAAACCTCTTCCAGAGACCTTGGCATTGTTGTGTATTATCAGTATATGATTCTTCTAATTGACATTAGATGTTATATAGCTGACTGCAGTTTATAGCAAATCTTGCTATTTGTAGTTGTTTGATGCATAATAAGTTTCTTCACCTTATTTCTTTCAGAGTAGCAACAGTTTATCTTTCCAGATAACACAGCTCTGACATAGCAACATCCAACATAATCACTTGCATTTTATGCATCTTATTTAGTAGTTGTTGATTACTCTTGTCTATCTTTTGTTAATAAAATTTATTTTATTACACTTGTGTCTTCCTTGTGTTGATAATGCAGTAAGGTTCTACAAGTTAGGTATCCCACCAATCTTTCTTATGTGATGTACTCCTAACCACACCTTAAGTGACACGTGAACCAAAAATCATAACGTCACCTGTGACGTGAGTACCCATCACTAAACTCTTTCGCCTCCTTAGGTTGGCGAAAGCAAAATTCACTACACAACAGTCCCTGAATCTTCTGTTCATGGAGCTCATTTCTCTTACCTCTTTTGTATTTGAGCAGCAGCTCCCAGATGCCTCTGCGTGCATACGGATCGACTCCTGCCGTTGGCTCGTCCAGAATCACAATGTTGGATCCGCCCACGAACGCGATGGCGACCGACAGCTTCCTCTGCATCCCACCTGCAGACGCACAGCAGACGCTTGCCAGATCTCCACAGAAAGAGCGCATCAGTGAGAACAGAGCACATGAACGCTGCTCACGCAAACACACCTGAGAGGTTCTTGGCGAGGTCTTTGCGTTTGTGAGGCAGACCCATGTCTCGAATCATCTGATCGATCTCCTTCTTCACCTCTTTAGAGCTCCGGCCCTTCAGACGAGCGTAGAAATAAATGTGCTCTTCCACGGTCAGGCTGAAACAAACGGGAACCATGAATATATGAAAATATGAACAAATATTAACTTACAATACTCACACATACTTGTTCAAAAATATGAAATATATAGGCATAAACAGGTATAAATAGGAGAAGAGAACAGATGAGTTCTCAGGTTTTTGTTCATAAAACTCTCGTGCACAAATAATTTAACTTTTAGTAATTGTATGTTTTTTTGTCATTTGTATTAGTTTTAGATTTTTTATATTTCTTTTTAGCTTTTTTATTTCATTTTATTTTTACTTTATTTTATTTTTTTGTTCTTTTTTATTATTTTAGTACTTCAAATCATTTAAGTTAGTTGTCAAAGTAACATTTCTATTTTCCATTTAAGTTTAGATTCTAATATTTTAATTTTATGACAGCTTTACTTCAATTAACAAATCATTATTAATAGTTTTTGTTAACAGTTACGTCACAGGCTTTTAGTTGAGTGATTGTGAAGCTGGTTAGGTTGGTCAACCACAAATATTCACATCCACAGGTTAACTAAAAATATTTAGGTGAAGAGAGCTAATATCCTCTGTCATGCATGATGTATATCCTGTGTTTCTCATGAATATGTATGAATTGTGAGAGAATAATGCCTCAGTCGAAAACTAAAACTGAACTTGAGATCATTTCTTCAGTGAAACACAAATGCAGAGACAGAAAGGAGCTGTAGACTCAGGTTTGGCGGTTCAGGTGAGTGCTAATTTTGCTAGCGTGAGAGAGCTGCAGTTCACTCCTGAAAGCCTGACGACTGTCAGAATCAATTGAACTGAACTGTCATTGCCTGCAGCTTTAAAATCTTTTTTGCATGTAAAACCATTTTTGAGCTGAACCGTGATTACCTGGAGTTTTTTTGAGTATTTGTTTTGAAAGAATATTTTGACGCGTTAGAGCTGAACTGTTGTCTTCCTTGAGAAGACCTGAGCTGAACTGCTCTCATCTGCTGTTTCTGCTGAATTCTTACTCATCTCGCGAGGCTTTCATTAGCTGTCAAACCTTGTTGTCAGACTTTTCAGAGTTCAGATGTGCCAGTATTCTAATCCTAAATAAGTAAAGCACTGAATTTGTTTCCTCTGATTCGTATCTGTGTTTGTGGAGGAGGTTTTACTCGTTGAAGAGGACGTTGTGCTGTGGACACATTCCCAGGTGAGTCCTGATGGTGTCCATGTCGCTGCGGATGTCGTGGCCGTTAATGTAAGCCGTACCAGAGGTGGGAGCGAAAAGACCAGTCAGTATCGACCTGGTGAACGAGAAAAATATTAGAAAAATAAATGAAAATAAACAACCTCACAAACTCAAGAGTGTCTAATGTACAGGAGGTTTGCATGCCTCTTTTAACTTGCATTATTTAGATGTGAACCGTAGACTACTATGCTTGTGTGTAATATATAAAGTGGCCCAAAAATGCATTTGGAAAATTAAGCTATGATTACAAAAGTATGCTTGTGCATATTATATAAAAATATCAAAGCGAGCAAGATTTCAGAAATTCAGCACAAGCTCAATTTGCAATGACAACATTTCACACAATAAAGTTTGTTAGGTAACATGAAAAAAATACATTGAAATATAATATAAAATATAACTGAAATCTTGAAATATCAGTTTCAAATATCAGTTAATTCTAATAAGGTGAATGGCTTCTTTTTCTTTCACAAATATCTGTACAAATGTAAGTTTGATGAGCGGGTACGAAACTCAGCAAAAAGGGTGGACTGCTTTACGAATTAAAAATAGCATTATATTTGCGACAGTGAATTCCACTCACTTAACTGTAGGGGGCTCTAAAGTAACAAAAATACACACAACTGCTTTAAAAAAAATAGCTGAGAAAAGCTCCAGCATCACTTGTACTTTAAGTTCTTTAAGTGTTTAAATACTTTCTGGGCACACAGTTAAAGGCAAAAAAAAAAAAAAAAAAAAGAAAAACCTATGATAAAAACCTGTTTTTCAAAGTGAAAAATAACAAGTCATCTTACAATTTACAAAAAAAAAAAAAAAAAAAAAAAAATGTAAATTGATATTCCCAGAATTCCTTAAGTGACAGATTACATTTGATGGTTTTTCATTACAAACTCTTTATTATTTCTATATATACACAACACACATTATTACAAACACTTGAGTGTTTGTTTTATAACCTTCTCAATGGGTTATAAAAATGTAATTTTACAATTTATGTTTAGTTACACTGAGAAATAGATTTGTTAAATTCTCATTTTAAGAAGCAGTTTCACATCTTGAGCATAAGGCATGTAATGCCAAATGACACTGTAAACGTTCAATACTATAGTAAAACTGCAAGTGAGGTGAACAATTCCTGCAGAGATGAAAGATGAGAAAATGAATTGTGAAAACTACGCACTGTACACCATACTGCTACTTTTTTCAAGTTCTTTGTTAGCAAATTTTCAACCAAATAATTTGAATTTACTGAATCTATGGCCATTGCTCATGATGAAGTTTATTAATGCATGTGTGAATTACTGCATGTATGAGCATGATAATGTATGTGCGACCGCAAGGTGTGCAAAAACCCACATGGTGGTGGTTTTTCCGGCTCCGTTGTGTCCTAAAAACGAGGTGATGTGATCCTGATAGAAGTCCAGACTGAGTCCGTCCACAGCCAGTTTATTTCCCGTCTTATAGACCTTCACCAGGTTACGGATACAAACTCCAGGCTTCAGTCCAGGCGGAGGCTTTTCCAGGTAACCTGCAGCACACGCGTTCATTCAGAGGGATTCTGATGGGGAATCATCTGTTCAGATCTGGAGGCTGTGTGTGAGTGTTTGTGTGAGTGTTTGTGTGTGTTTGTGTGAGTGTTTGTGTGTGTGTTTGTGTGTGTGTTATGTGAGTTTTTGTGTGTGTTTGTGTGTTATGTGAGTGTTTGTGTGTGTTTGTGTGTGTTATGTGAGTGTTTGTGTGTGTTTGTGTGAGTGTTTGTGTCTGTTATGTGAGTTTTTGTGTGTGTTTGTGTGTTATGTGAGTGTTTGTGTGTGTTATGTGAGTGTTTGTGTGTTTGTGTGTTATGTGAGTGTTTGTGTGGGTGTGTGTGTGTGTGAGTGTTTGTGAGTGTTTGTGTGTGTTATGTGAGTGTTTGTGTGTTTGTGTGTTATGTGAGTGTTTGTGTGGGTGTGTGTGTGTGTGAGTGTTTGTGAGTGTTTGTGTGTGTTATGTGAGTGTTTGTGTGTTTGTGTGTTATGTGAGTGTTTGTGTGTGTGTGTGTGTGTGGGTGTGTGTGTGTGTGTGAGTGTTTGTGAGTGTTTGTGTGTGTTATGTGAGTGTTTGTGTGTGTTATGTGAGTGTTTGTGTGTGTTATGTGAGTGTTTGTGTGTTATGTGAGTGTTTGTGTGTGTGTGTGTTATGTGAGTGTTTGTGTGTGTTATGTGAGTGTTTGTGTGTTATGTGAGTGTTTGTGTGTGTGTGTGTTATGTGAGTGTTTGTGTGTGTGTGTGTGTGTGTGTGTGTGTGTGTGTGAGTGTTTGTGTGTGTTATGTGAGTGTTTGTGTGTGTCATGTGAGTGTTTGTGTGTGTTATGTGAGTGTTTGTGTGTTATGTGAGTGTTTGTGTGTGTGTGTGTGTGTGTGTGTGGGTGTGTGTGTGTGTGTGTGTGTGTGTGTGTGTGTGTGTGTGTGTGAGTGTTTGTGTGTGTTATGTGAGTGTTTGTGTGTGTTATGTGAGTGTTTGTGTGTGTTATGTGAGGGTTTGTGTGTTATGTGAGTGTTTGTGTGTGTGTGTGTGTGTTTGTGAGTGTTTGTGTGTGTTATGTGAGTGTTTGTGTGTGTGTGCGTTATGTGAGTGTTTGTGTGTGTGTGTGTGTGTGTGAGTGTTTGTGTGTGTTATGTGAGTGTTTGTGTGTGTTATGTGAGTGTTTGTGTGTTTGTGTGTGTTATGTGAGTGTTTGTGTGTGTGTATGTGTGTGTTTGTGAGTGTTTGTGTGTGTTATATGTGTGTTTGTGTGTGTTTTACCGCTCTGATTCTCCAGCTCGTGGAGCAGGTCGGGTTGGGCCTCAGATCCCACTGGAGTCCCGCACCAGTATGAGGATGTGAAGGGAAAATACCACGGCTTTGGGATGCCATACTGACCTGAAGAAAGACACAAACAAGTGTTTAAACACGTCCTGCTTTATATGCATACATAAGCCCTATTCGGACGGGACTAGTTTTCTAAACTGCGTTTGAGTTTTGATTCTTATCACCTGACGTCTGTGATTTTCATGTACCAATTTGGATGGGACTAACATCTCTGTTTATTGCAGAAATGAGGGTCTGCTTTGTATATCTGGGCTTCGCAGAGATCGCGCGTTCTGTATGCGTGCATTGCGTATAGGATTGATTACCATAGTATAACCACAGTTTTACTACAAATACCATGGTGAAGCTATATGGCTTGTATGGTTAATGTGTGATTACTTTAGTTCAACTTTTTTTATTATTTTTATTTATTTGTAGTAAAACCATGTTTATTTTTCGTAAAGGTACATATGTAATTAAAACATTATGTAATTGAGTGCAGAAATGAACGTGAGTAATCTTACCTGACGCTGATATTACAGTAACCAGTCTTAACAGTTTACGTGATCTAGCTCTTGATTTTACTATTATTTTTTTATTTCTTTGCCAGAATGCAAGCACATCAAAAATGTGCGCGGTAAGAGCATCTACGGTAGTTCACGTTGGCCAAAACACACAAGGAAAAAAATATCTTCGGCAATCACAGGCATTCGGACAGGATTAGTTTAGATTAGAGGACCACTGAGTTTGCCGAAAAACAGTAGGTAATTTGCTCTGGAGTTATTACAGAGGTTGTGTGAGAAAAACACAGAGGTGGCAGATTCGGACAGGATCACAAAGTACGTCTGTGAAAGACAAATTTCTCTAACGACCCCCTGTAAAACTAGTCCCATCCGAATAGGGCTATACAGTTCACTCATGTAAAGTGGTATATGCTATATAACAAATCTCAACTGCTTGATTAATTTTATCATCGCAAAAATGGCACTATATTATCATCCAGCTCTGATGTACTAAATGCAACTGTAAGACATGAAGACATTAAGATATTATAAACATTAACATCATGATTTTCTGTAAAACTGCTTTGAAAATGTGTATTGCGAAAAGCACTATAGAAATACATTTGACTTAAATATACACTTCTGTGGCATTTATTTGGCTTAATTTATAATGCTATTCAAGGATTTAGTACAAATTTCTGGCCTCAAAAATCACAAATCCATAATGAAACTGGACAT
>CM077221.1:44261379-44423879 GCA_039654775.1 Spinibarbus caldwelli | reverse complement strand
GTTCAGAAAGAGTCATGAAAGGTTCTCTCTTTAAGTCACTTAACTGGCCTTTTATTTAATTAATATTAAATTATTTTTAAGTATATACTTTTTAAGATTCAAAGTACACTACAAGAACACATTCTACACAATTAAGCACATTTTTTGATCTACTTTCAGTATTTGATGATTTGATGTATTAGGACACGAGTCCTCTGTGTTGCTGTAGAGGTGTGTTGAATGTCTCACCGTGGCGATCTTAGCACCGAAGCCCAAGACGTCCCTCCAGGCGTAGCAAAGCACATGAGGCAGGTAGAGCAGGAAGTAGATGAGGCCCCCACAGGCGGCTGCCAGATTCGCCCGAGAGAAAAACACACTGATGAAAAAGCACTGCATGACAGTGGCCACGCAGAAGACCAGGAGGAAGACAAAGATCACAGACGGGTCGCTGTATCGAAGAACCTGTCCATACTGAGAGAAAGAGACAAAGGAGAGGAGAGAAAATGATGGAGCAAACATTGTTATTGTCAAACAGTTGCTAAGACAAATGATGGATTTGTCCACGGAGTGTGAAGACATTCGCCCATAACTGCGTGAAAGCTTTTCGGAGCCTCTAATGAACGTTGCTTTTGAATTTCCATGCAGGCATGAATAATGCAACCTGATAATTACGAAGCACAACAAAACACTGAAAAGCCACTCGTCTGAGAGGAGAGATTACATCTGTCAAGAGCAGTGATAGAGAAAGAGAGCTGATTAAAAGACAGATTTGTGATTGAATAAGCAGTGGGCGTCATGGCTCTGGTGGGCTGAGCTAAATAAATCATGTGTGCACTTGAATATAAGCTCATCTGTCGTACTTGAACCCACCGGTCCCACACAGAGTCACACCGCCCGACCAAAACCGTCCATTCACAAACACTGCACCATCTGATCCGACACCAGCTTTGACACTCCAGAGCAGTGCTTTCTGTTCAAGTTGACTGGCTAGTTAATAAATGAAATGATTGCTATCATTAATTTCATGATAAAGTGCTTTAACATACTTCACAGTTATGTATTGGTGAACATACAAGAGCAAATGAGTATTTGGCTTTTGGTAGCACTTGGACTGGATTGGTAGAAGACCAAATGGGTGAAAAGGACATTGAATAAAACCACTAACCTTTTGATAACTGACAGTTTATTTGCCTACACTGACACTACACTTTTTAATTCAAGTCAAACATATTGTTTAGCATCACTGAATCAACATAAATACATTCATTTGTACCAACAAAACTATTTTTTCTGGATTAAATAATGTAGAAATAGCTCATTATTATAAGGTTACCAGTTTTTACAGGGTACATTGAGCTTCATGGCCTTCATGTTTACAGTCCTACTAATCAAGACTGATGAACTTCATGCAATCAATACATTACACTAACGACAATAATCAGTCTGCATTTGGTTATTACAGTGGTTATTGATTATGCCTCTGGTTGTTGCTATATTTAGATGCAAGTTCAATCAACAACTGTCAAAGTAAATAAATAATAGCTCGTGATCTTTTTGATAACCAGTATACAGAAGTTCCCTACCTTTTTACTCCAAGTCCCAAGTGTTAAATATGAAAACATGATGAAAATAAGTGTAATAAACTAATAATTCAACAAAACATATTAAATTGTAGAATTCCATAAGTTTTTGGGTGAATTAAATTATATTGATTTTTAGTTGCTTGTAGCTTATTTTAAAACATTTTTGATCATCCTGAGGCCCATAATAGTAAACAGCTTGTCTTCACTTTCATGCTCATCACGTTGGTCTAGCTGCAACAGCATCCAGATTTACCAGTTGACCAACTAATAGATCATCATGGTCTATTAAAAACCAGTTAAGACTATCTTGGAATTTAAGCCGAGTCTACCCTGGTTTTCATCTTTTCAGCAGGACAGGTTAAAATGTTTATGAAACACTACTAGAGCAAAGCTGAGGAAGCTCTCTGATCCAGTGTACTCCAGATCAGATCTTGGATCCAGTGTACGGCAGTGTTTGTGAATGGCAGTGAATCAGCATTAATCACCTTGAGAATGACAGTGAGGAGTGCGGCGCTGACAGCAAGGGGCAATGTGCTGCTGATTGTCCAGCTCAGCCAGTAGGTGGAGCTCTTCAATCCCATCATCCTCACAGTCTCCTTCAGACGTGCCTCCTTCTCCTGAACCACACCCTTGACTATCAGCGCAACCGAGAAGATCCACGCTAAAGTCATATACAGAGGCAGGGAGCGCGTCAGAGATCGCAGAAACCTGCACATGCACACACAAACAAGTGTAAAAACTTACTTGCACACTTCATTCAAAGTGTTATTTCACACACACACACACACACACATACAGTGTACACATACATATATATATATATATATATATATGTATATATATATATACTAGGACTGGGCGATATATCGCATGCGATTGTCATGCGCATCTCGTCAGTAAAGCCGGTTCCGTGATTAGCGGTAAATCTCCATCACCTGCTTTCAAATGGAGCGGCATTTAATAAACAGAGCCGTAGTTCACTGACAAGCTATGCAATATTCATCATGAATCGCCTTCAAGTTCAATATCGAAGGCGATTCATCTGCGATAATGAATGCGATATTGCGTAGCTTGTCAGTGATCTATGGCTCTGTGTATTAAATGCCGCTCCATTTGAAAGCAGGTGATGGAGATTTTCCGCTAACCACGGAACCGGCTTTACTGACGAGATGCACATGATCATCGCATTCGATATATTGCCCAGCCCTAATATATACACACATAGACCATACAACCAAGCAGAGTTCTTCCCAAAACAACAGGTTTTCTATAAATCATTTAACATAGACACCACAGAAAATATGCTATCTTTCTCTAAAACCCTGCGGTGGTAAGAGATGCCTCCAGATCATCTGTCCTCATTTGACTGGATCTGTCTACTGCCTTTAGTACAGTAAATCACTAGATTCTTCTGTCCATTGGGCATCACATGAACTTCACCCCACTGGCTTGAGATCTATGTCACTGGTAGATCCTTCAGGGTATCTCGGAGGGAAAGAGAGTCACAGTCACATCAACCGACCGCTGGGGTACCGCAGGGTTTGGTGCGTGGCCCATTTCTCTTCTCAATTTACACAACATCGCTGGAGACAATCATTCTGGCACATGGATTTTTTTTTACCACTTCGAATTCTTGTTTCAACCTGACACAGCCTCACAGCAGGTGCACAGATCTTGACTCGCCTAGTAGACATGTCAACACTATCTTACTTACACTCATATTTATAAGTTTATGCTCCCTCCAGAAGTCTGATGTCAGTGAGTGAGATGCGCCTTGTGGTACAAACACAAAGAGGCATAAGATCACTTTCCTGAACTTTCATTGTCACTGTACCTCAACAGAAGGATCTTTCCTTTCTGCATCCATCAGTTAATAACTCTTGGATGGTCACTTGACTCCGATGTATCACAAATGCAGTCTTAAAACAGTGTCATTTGAATGACTCACTGGGCACAATCATAACTGCATACCCAATATAAAACACACAGGCCATTTCATTTCTTTGTTATAGCCTTGTTATTTTTCTATATGCCTGTTACAGTTTTGGTTTTGGAAATTTCACTTTTAATTCTCATTTTGTTTTGTAGTTTGATTAGTTTCAGTTTCCACTATCCAATGTATTTTCCCCTCAAATGTGCAACACTGCTGCATGATGTAGTATTCGCTGACATACAGTAAATGTGCTACTTCTGTTACATTTTAATATAAATTATAACTGCTATTACTTTGACCATTTACAATTTACATTTACATTTAGTCATTTAGCAGACGCTTTTATCCAAAGCGACTTACAAATGAAGACAATAGAAAAATCAAAACCAACAAACGAGCAACAACATGCAAGCGCTATGACAAGTCTTTGTTAGCCAAACGCAGTACATGTAGCAAGGTTTTTTTTTTTTTTTTTTTTTAATTTAGCACAATTTAGCAGCAATGACTGAATCAATCAGGATTTTTTATTTTTTATTATTATTATTATTATTTTTAATTTAGCACAATTTAGCAGCAATGACTGAATCAATCAATTTGTGACAATTCAAGTTAAAGATAATAGAGGCTATCCTACTGGTAAATCCATGCCTGGTCCTTTGAAATGATGGACAAAACATACCTCTCTCAGTTCATCTACTGTGGATTTTATCCAAGAGAAGTGTGTAAAAATGGTCAGTGCATCTAAATAGGGAAGCACACATTTAGCCAAAGTGTTTAATAAATGGCCAGTAATGCAATTAACAAAGTCCCCCATCAATTTACACGATGCAGCTAAATTTTAAATTCGGCACTAATCTGATGATTCTCTGCAAATTCTATTCATTTTCACCATGGAAACGAAGAGACGATGAAAGAGTTTCAGAAAGTAACAGGCTGAGAAAGCTGAATAATCACACCGCTGATTATAAGGACCCCTATAATGGGTCTGTTACAGACCAGCTGTCATTCTCCTCTTCCTGAGTTTAGAGAAGCACAGAATTGACCTGCTTCACAAGAATAATTAATACATGACTGCAGGGTAAAGCTGCTTTCATCACTGGTTTGTGTCTATAACATTAGCATACTTCTTATCATTTCCGTATTATGTTTTCCATTATATAATATACATAAAAATGAATTTGCATTTGGTCAATACTAACTGGGTCATACTTATTCCCAGCACAGATGCACAGATGGTTTCCAAGAACCATGAAATTCAACCCAATGCAAATTCAATATATTGAGGCTGGTATTAAAATGACTAAATATTGTGTATTCCCATTAGAATGAAACCAAAACATCCTGACTGTTATTTCCCAGATAAACATGTACACAGTATTCATTTACTCCAATATCCCAGTAACAGAGCAGCCGAGTTCAACAAGGTAATGTGCAATAAATAATAACGAATAATGATGACGTGTGCAATGCACAATGAGAAAGTGATAGATAGATAGATAGATAGATAGATAGATAGATAGATAGATAGACAGATAGATAGATAGATAGAGAGAGAGAGAGAGAGAGAGAGAGAGAGGGAGGGAGAGAGTGGGAGAGAGAGAGAGAGAGAGAGAGAGAGAGAGAGAGAGAGAGAGAGAGAGAGAGAGAAAGCACGAGAGAGAGAGAGAGAGAGAGAGAGAGAGAGAGAGAGAGAGGGAGAGATCCTACTTCTTTTCAGGCTCGTATATCGGTGATTAAAATGAATGTTCTCCCACGTATTAATTTCTTTTCTTCCATGATTCCTCTCGCTCCACTGGTTGGCTTCTGGAAAAACCTGATGCATGTGTCTCATGGTATATATGGGATGGGAAACGTCCTTTTCCACAATAATAATCTTTTGTCAGGCAGTACTCTATTTCATTGTCTGCAATGAACTCATAATAAAGTAAACACTCTGGGAGATATCTATGATGATAGTGGTTTAAAATCCTAATCTCAAAACTCAATATAATCTGCCAGGCATCTCCTTTTTTATGTATTTGCGCATTAGATCAGCCCTACGGGTGTATGGGGTGCCTTGGAACTCTCAACTGCCTGTTCACCCTTTGGGCAAGCTAATCCTTCCTTCTGAGGAATCTCCCTCCTCTGCTTCAGTCATATATCTCTTTCTTCTGGAGCATTCATACAAACCTTTATCTATTACAACTGTTTGGTGTAAGGATCTTAATGAGGATGTGCATGTTTTATTTTCGGATCAGGTATGGGGTATGTTTAAATTGTCTTCTAAAAGCCCTAATCACCAAATGATTCATTGGAAATTGCTGCATAGGGTATACTTGACTCCAATGAAACGTTTTTATGTGAATCTGTCATCTTCTCCTAAGTGTAGTCTCTGTTTTCAAGGATCTTTAGGCACGTTTTTGCATTTTTTTTTTTTTTTTTTTTTTTTTTTTTTTTTTTTTGGGAGTGCCCCTCTCTCTCATCTTTTTGGACTCAGCTCTCACAGGACCGATCATATTTGTTGGGTACTGAGATATATTTGACTCCGCGCCATTTTTTCATGAATGACTTTTGGGACTCCATCAAACAAAGATGTTTACTGTTAGCTGCTCTCACAGCAAACAAAAATATTGCTAGTCAACCGTTGGAATCCTCCTCACACAATGGACAGATGAACCTGGACTGTGTATTTGTTGGACATCATCTCGATGGAACTCTCAACTTCTCGTATACATGGATCTAATGTGACAACTGTAAATTTATGGCATTCAGCTTTTAATGTTGTGTCATCTTTTCTAAAATCTTTGTAACAATTATTTTATATTTATTTATTTATTTATCTATTAATATTAATTAATTAATTATTTTTTATCTATCTATCTATCTATCTATCTATCTATCTATCTATCTATTTATTTTTATTTATACCAGGGGGTGGATTCTAAATTTGCACAGCTGCTTTTTGTTTTATACTACTGTTCCCAGAAAAAAATTCAATAAACAGCTGTTAACAAAAAGAGAGAGAGAGAGAGAGAGACACTAGTGATGTGTTAAATCATGCTAGTAACATTCTAATTCATGCTAGCAACATGACAATAATGCTAGAAACATGGTATCATGCTAGAAACAAGCTTAACATGCCATAAACATATTAGAAGCATGCAAAGACATGCTAACAACATGTTAACCAAAAGCTAAACATGACAACATGTTAATTCATGCTAGCAACATGCTAAAATGTGTATTAAAACATGCTAATATCATGCAAAATTCATGCTAGCAATGTGTTAAAACATGCCAACAACATGATAATTCATGCTAATAAATCTAAATGTGCTAGAAAACATGATAGCAACATTCCAATTCATGCCAACAATGAGCTAAAACATGTTAGCCATGTGTTAAAACAACCTAAAAACATGATAGCAAAATGTTAAAAACGTGTTAGCAACAAGCTAATTCAGGCTAACAACTTGCTAGAAACACGCTTACAACATGGTAAAATTTGCTAACAACGTGCCTAACGTGCAAAAACATACTACCATTGTGTAAAAACATGCTAGCAACAGGCTAAACATGCTATAAACATACTAGCAAGATGCTAAGAACATGCTAAACATTAGAAATATGTTAGCAGTATGTTAAATACATGGATTTTAAGATGACGAGTTTTATGGTGAAGTTATGAGCATGTGAATGAGATGAAATATTAGAGAGATGACAGAAGTGTCTCTGACAGAAACTGAAAGCTCATTCCAGAGCAGTTCAGGTCTGTGAGGGAAGTGAGCTGACAAAAGATGATTTTCCCAGCACTACACACTGTAGTTCTCACTTTGAGAGCCGGAGCGAACAGACAGAGCGAATGAAATAAATGAACTGACACGGGGAACGACATGATTGAGCAGTTTAGTTTAGAAAGAGACCCAAAGCGCCTGTGGCAGTCTGAAGCTGTGCGGATGTTGCTGGAACTTCCTCATAGCCAAAGTGCTGTCAGATGTGTGACGCTGCTTTAAAACAAGTTCAGACATTCACACAATATTTAATTCATATTAATATTTAAAAAGAAACAGACTCCAGATCTTGGCCGCTATTGCAACTCATTGGAAATAAGTTTAGCCTGTGACAGCCAACGTGAAAGCACAGGCTAATCCTCAGAGCGAGAGAACAAACACTTTATCTCCACGTCATGGCCTCCACACAAAATACTTTGGAAACTGCAAAAAAACAACAACAACAAAAAAAACTCTTTAAAAGACGACGAAGGGGGGCAGCGAGCGATACGGAGGAGGTCGTCTCTGAATCATCAACAATTTCATACTGTGCATTACAAATTAGCATAATAACCCAATTTAGAGGAATCAAAGATCAACCCGTTTCTGCTTGATTTGCTTCAATTTCGGAGTAATCGTTTCCCTGTAATTATTTCCACTGTGATCACGAGCATCAAAACCACAAAGCACTTTGACTTTATGAATGTGCAACCTCTCAACACAAGCACCTTCCTTTCCTCTCTGCTAAATGGATTATTGTGCCTTTTAACTTTACATTGGAGCTCTTCTAACTATTTTTCATAATGACTTTAATTGCATTGTAGCTTGGCTTTGTCATTTCTCATGGTTTGTATTCAAAAGGGTGCAAACAAATTGGTATGAAAAACTGAGCATTTATGCATATCATAAATATAGCATTAGCATTTCTGTTGAATTTAAAGAAGTTCAGACTCAACTGATCTGTCAAACAAAATTGTATGGTTCAGATTTGCATTCTGATTTCATGCATGTTCTCAAAGTGCTTTGTGATCATTTTGTATGATTTCTCTTTTGTGTAATCTTTCGGCCTTATTTGTGATTTGTTTGATTATTTGATTATAGTTTAATTTCTTCCTTAGGGATGCAAACTCAAACACATAGACACAATCCTTTGTTTCTTTCTTTTTATTTTTATTTATTTATTTATTTATTTATTTTTTTAATGACACTTAAAAAACTGAATTGAAACCCATTCAATATGACTATACTGAATAATAATAATACAACTGAAATTAATGTTATTACTATTATTTAAATGTAAATAACTATATTTTATTAAATTTATATAAAAACAATAAAATTAACAATACATTATTATTATTATTATTATTATTATTATTATTAATAATAATAATAATAATAATAAACTGATTTATCTTAAATTAAAAAAAAATAAATGAAAGAAATAAATGATTATACTAATAATTCTGTAATATAAAATAAAATAATTTAATAATAATAATAATTTTATTTTAGAGAAAAAACGAAATTACAATAGTAATATTTATATTAATAATAAATACAATACTAATGTCTATTTTTTTATTTAATTTATTTATTTTTTTTTTCGGATCACAAGCTGCTTGCGTATAAATGAACACAGTCCTGTGCTTCAAACTCTGACGTCATTTCAAATGCAGATTTGCTTCAAAACATGACAAGTTTGCATCCTTTTAGTTATTTATTTATTTATTTATTTTTATTTATTTATTTATTTATTTATTTTTATTTTTTTTATTACTTTCTTCTCATTTCCATTTTTTTTTATTTTTTAGGGTTTCGGCTCCACTAACACTGAGATTAAACCATCATCACCATCACTGAGATTAAAGCGCAGGGAATGGTCAGCAGAACCATGTTCTCTATAAACCAGCAGAACCACATGGAAGTGTTTTGAACCCCGACAACCCGCAGAACCTCCTTCAGATGATGCTCCTTCTCCAGAACCAGGCCTTTGATGGTCTGGCAGGCCGTGTTGATGAACGCCAGCACCAGGAACATGGGCAGCATGGTGCCAGTGGACGAAACGAAGCTGCAGGAACGACCAGAGCTGATTCAGAACATCGTGGCAACATTCACACATTTTATTTTGTGTTGAAAAAAGGAGAGAGAGAGAAAAAAAAAAAAAAAAAAAACCTCCGGGTTTGGATTGAGCAACTTTATAAATGACTGAATTTACATGTTTGGATGAACCAGCATTATTTTAGTATCGTTGATATACTATTATTTTTTGAGCTTTTACTATTTTACTGTTTCAATAGTTGTACTATTGAATTTTTATTAATATTTTGAATTAAAATCTATTTTTTATATTTAATTTTAGTTAAAGTTTTATAAATTCATTTGTGTGTTTTTGTGAGAGCAAGTTACATTTATTTGTATAGATTTTTTTTTTCTCACAATACACATTGTTTCAAAGCAGCTTTACAGAAAATCATGATTTTAATGCTTTTATCTTAATATCTTCATGTTTTATAGTCACATTTAACATTGAAGATTAAAGCTGGGTGATACATATATACACACACACACACACACACACACACACACACACACACACACATATATATATATATATATATATATATATATATATATATATATATAATTTAAAGTAATGAAAATGGTTTTAGTTTTAGTAAGTTTAGTGCTTTAACTTTTGGCACTGTTAGTATTTTACTTCAAACTAAACAAAATGAGAAATGTTGCTTTGGAAACTAGTAACTGAACTAGAAGAGTAGAATGTTTTATTTCAAGTAATGCTTTTTTTAAGGTTTTAATTGTAGTTTATTTAGCTTCAGTTATTTTAGCACTTCAACTTTTACTATTTTAATATTTCAAACTAAACGAAAATGAGAAATGATGCAGTAGCTGTAATAGTATCTATAAATGTAGTAGCTGAAATAAAATGCTATTTTAGTTAAATGTTTATTTAAATTAATGTTTTTTTATGTTTTAGTTTTAGTTTATTTATTTTTAGTTATTTCTTTTAGTACTTTAGGTATTTTAATAACCATACTAAACGAAAATGAGAAATATTTTAGTTTCAGTCTTAGTTTATTTAGTTTTAGATATTTCAGTACTTCAGTACTTCAAATGAAAATGGGAAATGTTTTTAGATTTTTATATTTTAGAATTTTTTAAATATTTTATTTTATTACATTTTTAAATATTTTATTTTAAATAATGACGTTTTAATGGTTTTAGTTAACAATAATAAACCTGTGGTGCATTAACGTGATCGGCGCTGTAGTAATGATCTCTGTTTGTCTGATATTGTTGTGAATGAATCCGGCTGTGCTTGATGATCTTTACGCCACACACACAGCTCAGTGTCAGTATGATTCATCATCCGATGCCGCTTTAATAATACAGTAAGCCAGTATTAAAGTACTCTCATAAGGCCAGGAACATGTCATGTCAATATCGGAGCAGAAGGTTCCGGAAACAAAGTGCTGTCTGCGCTCAATTAGCTAGCAGCTCAAATATATCATGTGCTCTCAAAATATGACAAGCTATATATTTCTCATATCAGTTCTGCTTACCTTTCATAAATACAGTCAGGGAGAGACGCCACAATACAATTAGAGCTGACACCAAAAACAGCTGAGGGACGACGATAACAAACTCGTTAAAACGCATTAATTCGCCATCATCTCTTACTCAAAACTCTCTGTTTCATTCACAGAGCTGCTAGTCCTGATCTAAACCACTAAACATGGTAGCATTAGCACACTTTGGTTATAAACAAGAGCAAGGAGCGCATTCTGAAGAATGAATAATGTTGTTTAAATGTTGCATTTGTGTTGTTTCAGTGTTTGCAAACAATTTAGCACTGAATGTAACTTTTTGCACAATTCCTCATCTTACAGACTAGTTCTGAGTGTGTCAAGTTTTTATTTTCATACAAATAATGGAAGTCAGTGAAAACACTGAAACATCTTACTTTAAATTATCATCTTTTGTGTTTTGATAAGAAGAAAGAAAGTCATACAGGTCTGGAACAACATGAGTAAATAATACCAGATTGTTCATTTATGCATAAATTATCCCAAGACAGGTTTGGCACTCAAATTGTCAAATGTCATTTTTGTCATCAGACATGGCAAGCAGGTCGCTGTCAGGCTTGTGTTTTTCTGTCTCGTGCTCCCCTTGACTTAGTTTTACCTCTTGTATGCCCATATTTGGTCGAGTTCCTGTTCCTGTCTTTATTGTTTCATTATTAGTTAATTAAGTCCCACCTGTGTTTGATTACTTTCCCTGTGTTTTATAAGCCCTGTGCTTTCCTGAGTCTAGCGTCTGGTATTAACGTCGATGTTGTGTGCCTGTCTTGTATTACACCGTTTTGAGAAGATTAAAGACTGTTTCTTTGAGTTTTACCCTCGTCTCCATTTTCCTCGTTTTGCCACAGTTTGTAACCGTGACAGTCGCGTTCTGCTATTGATTTATGCGTCAGCCAACCAACTGCCATGAATGGCAATGCTAACGGATCGCTTTCACTTGAAACTATTAATGCTTGAGCCACAGTGATTCAACAAAGAGCACTCTGCTTTCTGTTCTGCTTTTCTTATATATCATTTAGAAATAATGGAACATGTAATATGGATTTGTGGCAGTAGATAAGTTGTTTTCATCCAGTCAGGCCAGAATCGTCTGGAGGACTTACTGAGGCATTTACAACACAAAACTCTTCTGCCCCTTACATTTAAAATTCAGATTTAGGCTTTTTGTGTGGTGAAAAATGACTCAATGCAGGCTCACACACACACAAAAGCAAATTAGCATTCTCTTCATTCTCTGTCCCTCTAATGCATGAATAGAACTGGAGTTTGGGGAGTTTTCAAGTGGAACTAAATGATGCAGATCTGACCGATTCTGCTGGGAGGCTGAAGACGCTTCAGAGATTTATGACCTTAACTCTCTCACACACACACACACTATATGTTACATGTACAAATAATCAGAAGTGATAAAAACAAATATACACTAGCATTCATAAGTTTGGGTAAGTAAAGATTTTTTAATGTTTTTCAATGTTTCTTCTGCTCACCAAGGCTGCATTTATTTGATCAAAAATACAGTAAAAACTGTAAAAATGTGAAATATCATAATTTCAAATAGCTGTTTTCTGTGTGAATATATTGTAAAATTCAATTTATTTCTGTGATCAAAGCTGAATTTTCAGCATCATTACTCCAGTCTTCAGTGTCACATGATCCTTCAGAAATCATTCTAATATGCTGATTTGCTGCTCAAGAAACATTTCTGATTATTATCAATGTCGAAAACAGTTGTGCTGCTCAACATTTTTGTGGAAACTGTGACACATTTTATTTTTCAGGATTCACAGATGAATAGAAAGTTCAAAAGAACAACATTTATTTGGAAGATACAACTTTTGTAACATGATAAATGTCTTTACTGTCACTTTTGATCAATTTCATGCATCCTTGAATAAAACTATTAACTTTTCAAAAAACTTTTCATGATTTTTTGATGAATAGAAACTTAAAAAGAACAGCATTTATTTTACAATAATATCTGGAATTCTAGTGTATATTATCATTTTATAGATCATTTTGATCATTTATAATAATCGCTCTTCTTTCGTTCCTTCTATGTGATCTTTGACAGTCCTATCATTTCTGTAAAGCAAGGCTCTTTAACAGGAAGTCTGTAATCATCATTTGATCTCTACTAACTAATTATAAATACTGAACTATCTACTTTGAAAAATGCATCATTTAACTTTATTCAATATGTAACTGTGGCCTGAAAAATGAAGCCTCCTATCTTAATGCATACAGTATTATTATTATTTGTCTCCTACAGTGACTTATTATGTACAATGCAGACAGCGACGACAAGCCAGTGCGCTCACATCCATCACAAAACGTTCATCAAATTAAGACTCACAGTGGCACAAACTCTCATCTGATGAAGAATATCACCTGCCTGGAGTTTGGGCCTGACATCTCAGTTTCATGGAAAAAGCCTCTCATTCAAATCTATAAAACAGCCTTTTGCCTGGAATCAATAAACACATTAAAACACGACGCAGCGGTGCTTCTGACGTCCACATCAGCAGCAATAAACAAACGCACGTGAACCCCCGCAGACGCGCTGATGGATTTCTCAGGCCGACAGAGAGCCAGAGAACCAATCAAAGCTAAAATTAATTTGACATTTACTTTAGGCATGAATCACAGCCACAGCGAGCCGTTGATTATGCTGTAAAGACGGAGTGAAAAACATCCTGCTCCTCTCTGCATGCTTCAGCATCCCACTCTCAACATCAAATCATTTCAGTATGAAAACAGACCATCGGTGTTTATATAATCGTGCATGTATTTCACAGGTTCTTACGCGTCGTTCATGTAACAGGGGTAGGGCATCTGCTGAGCGTAAACGCCGAGCGGCTGGCTGACTCCGGTCTGCACTTTGATGATTCCTCGATCCAGCATGTCCTGCAGATACACGAAGCCTCCGCTCACGTAGCGCAGGTCATTCAGCGGGTTATCACGGGCCGATGGGTACCAGGACCTGAAACACACATCAAGCTTCAGTACATTTCTACAGCGTCAGTGTGTGTTATGGTGCAACTGCACTGGACTCGCATTTTTATATTTTTAGTTTGCATTTTAATTTTAATTTTGTTTTACATTTTAGTGACTTTATTATGTGCATTTGTTACTTTTATTACTTTATGTATGTATGTATGTATGTATATGCATTTATTTGCTTTAATTCATTTTTATTTGTTTTAGTTTTAGACAGTTTAGTACTTTAACTTAAGCTTAATATATTTCAGTTAGTTGCCAAGACAAGATGTCTTATTTTGGTTCAAGTTTCAATGCTTATGTTTCTCATTTTATTTTATCTCAGTTTTTTTACTAAAAGTTACAAAAAAGTTTTTAATAGTTTTAGTTAACAATAACAAAACTTGCATTTATTTTTAGTAATCTTATTGTCATGTTTTATTAGTTTTTTTTTAAACAAATTTCTCTTTAGCTTTCATTCATTTTTATTTGTTTTAGTAATTCAACTTAAACTTATTATTTCAGTTAGTTGCCAAAGCAACATTTCTGATTGTCATTTAAGTTCAAGATTTTCATTTTATTTCAATTAACAAAAAACATTCTTAATAGTTTTAGTTGATAACAACACTTAAAACATGTTTTAGTAATTTTGTTATGTGTACTTGTCATTTTTATTAGTTTTTGTTTTATATAAAAGTATTTCTATTTAGATTTAATTGTAAATAAATGTAATAAAATAAATAATAATTAATAAATAATTATAATTATTTAAATATTATTTTATAATATTTTAGTAATTTTAGTCTCTTATTTACTTATTTCAAAACTTATTCTATTTCAGTTAGTTGCCATTGCAACATTTTAAATTGTCATTTAAGTTTTTTTTTTTTTTTTTTAAGTTTACACTTTTCATTTTATTTCAGCTGTATTTCAATTAATGAAAAAAATTCATTTACAATAACAACACCTAAAACAAGTTTTAGTTATTTTGTTATCTGCATTTATCATTTTATTAGTTAGTCATTTTTATTGATTGATTGATTGATTGATTGATTGATTGACTGGCTTTAATTTATTCTTATTTAGTTTTATTATTCTTAAATTAGCTGCTAAGGCAACATTACTAACACTAAAGTATACACAAAAGTAAAAGTCAAATCATCTTATGGAAATCAACTAAAATCAACTAAAGCATATAAGAACATGATATTAAAACATATACAATCATAATGTAACATGGCATTTTGGATTAATGCTATTAGCACATGAATCTGCTGATTTGAACAATTCTTTGAAAAGAACAACATTGTGACTCAAACTTCACGATCATCGATCCAGATTCTGTTTACATTTGCAGCTGTGTTATTTGAAGTGTGTTGAAGTTTGTGTTGGATTGTGGGCTGTCTGGTTTGAGAAGTTTTTTAAGTGAACTTTTCTTGGAATTTTAATTCATGCATCTTCCTTAAATTCAAATTACAAATTCTGCGTCCTGTTTGCTTTCTCTGTTTAAATCCAAATACATGGAAATTCAAAATTGCAAAAGCAATTTCAAAATTGCGAAAGTAAATGCATACTACATTGAATTCCGGGAAAATGACAACAAAGAAACAAAGAAACAAACAAATAAATAAACAATGCAAAATTCTTAAGCAAGCATTCAAAGTTTATCTTGATAAACTTCTAGTGGAAAGTTACTTTTTTTTTTTTTTTTTTTTTTTTAATATTAGCCTTTTTTGTTAATATTTCAGCAGTATTTTTCCCTCGTCTTCACTGGCATGTGTTGATGCTGTGTTTGTGATCCTGTGTGTTGGGTTCTGACCTCTCCTTGATCTTGTCTGTCCTCTCGGTGTCCTCGATGTCCATGCGGATCTTGTATCTGATGTGTGGTGGGGTCCGCGGGTCAGCGGGGTCCAGATCCGTGAAGACCACACCGGCCCAGAAGCGCTCCTGATTCAGAAGCTTCAAAGACTGCTCAACCAGCACCGCCTCAGTGCTGACGCCTTCAAACTTATCCAGTTCAAAACACTGAAACACACACACACACACACACACACACACACACACTTACTTCAGCACCTCTGTGCATCTCAATCTGACAGTGAAGAATGGCTAATGCTGAACACAAGCAGCAGAATCACCAGAGCATGAATGAGAAGAAACAGAGTGACTGAAAGAGAGGAAGAACGGAGGAAACATCAGAAAACATGGAGACTGAACCAATAAACAAAGCATACAAAATCACACACACCAAACCGACAACATCCACCCAAAATATGTCTAATTAGACAACAGTTCTTACTCTTCACTGGAACAACCACCAAAAATATCATTTATTATCATTTTAAAATCATTTGAGCTCAAGAAGCAAAACTTTACAATAAGATTCAGTTTGTTAGTATTATGTATTAGGTATCATAATTATGCATTAGGTAAATAATGCATTAGGTAATCATAAACTAACACTGAACCTTTTTTTTTTTTTTTAGATTTAGTTATCTAGTTTAATTCTAATTTTTAAATATACTACTGATCATTTGTTAAGTCATTTTTGTTTCATTAAATATAAATATGTTTCATTAAACATTTTTGTTCATTAAATATTTCTATTTAGCTTTAATTTGTTTTTGTTTTTGTTTTAGTAATTGTAGTACTTCAAAAAGCTTATTTTAATTCAGTTAGTTGCCAAGGCAACATTTCTGATTTTCACTAGTTTAATTTTTTTCATTTTATTTTAATTCCCAAAAACAGTTAATTACTATTAAAAACTTAATAGTTTTAGTTAACAATAACAACACAATTTTTAGTAATTTTATGTGCATTTGTCATTTTTATTATTTGAAATTAACAACAATTAATATGCATTTGTTTCTGCTAAGTCCACTTCTATTGCTTTTTTCCCTTGCAAACAGCAAACTTGCGTTATTTATTTATTTAATTATTTTTACAGTGTATTTTTATTAAACTAATTTATTAAGGTTATTACATCAGAAAATTAATAGAATATTTTACCCATTAAAATTTACACATTATATTTCATATTTATATTCATACATCTATTAAACCATTTTCCTAAAAACTCTAAATTTGGATTAACTTAATTAAAACCTTTTCAAGGATATCAACAGAATGAACTATTAGAAATATTTCAAGTCCAATAAAATATGTTTGACATTATACACAAAAACGTATATGCCACCAACCATAATGCTGTTGAATTGAAATGTCTTAAAACCACCTCTTTAGTCATTTACAGGATGCTTTTACTGACTTAAAGCTATTGAAGGACTTATTGGGGGCCATAATCAGCACAAGAGTGATGTGCTGCACACAGTATTTATGCATCCAGATATGCTCAGGATCAGACTCTCTTCTGCTGGGTTCTGATTCTTTGACTGGTTTTGATCACAAAATGATACGTCACGCAAATGAATCGCTGTGATCACACTTTCAGCATCACATTGCCTGACTAGTGAGCAACAATGCAGCTTGAGCTTTGGGAAACACTGACGTGAATCATATGAAAGTTCACTCATTACGCTTCAGAGCTTCAGCGCCTTGATCTGCGGCTCACGGAGCAACACTTGTGAGGCTCAAACCTCTAAACCTCTGGTTGCCAGCCCAGATTGTTCACCCCTAGGCTACACCGTCCCAAACGCGCTTGAATTCAGACAAAACGAGAATAAAAAAAGAGAAAACTGCAGTGAAAGGGATCAGACGAGAGAAAAGCAGTGCTTCTGAATGAAAACTGAAATAATTGCTGGGAGAACATCAAAGGAGAGACAATATCAGATGGATGCACAAACCAGCGATGGGCAAAAGTCAGAATTTAAGAACTGGCTGCTTTTCAAATCTTGAGGTGGATTTGGAGTTAAATCTGGCAACATGTTTCACAGGATGCTGAACTGGAATTTGAACTGGAAGAAGAATAAAGGTAATGGAATTCTGGGAAATGTAACATTTATAATGTTCATGTATCAATCAATGAATGAATCAATCAATCAATCTCAGACCAATTTCTAAAATTTGTCTTGATGAAGTTAATAAACTAGTGCAAAATTACACTTCTGGTAATTTCAGTATGTCAACATGTCAGTGTTGTAAATATTAACTAAAACTATAACTATTAAAAATTGCTTTTTAGTCTTTGAAGCAAAGCTGAAATAAAACCAAGTACGAATATTAGATTTAAAAAAAAAAAAAAGTAAGTTTCGTAAGTTTAAGTTGAAATACCAAAATTACTAGAACTAAAACTGAAATATCAATAACTTAAACTTGAAATAACACAAGTTTAAAATTATATGCTGAATAAGTACTGAAAGTACTAAAACTACAGAAAAAAAAGATAAATATAAGTATTTTATTTTATAAACATAATTGAATTAAATATAAAGATAATTATTTTATTTTATTTTATTTTATATTTAAGTTTTATTTTACTTTTTTTAACGTAAAGCCTACTGTATATAACATTTAAATATAAAATACAATTAATTAATTAATTAATTTTCAAGTCAGTTTTCAAAGTCTGTCTTGACAAACATAAACGTCTAGTGGAAAATTACACTTTAGGGAATGTCTTACAATTTTCAAATGATTCTTCAAATTCTGGAATTTATTGGCAAATAATCTGCATTCTCCATTAAATTCTGGGAAATTGAAAGGCCTGTATAATCTTTGAATTCAGTAAATAAACAAACAAACAATACATTTTATAAGTAAACATATTTTTCTCAAGTTAATGTTCAGTTTGTCGTGATGAACTTGACAAACCTCTTGTGGAAAATGGCACTTTTTTGTAAATTCTTTAAACTTCAATTCATTCGTCTTTCTTAAATTCAAATTCAAATTTCAATGACAAATTCTGCATCCTGTTTGCTTCTTCAGTTCAAATTCAACTGAAATTCAGGAACTAAATAGAAATGCATTCTGAACAGCGCATGAGGAAGCTGCAGTGAGTGCTGAAGACGCACCGCGAGGATCTGCGTGAGCTGCTGCGCTGCGCCGCTGCTGGCGTTGAAGACACTGCGCCAGTCGAAGGAAGGCATCTCTGCCGGACGCTCCGACTCGGGGCCGTTAAACAGGAAGTTGCTGATGAGCGCTGAGGACAGACCGCTTTCCTCCAGCTGCTGGTCCAGAACGGCTGCAAGCACAGGGTTCTTCAGAAGAGCCTGCAAACACAAAACACATTCACAGGGTCACACGACAGAAATACTCTGTAAAAATACAAATCTAGAAGCTAGAACCAACATTTCAGTAGTTAATACCTGTCCCAGTAAAATTTCATGACTCTTGATAATAATTACACAAATATAAATGAAGAGCAGGTTGTTTTTCACTTGTTCTTGTTAATATTGTTGTTAATTATATTAATCACACGAATTCACATAAGTCAAATAAATGTGTCCTGTTTAACTGTGTTTAATATGTCAATATTAAAAATCACATTTGGTCATTGAAATAAAAACAGAATAAAACCAAATATAAATATTAGAGGAAACTTATTTTTTAGTTAGTTGCGAAGGCAACATTTACAATTTTTGTTTAACCTGAAGTACTAAAATCGCTAAAACTAAAATAACAATTAAAAAGCTAACTTAAACTAAGTTTAAGTTAAAGTTCTAAAATGAATACATTTATTAACAATAAAGCTAAACAGAAATATAAACAAAAAATAAATAAAAATGACAAAAGCACATACAATTGAAACTGTAACTACAAAAAAATGTTTTGGTCATGGAAATAAAGTTGAAATAAAACAAATATAAATATTAGACAAAAACTTAAAAAATATAAGTTACAAAAATTATATGCGTTGCTTTGGTAACTAACTTAAATAAAATATTTAAATTTAATTACATAAGTACTAAAATTACTAAAACTGAAATAACAAAAACTATATTAAAAAAAACCTAACATAAAAATTACTAATAAAATAATACTAAAATAATAATACTAAATTCTAATAAAAATTACTACAAATTTAACTCCAATTAAAATGAAACTATATATATATATATAAATTAATAAAAGCTTATTTAAAATATTACTAAATATTATAATGGTACACAAACAATACTATAATAATGCACCAAGACATTGTTAAACAACAAGTGCGTCTGGACATTCTTGCACTCAACCACATTACCACACAGGCCCTGAGAAGAAAATACGCAACCAAGTCTTCCACAGCAGCTGCCTGTCAGTCAGACAAACCTCTGAACAAACACACTGCTCAGTCCAACCAATATTACAGAAACACTCGCACTGATGCATTTTCAGTATGTAACAGTATTTTTCACATCTCTGTGCTGAACGCATGACAACCACATCCTGCAGACTCATATCGTATTCCCATCAGAACCAGGCAATTACTGTGTGTACCATCCTCTCTCGTTCTCTCTCTCTCTCTCTCTCTCTCTCTCTCTCTCAAGCTAGGTGGCACTGTTGCTCTTCAGCGGCGTCTGGAAAGAACTCAGTGGCGCAAAAGCCTCTTTGTTTCTCTGTGTTTCTCACACACAGACACATTCACATGTTTGTGTCATAAATTGCTATCCACCCCTCTCCTTTATCATTCCTTGTCCTAACCTGCAAGGATAAAAGCATGTCACTCTACACAGGGGTTCACAACACACACACACACACAGACACACACACACAAAAACACACATACAAACAGCATGCATTCAATGCATAAACATGCAAATACTAACACAGAAAGATAAACATGAATATATAACACCCACACACGACATACATATTAAAACATGCTAACATGAACAGAAATGCACACATAAATACAAATGAATCATGCACACACACTCATATAAGCACATATACAAACACACAACCCACAAAACACACATGAACACATAAAACATGCATACACACAAAGATCCAAATGCTCAGCAAACAAACATGACATGTATTCAAACAAACACACACATTTGTTGAAAGTCGCAATTCATATGTAAATCATTGCACCGCTTTAGTGTGTGCCCATAGTAACAATGTGCCCATAGTAACATATTCACTCCTGTATATCGTTGTGCTGAAGCAGCTAATAACATAGTGAAATCATGATTATTAAAGTCTTATTACTGTAATTTTAACTGTATTCAAACTCCCTGAATCTGTTTAGCACATCACTGCAAAAACGCTGGAAGAACCCTTGCAGCAAACGAACAAATTGGTGCTCGTTCTTGCCTGCAGTGCAATGTGTAGACAGAAAGACAGAGAGGGATGTGCGATAGGAAGATACATAGACAGAAAGACAGATAAACGTAAGATAAGCAGATGCATAAACAGAAAGATGTAAAATACATAGATGCATAGACAGACAGACAATAAGCAAATATAAAAAAGTGAAAAAAAAGTGAAAGTCGTGACGTATTGTCAAGTATGGTGACCCATACTCGAAATTGGTGCTCTGCATTTAACCCATCCAAGTGCACACACACAGCAGTGAGTAGTGAACAAACGCACACACACACAGTGAACACACACCCAGAGCAGTGGGCAGCCATTGCTCCAGCGCCCGGGGAGCAATTGGGGGTTCGGTGCCTTGCTCAAGGGCACCTCAGTCATGGTATCGAAGGCAGAGAGAGTGCTGTTTGTTCACAATCCCCACCTTCAATTCCTGCCGGTGCGAGAATCGAACCGGCAACCTTCAGGTTACAAGCCCGACTCCCTAACCATCAGGCCACGACAGACAGAGAGACGATAGGCAAATATATAGACAGAAATACAGACAGACAGATGATAGGCAGATACATAGCCAGACAGACAGACAGACAGCAGGAAGATATATAGACAGACAAATAGACAGACAGATGATAGGCAGATATATAAACAGAAATACAGACAGATGTACAATAGGCAGATACATAGGCAGACAGGCTACAGATACAGATACAGATATATATATATATATATATATATATATATATATACACACACACAAAGAGAGAGAGAGAGAGAGAGAGCGAGAGCGAGAGAGAGAGAGAGAGAGAGAAAGACAGACACACAATACGGAGAAATATAGACAGTTGATAGATATGTAGACAGATCTGCTTATGCCTTCGTGTGGCCTTTGTTACATTAATACACTCTTTATAGGATCACTAATTCAAAACCACTGACAGCCTATTTTCCAATAAAATGCAAAGCTCTGCTTGTTAAAACGTTAAAATGTTTTCGAAGTAAGCAGCATTAAATGAATGCATTAGGGCACAGCTGCTAATAGAGGCCACTATAAAATATTTTAGCCATTAAACATAAATTATTGTGCCAAAACACCTGACTATAAAAATTTAATTTATTCAGACATCAGACAATAGACTCTGACAGCCAACCAAAATGTTCAAATGGAAACAAACAGAGAGAGACACACTGGCTTGGTTTCATAACCCTAGAGGACCTCAGTACTGACTTCAGTCATGGAGGATACCTGACTGATTTGGAGCTTCCTACACATGTAATAGTACATATAGCACTAATCATATAAAATACAAGTAAGACTGGATCCATAATCTATTACAAAGGAGTCTGGTGTCGATAAATGCTCAATGATGGTCTGTCCATTGACTTTGTGTGCCACGACCTTTGTACTGTTCTCATTATAAGGTCCCCTTATAATGTTATCAAGATTTTTACATCAAAATCATCATAATTTAGAAGTAATAGGCTATTTTCTGTGCTGTTTTTAACACCCTCATAAGAACACTCTGTTTGAATAGGCTTGGCGGATTGTAGACTCAGAAGTAAACGCCCACTGCTATGATTGGCTAATAGTTGTGTATGATTGACAGTGTACATTCCTCATAGATGAATGCATAAATAATTAAATACATATCAAATGATCTGTAAGAAGAGACAAAGCAATAGTGACAACATAATAAAAACAGTTACTCACACTTGTGTTGCAACATTACTGTCGGATCCAATATCATCAGCACAGCATCATTTTTAGTTTCAATCTTTCTGAAAATCCCGCGTCAAATTGTGCCTTGTTAGTAAACAAATCTGTGGTAAAATTAAGTGAACAAAAGACCGAGTTCTTACTGACGTAGTCTGTATCTTCATTAAAAATAAAGTTCATCCACTATTTCCTATGTTGGGATCAGAAGGAAGGCAACACAAACACTGTTTTTCTACAACTTGGCACTTCATAGCATCTTGTTGTCTTCGGAGCATCTTTATTGTTTGGTTTCTCTTTAGACCTGCATTTGCCTCTCTCGTTATTTACACTACATGTGCAAATCAGTGGGCGGGGCAAAACAAGCAGCGATGTAGAAGCAGATATTGATCTTCTTCTGTGGAGGCAGTGTTTATCCACACTATAACATCATAGAGTAGAACATTCCACAAGCTGTCATTTTAGCAGACTGCCTTCTGTCAGGAGTCTGGACTGTCTGTGTGTGTGTTTTGCTCACCACGTGCTCCCTGTGTCCCAGTGTGTATGTCCGTATTTGGGTTTTCCTGTTCCTGTCCTCGTTTAGTGTGATTATTAGTTCATTAGTCTTCAGCTGTGTTTAATTAATTACCTAGTGTTCTTTAGCCCTGTGTTTCCATGTCTCCAGCATCCGGTATTGTTTGTCTTTCCCCTGTGCTATGTGTGTGTTCCTGCCTGTTCAAAGCGCTGCTTTATTTGGATGAATAAAGACTATATCTTTGGAAATCTGCTATGTCCCGCCGGGCGTGGCTCTCACCAGCCTGCCGGCCACTCCGAAGTCTAGTCTGCCAGCCGTTCCGAAGTCAAGCCCACTGGCCGTGGCTCTCATCAACCCGCCAGCCGCTCCGAGGTCAGGTTTGCTTGCCGTTCCGACGTCAAGCCCGCCGACCGCGGCTCCCACAAGCCCGCCGGCCTCTCCGAAGTCAAGTTTGTCAGCTGCCCCATTAACTCCTAACCAAAGGAGGAGGATGACGAGGCAGAGACTGTTCACAGCCCTCATCCTCACCCCAGAGTTCGCTCCAGTGTCGATTCCAGCCCCAGAGTTCGCTCCAATGTCGGCTCCAGCCCCAGAGTTCACTCCAGTATCGGCTCTAGCCCCTGACCAGAGTTTAGAGATGGCTCTAGCCCCTGACCAGAGTTGTAAGAGGGCTGCTGGTTCCCCGTTAAGCCCATGGAGGGCTCCTGTTCCTGAGTTTAGCCCACGGAGGGCTCCTGTTCCTGAGTTTAGCCCAAGAAGGGCTCCTGTTCCTGAGGTTAGCCCATGGAGGGCACCTGTTCCTGAGTTTAGCCCACAGAGGGATCCTGTTCCTGAGTCTAGCCCAAGGAGGGCTCCATTCCCCGATTCCAGCCCAGAGAGGGCTCCAGTGGCTGAGTTTAGCCCAGAGAGGGCATCTGTTCCCACATCTGCCCCCGGGAGGGCTACAGATCCTGTGATTTTCCCCAATAATTTTTTTGGAGGGGGTCTATAGGGTCCCGCCTGTAGTAGCCGGGCCGAGTGGCGAGGCCAAGGCCTTCTGAGTCCCCTGATCCGCCATGGCCTCCTGAGTCCTCTGATCCGCCATGGCCTCAAGTTCCCTGATCCGCCATGGCCTCCTGAGTTCCCTGATCCGCCATGGCCTCCTGAGTTCCCTGATCCGCCATGGCCTCCTGAGTTCCCTGATCCGCCATGGCCTCCTGAGTCCCCTGATCCACCATGGTCTCCTGAGTCTCCTGATCTGCCATGGGTCCCGGAATGGGTACTGCTCTGGAGGCCTGCCATCCTTTGTGTGCCTGCCCTGAAGGGCCTCCAGAGAGTTGACGCGCCTTCCGGGAGGGGAGAGTAATGTCAGGAGTCTGGACTGTCTGTGTGTGTGTTTTGCTCCCCACGTGCTCCCTGTGTCCCAGTGTTTATGTCCTTATTTGGGTTATCCTGTTCCTGTCCTCGTTTAGTGTGATTATTAGTTCATTAGTCTTCAGCTGTGTTTAATTATTTACCTAGTGTTCTGTAGCCCTGTGTTTCCATGTCTCCAGCGTCTGGTTTTGTTTGTCTCTCCCCCGTGCTACATGTGTGTTCCTGCCTGTTCAAAGCGCTGCTTTATTTGGATGAATAAAGACTATATCCTTGGAAATCTCTTACTTCTGCACGTCTCCTGGCTTCAGCACAGTAGGCACGCGTGACATCTTCAATATAAGCTGTTTTTTGACTAATGAGAAAGTTTTGAGTTTTGAAACTTACAAGATGTTTTTATAGTACAATGACCTCTTATATGTCAAAAGTTCAAGGGAATTTTGATTTCTCAGTTCATGACCCCTTTAAGGTCCCGCACAGGGTAATGAAAAAGTCTAAACAAAGTTCACTTCTTTTCCACTCCATCCGCACTCATCTTCTCTTCCTCATCTTCTCAATAAGTTCATTTGAAAATGACACTGAGGTGATGGAGGAAGGGGGGTAATGTAGTGATAGAGGGTTCGTCTAAAGGTGTGCCGCTGGTTAATCCCTTTCCTGCAGCTGGTGAAAATGATCCTGCACTTACCCATAATTACCTTCTCCTTTCATGCACCCTATCGCAGAGGAGGGGCAATAAACTCTCTCTCACGCACACACCTGCGAGCAAGATGGAGGGTTTAAGAGCTTTCGCGTCAGTCTTCATTCGTGAGGGTGTGTGAGAGACTCTCTTTCATTCTCAGCTGAGGTGACTCATCCATAACAATAATGGACACTGAATTGCATTCACAATGGAAGATAAGTCCTGTGTATCTGTCAACTTTCTAATAAAGCACTTCCTGATGAAATACTACATATTAAACGCTGGGATTTCTGGCTAGAACCTCGTCAGACATATTAGTGGTGTTGACAGTCACTGCACAAGGTGCCATTATTTTTGTGAAAGATCAGAAGCATTTATTGGCTAGAATGTATACAGTGACTTTATGGTTTCAAAACTGTGACAAAACCAAACTATGATGTCGTTGTACAGGCTAGTTCTCGTCTACTCTATCCAACTTTTTCCTAACGAGCCTACTGCATTTTAAATTATGGGAGGCACTTCCGGTTTGAGGAATTTCCACTCAAAAAGACTGCAACAAATCATTTAAAATCAAAGGACCGCACTACAAATAAACCTTATCTGTCATTTTGACTGAATGGGCTGTAAATTTTCATTCATTTTCTATTTTTCGTAGTCAGGAGAATAACGTTATGCTTGGTATATTAATGTGACATGATATACAGTAACAACATCTATAGAATAGCTCTTTTCAGCCCGCTTCTTTATTTTCCTCCTGATTATTTTTATGTTTCCTTTGTATTCCGCTGTAAGTAAATGAAAAAAGACAACAGACTGTGCATTTGTGGTCTGCTCTCCCAATTTAATTTACAATATAAACCATAATTCCCTGGAATGCCCTACGAATCTTTCATTTTTCTCCCCAAATCTTCTTTCCAGGTTTGTTTTCACACGGATGCTGTAAAATGTAATTGTTACGAAATGTAGACATATATTATTATAATGATATTTAATACGTTCATAATGATGCTGCGGATAGAAGGAGGATCTTTAGGAGTTACTCATGGTATGTTGAAAGTAATTTGTTAATGCTTTTACACTTAAATTTCCTTTTAATGATAGATGGTTGAAGGGTGAGTAAAATAATGTCACCTCATTCTACCCAGTTTCTGAAAATGCGTATTATTGCATTCATAGAGCTAACCTTTTGCTGATTGCTTACAGTGTAAATGGAAGCTACTCCCATAATTTGTGCAAAGCATCATGGGGCATAGAAAAAAGGTTGATAGGAAGTGAGACAGAGAATATTCTTTGCAATGCTAGCTTTGATAACGAAGAGAATAAGGATGCTGTACTGGCCAAGGTTGAAGAGCTCATCAAAACATATTTAGATACACAAGCGGGATGTTTCTCTCTGGGGGAAAAGTAGAGGTGTATGTTTCCTCGCTTTGTGAATTGCAAATTTTGAACTTGGTGACCAAACAGATGAGCGCATTCACTACCATTTAGAGGTCAGAATAAGAGCCAAAAGACTTTCAAATGAGTGCTTGACATTAGCTGAAACGCATTCGCAGGGAATGAGCCATCCATGCTACTTTGCAAACTCGTGAAATGCCAAGTGAACTCATCCTGTAAGTCACCAACAAAACTCGGAGGGGGAACAATGCAAACCCACAGAGTAGTAGTACATGTACAAGACACCAGCAATCCAAAAGTTTCCCTTCCATAAAACATCCAACAGCATTGAAGGTGAGAGAAATCACAGGACAAAGTCTTGGGTGCGGCTAACAAGGAAATGAGGGTAGCGCACTGGACTGACTGCACGACTGGAAATAGGTCAGACAGCACTTTCAGTTTGATCCAGGAGCTGATGCATGTGTGATAATTGAGGAGACATTCACACAGCCGTCACTGAAGAAAGAACAGCTCCAGCTGAGGCTTCGCTCAGCGGCACAGGAGGTTGTGAGTGTGCCAGTGCTGAAGTCGAGATCAGCTCATTCGGGTCCGAGTCCAGGCCAAGACCTGAGAAGGTTTAATCTGAGTCAAGACTGACATTAGAAAAGGGTTGAGTCCAAGTTAAGACTAAGACTAGAAGTAATATTATATGAAATATTCAGGCAGTGTAAATATCATTTCCTTTAGGGTGAATGAAGCATGGTTTTACATCAGTGTAACACACCGTGCTTTGTTCACACTTAAAAAATAAAATTAAAAATAAACTTTTTCCATGAAAAAGAACATTTTGTGTATTGGAAAGGTTTATTGGTGGATGTTAAAGGAATAGTTCACCAAAAAAAAAAAAAAAAAAAATGAAAATTTGCTCATCCTCAGGCCATCCAAGATTAGGATGAGTTTGTTTCTTCATCAGATTTGGAGAAATGTAGCATTACACCACTTGCTCAGCAATGGATGCTCTGCAGTGAATGGGTGCCGTCAGAATGAGAGTCCAAACAGCTGAAAAAAAACATCACAATAATCCACAAGAAATCCACACCACTCCAGTCCATCAATTAATGTCTTGAGAAGCCAAAAGCTGCGTGTTTGTAAGAAACAAATCCATCATTAAGATGTTTTATTTATTTTTTATTTTATTTAATTTATTTTTTTATTTATTTTTTTTTTACTTTTAACTGTCACCTCTGGCCAAAATATGAATTAATAATCCATAATAATGCTTCTTCTAGTAAAAACAATGTTCTCACAAATCAAAATCCAGCCACATATTTGTTTAGAACTGTTTTGGCTTGTAAACTGTGCCTGATCTGTGCAGATTTCTCTCCTGATTCAGGCCAGACCACTTTTCACTGGAGGAAGTGTTATTATAGATCGAGGACTCATGTTTTAGCCAGAGGCAATGGTTTGAAGTAAAAAATGTCTTGATGAATGTTTACAAACACGCAGCTTTTGGCTTCTTAAGACATTAATTGATGGACTGAAGTGGTGTGGATTACTTGTGGATTATTGTGATGTTTTTATCAGCTGTTTGGACTCTCATTCTGACGGCACCCATTCACTGCAGAGGATCCATTGCTGAGCTAGTGACGAAATGCTACATTTCTCCAAATCTGATGAAGAAACAAACTCATCTACATCTTGGATGGCCTGAGGGTGAGCACATTTTTAGCAAATTTTCTTTTTTTGGTGAACTATTCCAATAAAAGTTCTTCATGGAACTACAGATGTCAATAAAGAAGCTTTATTTTGTTCCAGAGACACAACAGCGCAGACCACAAAACGAGCATCAATGTCACATCCAAATGCTACAGTGTTCATGAAAATACGGTCTTGGACTAGAACTAGAGATGGACTTGAGATAGAGTCTGATCTCGAGAAGCACAACACTGCAATGCACTTTAAGGAAAAGGAGTCTCCAGAGTTGGGCATGAGCTACAGAGATGGCTCTAGTTAAAATGAATCAAAAGATGCATCTCAGCAGGGTGGAAAGTTGAAAACTGATCCAGTGAAAATCATCTTAAAAGAGAGACTGATCTCTATGCGGCGGGTGCAGTGCATCAAGCACCTCAGGTGAAAGCTGAACTCAAGCGTATGGAGCAAGAAGGCGCCCTTGATGAAGTAACAAGCCATGCTGGTGTGCAGCCATAGTGTCTGCAATCACGTCCCGTGGAGATGCCCCCGTCCCTGTCGATTAAAGCGGTGAAGAGGGTGAAATTCATTCTTCCCACCGCAGAGGATGTAATTGTTAAACTCTCTGCTGCTCTTTTATTAAGCTCCTTAGATACAGCAAGTGGGTTTTACTAGATTCCTCTCAATGAAGTCACAAGATGACCACTTTAATCACTACAAACATTCCACTTTGAATTATTCCTTTAATTATTATTATTATTATTATTATTATTATTATTATGTAAATTATTTAATATTATTATTATTATTATTATTATTATTATTATTATTATTATTACTACTACTACTACCACTACTACTACTACTACTACAGTATTAATAATAATAATTATTGCTGTTATTGTAATTTTTATTATCGTTAAAACATTTATTTTACAGTACAATAGTAATGTACTCATCAATGTTTAATTCTTATAATTTAAATGAAAATGTAATAAAGATATTTTGAATTAAACAAATCAAACACATTACTATTGTACCATAAAATAAAGCATTTATATTTGTTTATATCATTTTTATTACTCTATTAGTAGTAGTAGTATGAATGAATGAATGATGTATTTATATACCGCTTTATTGTGTATTGTCGTACACCCAAAGCACTTTACAATCATGTGGGGGGGTCTCTCCTCAAACCACCACCAGTGTGCAGCATCCACCTGGATGATACGACGGCAGCCACAGCACAACGGCTCCAGTGCGCTCACCACACACCAGCCACAGGTGGAGAGGAGAGAGAGAGATAGAGCCAATTCAGTGGATGGGGATTATTAGGAGGCCATGATTGACAAGGGCCAGTGGAGGTAATCTGGCCAGGACACCAGGGTTACACCCCTACTCTTTACGAGAAGTGCCATGGGATTTTTTAATGACCACAGAGAGTCGGGACCTCAGTTTAACGTCTCTTCCAAAAGACGGTGCTTTTTGACAGTATAGTGTTCCCGTCACTATACTGGGGTATTAGGACCCACACAGACCACAGGGTGAGCACCCCCTGCTGGCCTCACTAACACCTCTTCCAACAGCAACCTAGTTTTTCCCAGGAGGTCTCCCATCCAGGTACTGACCAGGCTCAACCCTACTTAGCTTCAGTGGGCAACCAGTCTTGGTCTGCAGGGTGATATGCTTGAGGCGTTGGCGTAGTAGTAGTAGTAGTAGCAGTAGCAGTAGCAGTAGCAGTAGTAGTAGCAGTAGCAGTAGCAGTAGTAGTAGTAGTAGTATTAGACATTTATATTAATTATATTATTTTATATATTATATTAAATACTTGCTTATTATACAGTACAATAGTTATGTTTATTTGTTTGTTTATTATAATTTATATGAACAATATGAACAACTCATATGGGTCATGCTTAAAATACGGCAATGCAAAAAAAAAAAAACACAGGCCTACAGAGACTTCATGTGTGTTAAAGGTGGTAGAACCTTACATGGATAAAGTCCTTGTCTTTGCTGAAACAGAAAAAGACCTCGGTGTCAAACGCTCCATATGAAGTTCATTCAGTTGAGTTGCAATGCAGAGCATGATCCTGAGAAGAGACCAGCGCTCTCATGGGGCCCTGACAGCCTTGCTGAGATAACTACATCCAGTACGCTGATTCTGTCGTCAATAACGCTGCAGAAAATGAAGCTCACTACGCTGAACACTCAATTAGGCAGCCAGAATACGCTGAGAGGGCATCCAAGGAGAGTATTTTCAGGTGAGTCTGAACACAAGTTCTTGTAGTGAAAGGTTTGTTGGTCCTTGACAGAATTCATAGTGGACATCAAGACTTGTGTGGGTGTCATGAAAGAGCCAAGCATCAGATCGCTGGCCTTTATTTCACAGGACATTAAATTCAGCGTGCGGACGCGCTCACACTGCAGCGGGACAAGGGCAGCGCCGCTGATCTCAGGAGAATTACCTCGCGGACCGCCGGAGAAAACAGTGATAGATCTTTGTGAACTAGCAGCATTAGATTACCATTATAGATCCTGACATGCTCTCTTCTCTCTGCAGCATCCAGGCCTCTGAAAACACATGCACTCTTCTGCCATTGAATGCAAGTCAAGAATTTAGCTGCATGCATTAAAAAAAAAATAAAAATAAAAATTCAAAGTTGTAATTAAAGATTATCGGAGTGCATTTTATTGGAGTCGTTCTACTTCAAAATTTCATTTGATTTCAACCTTTTACTTGCTGCTTCTTTACAATTATTGTGACTTTACTAGCAGTTTTTGAGTTCTGAACTAAATCCTGCAATAATTATTCTTTATTGTGCAAATATTACTGCCATATTTGAGAAAAGCAGAAGCAAAATCAGGCATTTTGGTGTGCAAAAGTCAGAAAAAGTCCCATGAAACCCTGATGGGACTGATAAGGGAAAGAACTTGTTATTAGTTTATGTTACTGACTTATTTAAAGATGAAAAATGGGAATGCGTTTATTGTAATTCATAATCAATGTAACTAAGTAATTTCATTAGAAAGTTCAGAAATGTGCAAATATTACCACCGTGTTTGAGAAAAGCAGAAGCAAAATTAGTCATTTTGTTGTGCAAAAGTCCCATGAAATACTGATGGGACTGATAAGGTAAAGAACTCTTTTAGTTTACGTTACTGACTTATTTAATGTTGAATAATGAGAAATTGTGCTACTGTAATTCATAATCCATGTAACTAAGTGATTTCATTAGAAAGTTCAGAAATGTTTGTGTATTGTTAGTTCACAATTCACACTGAACATTTTTAATTTTTTATATTTATATATATATATATATATATATATATATATATATATATATATATTTTTTTTTTTTTTTAACAAAAAAAAGTTAAATTTTTATTTATTTATTTTTTTTTTTTATGGAAAGTTGCAGTATGTAATACATAGCAATTGTATGTGAGTCAAGAATTGAGCCGTATGCAGTAAAAGTTGTAAATAAATACGATTATTGGAGTCATTCTACTTCAAAATTTCATTTTACTTCAACGTTTTATTTGCTGTTTATTTGCAATTATTGTGAATTTACTAGCAGTTTCTGAATTTTTTCAAACTAAATCCTGCACCAATTTTTGTTCATTGTGCAGATATTACCACCATGTTTGAGAAAAGCAGATGCAAAATCAGTCATTTTGGTCTGCAAAATTCAGATAAACTCCCATGAAATCCTGATGGGACTGATAAGGGGAAGAATTAGTTTATTTTACTAACTTATTTTATGTTGAATAATGAGAATTTGTGTTTGATGTAATTAAGTGATTTCATTAGAAAGTCAGAGCATAACTTCATAAATGTGTGTGTGTTGCTGGTTCACAATAAGGTGTCATTTGTTAACATTAGTTAATGTATTAACTAACATGAATGAACATTGAACAACACATTTATTACACTCTTTATTAATCTTTGTTAATGTTAGTTGATGAAAATACAGTCGTTCATTGTTTGTTCATGTTAGTTAACAGTGCATTAACTAATGTTAACAAACACAACTTGTGATTTTTAATAATGCATTAGTAAATGCTGAAATTAACATTAACTAAGATTAATAAATGCTGTTGAAGTATGTTGTTGAAGTATTGTTCATTCTTAGTTCATTGTTACCAACATTTTTAGATAAACTAATTCGTTGAACATAAAAAAATAACAATTATTTTATTTTTTATGAAAAGTTGCATTATTTAATACATATCAACTTTGAATTTGTTGAAACTCCTTTTTTGTTATTTTATTTCTTATGCATCTGTTGTGATTGTTTTATGATTATTTTAAATTCCTCTTATGTAAAGCACTTTGAATTACCATTGTATATGAAATGTGCTATATAAACAAACTTGCCTTGCCTATTTATAATAAATGATTTATCAATGCACTTCATTATTTTTTCATTCATTCACTGTTTTTAATCTTCAATCAAAAACATTAACATCCCCTTCTCTCACAACAGCATCTTGCAAAATTGCATTCAAATCTGCCTCCATTTAGTTTGTACCACCCACTTTTTACAATCCAATCGATTCCTGATGCACAAAATCAAGTCCTGTTTAGTCTTGACTTTATTAGTAGATAATCCTATTCATTCATATGCATCAGCAGCTGCCTACCATCTCATAAATTCATTCACTTGATAAAAAAGTGTCATGTTTAAGTCATGCTGCTCACACTGATGACACAGGCGACTCGCATGGTTTTTCGGCTTGTCCTGCATGACACATCTGCACTCCTCATAGTTCACACTGTGAATAAAGATGCCAAAAGTGAGCAGTTCTCACCCTCAGAGTGTTGATCTGTGTGCTGTTGTTGAAGAAATCCCAGATGACGTCTTCATTCTCCAGCCAGGCCTCTGCCAGTTCGCCTACTTTAGCCAGAGCGTCAAAAGTGCGGTTGGCCTGATGACAGAGACGCTGCGTTAAACACATCTTCAGTGCACTCAGTAGGCAGCTCATCTCATTGGAACACTTGATTCTGATCGGCCAACCGCTGCGTTGAACGGTCAAATATTTTTATACGCCACTATAACACTGGATAATTAATGAGTTTTTCACTGAGATGATCAGTGAGTGTTTGAAAGGAACTGCCATACAATCAGATCAGTCTACAAAGCCTGTCATTCTCAGGAAAATATTTGAGAACTTTTTAAGAATTTCTTAAGAACTGCGTTTAGAAGCATCTGTATGAGCTTTTTAGAATTTGAAATTTCTTAAATATAAATAAATAAATAAATAAATATTTGAGAACTTTTTTGAACTTTTGTAAAAGATCAGTACAAATGTCCCTAAATTAAATTTGAGAAATCAAGTTCTCAAATATTGAAAAACATTTTTTGTTTTGTTTTGTTTTGTTTGAGCAGATGTACAGGGATGACCAGGGGCTGGATTCATGAAAATAAGGCAGAAGTTAAGACATTTTGTAAGATAATTTATCTCTTATTTTCTTGAATACAGCCCAGCTCGTCCCTGTACATCTGCTGAAACAAACAAAATGGAAATGAAAAAAAAAAACAAAAAAAAACATGAAAACTTAAAATATTTGAGAATTTAAGAATTTCTCAAGAATTATATTTAGGAACATTTATATGAACTTCTTAGATTTATCTTACAAAAGTAATACCTGTGCATCTGATGCAATGTCAAATAAATAAATGCATACATACATAAGTAAGATAAATTCTAAGACGTTCATACTAATGTTCTGAAATTCAATTTTTGAGAAATTCCTAAGTTATTAGTATTTTCTTAAGAACATTTGTTTTTGTTGTTTTAAGTTTTAGCAGATGTATAGGGATGACCTGGGTCTGGATTCAAGAAAATAAGAAATAAGATAAGAAATTTTGTAAGATAAATTCATTTTTATTTGAATCCGCAGGTCGTCTCACTACAAAAAAAAAAAAAAAAAAAAAAAAAAAAAGGATGATGATGAAAAAAGATGAAAACTTAAGACAATGTTTGTGAACTTAAGAATTTCTTAAGAATTCCATTTAGGAACATTTGTAGAAACTTAGAATTTCACCAGGTTGTGCATCAGCTTAAACCAAAAACTAAAATACCTACCTACCTACCTACCTAAATATATAAACTTAAGAAAATATTTACTGCATTTAGGAACATTTGCACAAACTTCCTAGAAGGTAGGAAATTTCATTAGGAGTTTGTACAAATATTCTTAAATGTGATTCTTGAGCAAATCTTAAAAAGTTCTCAGATGTTTTCTTAAGAACTTTTTGTTGTTGTTTTAAGTTTTAGCAGATGTAAGCTTGTTGTAAGTTTTAGAGATTTAGAGAGTTTCAGAGATAACCTAGAGCTCGATTCATGAAGAAATAAGCTAAGAACTTTTGTATGATTAATTTGTTCTTATTTTCTTGAGCCCCCAGATCATCTCAGTATAAAAAAGAAGAAGAAGAAGAAGAAGAAGAAGAAGAAGAAGAAGAAGAAGAAGAAGAAGAAGAAGAAGAAAACTTATGTTTGAGAACTTAAGAATTTCTCAAGAATTGCATTTAGGAACATTTGTACAAACTTCTTAGGATTTCATCTGGTTGTCCCTGTGCATCTGCTAAAACTAAAAACTAAAATACCTAAAAAATAAATTCTTAAAATGCAAATATTGACCAAATCTTAAGTTCTCAAATGTTTTCTTAAGTTTTATCAGATGTATAGGTCATCTGACCTAGGGCTGGATTCAAGAAAGAACTTATCTTACAAAATTTCTAATCTTCTTTCTTATTTTGCTGAATCCAGCCGCAGGTCGTCTGCTAAAACTGTATTTCAGGTCTAGAGAATCCACTGCTGTTCTTTCAGTGCAGCTGCGGCTCATGAGCAGAAAAAAAAATAAATAAATAAAAACTGCATCTTTCTGAAAGCATGTCAGCACTGAAACATGAAACTTTTACACTTGCTTAAAATTTCATGCGACACAATCAGCGGCTGTTTGCGTGCGTGTGAACGGTGGATTTCTTTCTGGGGTGTCGAAGCACACAAACAAGCATAAACACACTCAAGCTCATTATGTGTACATTCATCCTCATTACACCTATTTGCATGCAATGAGAGTCTGTGCTCCTTTTGTTCAGAAGGCTAAATAAACGGCCATGTTTTTGACAGTGCAATGCATTAACAGTGCGTCTGTGTTTGCAGATGTACCTCTGTGATGATGCTGCGTGTGATGTTATTGTCGGGTGTGTAGAGGACTTTTCCCTGCAGGAACGGCCGGAAGGTTTTCCAGAGCAGACGCAGACTGGACGTGCTCTCCAGCTTGTCCGTCAGGTTTTTACAGAACGCACCTGCAGAGACAGACGAGAGCATGAGCATGAATAAAACACGAGCTTCAGACTCAGAGATTCACATCAGATGGGAATGATTGACACATGAGCTACAGTGAGGTTTGCTCATGTGCATCAAGCACATTTGAGCTCACGTTTACCATATTTGATGTGCTCTATGTGTGTTGATCAGTGTTTAGAATAAATATAACTATGTAAAAATGTAATAATAATTAAATAAATAACTATATAACTATGTAATTTAATAATAATTATATAAATTATATTCACATATAAAATCCATTCATAGTATAAAGCAATTGTGTCTTTTTAGGAGATTTGGATTAAACACATTTGGATTCATATTACATATACAATGTCTTTATGAACATTTTGAAGTCTGAAAATAATCACAATTTTCCAGTGGATGAGAAAAATTATGAGAGAATATATATGTATGTATGCATGTATGTATATATATATATATATATATATATATATATATATATATATATATATATATATTGTGACGAATGTCCCGAGCGCTCATCAGCGTCGCCCTGGAAACCAACGAGGATCACCTGCACGTCCTCGTCTCGGGCTGGCCGGGCGCACCTGAAGCTCGTCACGGTTGGGCTTGATAAGCCACCGCAACACACACACTGGTGAGACATGTCTCCAGAAGACTCCACGCTAACTCTTGATCTGCCTTTGTTCCAGAAAGTAGCCTTTGACCGGCCAGCCCCTGCAGACGAGCACGGCGCGGAGGACAGCCACTGGGAAGCATGAGCATTGATCTCACGAGGAGCACGGAGCACCATCACACACCACGGACACCAGTTCACACCCTTAAACCCTCAATAAACTCACCCTCCGGGGCCTTTATTGACTACCCCTTGTTGTGTGACTCTTCACCCCGTTACACTGGTGGAGAATGCGGGCATGACCGTGAAGAGTCACCGATAAGCAACATTTTTTTTTTTTTCCCCCTTTTTTTTATTGCCTCACCTCTACTTGTTTTTTTTCCCACAGGCGGCTGCTCATCCCTAGACATGGAGGAACTATTAAAGCACCTCACCGAGGTGAGCATCCGCCAACAACAAATCATGGAGCACATGGCCGCTCGCCAGGGGGATTCCGAGCGAGAGCTCGCCGCGCTCCGCACTGCCGCTGCCCAACGAGTCCCACTGCCCGATCCCCGGGTGCAGGCCACTCAGCTCCTACCCAAAATGTCAGCCCACGACGACGTAGAGAACTACCTAATGATGTTTGAGGCCATCGCGGCCCAGGAGGGCTGGCCGCGGGAGGAGTGGGCACGAGTGCTGGCACCACTGTTAACGGGCGAAGCACAATGGGCCTATTTCTCCATGCAACCCATGCCGAGAGAGTCCTATGATGAGCTGAGGAAGGAGGTCATGGCCCGTGTGGGGCTTTCGCCCATCTCCGCAGCCCAACAATTCCACGACTGGGAATTTAAGACCCGGTTGCCAGCCTGTGCCCAGGCCGCTGACCTGACCCGACTAGCCCATCATTGGCTGCTGGCTGGGAGCCCTAGTGCCACCCAGGTAGCGGAGAAAGTCATTGTCGATCGTCTGCTGCGAGCCCTACCCCGGACAATCCGGCAGGCAGCCGGCATGTGGAACCCCCACACCGTGGGCGATCTTGTGGAGGCCATCGAGTTGGCGGAGGCCACCCAACAGCGGGAGGTGGGGGAGCGAGCGCCGCCGTTTCTCCGGAGGGTGAACCAGGAGCGACGCACGCCAGAGGGTCTCTCTAAACCAGTGAGTAGACCGGCGGTTCCCGGCCCTCAGGACGAGCCGATGCCCACGGAACCACCCCGCTCCCCGAACCGAGCATGGCTGGTGGGCTGCATCGTCCACTGCGACCCACTGCCGGAGGCCCCTCGTGTAAAAGTGAAGGTGAATGGACGGCCGTATCAAGCCCTGCTGGATTCCGGCAGCACGGTCAGCCTCGTCCAGTCGTCAGTCTTTCCCCTCCACCTGGGTTCGAAGGCCTGCCTTTCCATCACCTGTGTGCACGGAGACACGAGACAGGTCCCCGCTCGTCGCGTTACAATCACGGCCGCCTCGGGCAGTTGGCCCGTTGAGGTGGGGATAGTCAAGGATCTGCCCGTCCCCGTCCTGATTGGGAGAGACTGGCCGGAGTTTGACCGCTTGCTCACCAACGCCGTGCAGCCTGCCAGCCCGGCCGAGAACCGCCGAAAGAGGAGACGTCCCCGGCGGCGCCCCGTCCTGCTGGCCTCCGACAGCACCAGAGACGGTGAGTCCCCCTCCCAAACCAGTAACCTATTCTTTGATGTGTTCCAACAGGTGACAAGGGGGGGGGCATTCGCCAAGGAACAACACGGGGACGATCGGCTGAAACATTGTTGGACCCAGGTGAGGACGATTGAGGGAGAGGAAGTGCAACCCCCTCCACACCCGGTTCCTCACTTTGTGGTCCAAAACGGTCTACTCTACTGTGTAGCGCAGCGGAGGGGGGAGGAGAAAAATCTGCTAGTTGTACCCCGGTCGAAGATGGAAACCGTGATGGAGCTGGCACATGCACATCCGATGGCGGGCCACCTGGGGGCGCAGAACACTATCCAGCAGATTCGTGTCTCCCCATTCTCACGCGGACCTAGGACGACGCTTGGGGGGGGGGGGAGAGGAGTGTGACGAATGTCCCGAGCGCTCATCAGCGTCACCCTGGAAACCAACGAGGATCACCTGCACGTCCTCTTCTCGGGCTGCAGAGTTTAGTTCCAACCCTGCTCCAACACACATAACATGTTGTTTTCAAATAAACCTAAATGATTAGATTAGCTGGATCAGATTTGTTTAATTAGGGTTATATCTAAACTGTGCAGGGCTGTGGCCCTCCAGGAACTGAGTTTGACACCCTTGGCCTATCCCATTTTTGCGTCCCTCCCACTGTTAAAAAATAACTAAGTAATTTTTACTCTGAGTACATTTTAAATGAGCTACTTTTTACTTTTACTTGAGTAGATTTTTAGACCGGTACTTTTACTTGTACTTAAGTAAAATTTCATTAATGTAATGGTACTTTTACTTGAGTAAAATATTTTTGTACTCTTTCCACCTCTGTATATTAAACATATTAGAATTAAACATATTATTATAAATATAACATAACACTTTACAATAAGTTCTTATTTGTTAGTTAACTTCTGCCCTTACGTCCATGACATTGACTAACTGCGAAGAATAAATACGAGATGGGAGGAAAATGTATATTTCTTTCCCTCTCAGTTTGATCATTGGGTGATCATCATACTGTATATAAAATTATGGGGAGCCGCTAATATGCATTGCAACTGCTTTTGAATGCACGATCGCTTTTTAGTTTCACTTTCACTTTCGAGATTGGCTATCGCACGTCCGTGTTTATGCTATGGAGCGGCAGTACTTACCACACATTTTACAAGATTAGATGTTTGTCATTTTTGCTCATGATCTGCAAATCATTTGTCATCGTCCTGAGTCATCTCTCCTTACTCTGTTTATGTGGTAAGTGAAATTTTATGTACTGTAATATAATTGTAACAGGCAACTGTTAGCAATGGTTATTTGTTTTCGGTGCCTTTCTGAATACGGATTCAGGCTTCGGGCACACCCCCTAACCCCCACGATGTCATCGTCCATCGTTTATCAGAACTACCTCCTATCTACTGAATAGCAAGATGTTAAACTTGTGTTTAAAGAAAAGTTATCAAAAAGGGTCACATAATTTTATGTTTTATGTTACATTTTATGTTATGTTACATTTTCACTGTTTACAATGGCAGGGCCTGCCAATTTCTTTGTCATCTGCAGATTGATTTTAAGTAGGGGGGAAAAAAATCGATTTAAATCGTAAATCGGATTTTTTGTGAAAAAAAATGGGGATTTTTTTTAGGCCATATCGCCCAGCCCTAGCAAGAAGTTTTTTTTTCATTCTTTGAATTCTGAGAAACATTTGGGTAAAGTTGAAGTGTCTCTAAGTTGTTTTATAAATACCTCCTTAGGTCTGTGTGAATAAAACAAGCCATTCGCTGCTTTTGTATTTTATTTACTGAATTCTACACTCTTTTTCTTGTGAAATGCATTTCTTTTGTCTGCTCACTGAACTTGCTCACAGAAAAGCCTTGAACTTAGCGGGCTTGCATCTCGTGAAATAAATGCAGAATAAATGAAATGCATCACGGGATGACAAATCACTGCCTTCACTCTCCTGTACAACTACATCACGATGCTTCCCAAAGACGCTCCCGACGAACGTCTGTAATCAAATCAGCTCTCCTCCAATATATGAGGTTACATTAGACTGAACAGCAGCACAAACAAAAGAACAAAACCACCCAACAAACACAAACACTGAGCCTTAGCCTTTTATTTATATACTGTGCTATTTATTCATATTTTAAATTTGCATTTTCAGTTATCTTTTTTTTTTCAGTTTACATTTTTAGTTATTTTTAGTATTTTTTTTTGCTAGTGCCTTGTCATTTTTATTCGTTTTTCATTTAATTATTTTCAGCTTTATTTCAATTAATGAAAATAATGCCACTACTGTAAAAATAAATAAAACTAACCAACACATTTTTTTTTTACCTAATATAATAACATTAATTATTATTATATTTTTGTTAATAATTGATTTTTTTTATTACTACAATAGTAAAATTTTCTGTTTTGTACTTTTTTTTGTAATTTTTATTAATTATATATATATTTTAATTTGTAATTTTAATTGTTAGTATTTTTATAATAATAATGTTGTTGTTAATATTATTTTATTGAATTATTGACAGATAATCAAAACATTGTGCAGCCCAACAAATAAGCACACAAAAATAAATATACTTTCTCCTTAAATTCTGAATACCTAATTTACAGCTTTATTTCAATTAATGAAAATGATTTTAACACTGTTAGCTAAATGCGTTATTGTCACGATTCGCTGGGAGGAACGAGAGAGAAACGTGGAGAAACATAGAACAGTCTTTAATATTCGAATCACAGGGAAAATTCACAACACACAAAGTCCAGACATGTGACATATCGCCCCCTCCCGGAAGGTAGAAGTAGAAGTAGAAGCAACATGGGGAGGGGCGGGTGGGAACTAGGGAGGAGGCACAGGAGGAGGACGGACAACCGGGAAGGAGCCAGCAGACAAAGTCCAGGGAGGTGCCGAAGGAGGGAGGACCCAGGAGGGACCCGGAACAGGAGGACCACAGCAGGACCCAGGCCACAGCCATGATGACGGCCCATGGTGGAGCCGACGGAGGGAGGAGCCATGGAGGAGGAATGGCCGCCAACTCCAGGGGGCCGACCAACGGCGGCGGAGCAGATGGAGGAGGAGCCCGAGGCTGAGAGCCAATGAGCCAGGGGGATGCCGAGGATCCGGGGGGGCCAGGGTGGAGCCGAGGGCTCTGGCGACCGAGGCGGAGGCGGAGGCGAAGCGACTGAGGAGGAGCCGAGGGGATGAAGAAGCCTGATGGAGCCGGAGGAGTGGAGTCCCGAGGCGCAGGATGGTCGACACCAGACCAAGGAGATGCCGGAAAGATGAGGGAGCCCGGTGGAGCTGGTGGATCGACGGGTGACGGTGGAGGCGAGGGAGCTAGGAGCCGAGGTGGAGCCGCTGGGTTAACGGGTCAAGGCGGAGTCTGGGCCTCGGGGGCTGGAGGCGGAGGTGAGGGATACTCCAGCCCCGGCGATGCTGGAGGATGGCAGTCCCACGGGGCTCGCACCATACAGATAGGGGGCTGAGGGCGAGCGGAGGGGACAGTGTTGGAGGAGGCAGGAGTGAGCCATTTGTGAGCCTCCTCTGGCTTGTGCTGGGGCTCGAGCTGATGCTCCGTGTCGCGGGGAGATGGTGGGCTGGGCTCTGGGTCAGGAGTGGATCTGACGAGATCATCCACGCGCAGATGGTGAGTTGCGATCCATTTCTCGCCAGAGTCCACTCCACGAAGGTGGCGAATTCCGCTCGAGGACCATCTCTGGACGACGGCGCTCTGCAAGCGGTGTTCAAACTTGCGTCATAGAATGAGCAGAGCGCGTCGTCCGGATAGATGGTGGTGTGAGCTAACACAAGGAACAGTCTTGTATAGTCCTTGAGCGATCGCTCCCCCTGCTCCAGCAGGAGGAAGAATTTCGGGCAAAGGAGGGGATCCATGGGGCACAACGGAAACAAAAAACACTGAGCAAAAAAACGGAAAACAAAAACGGAGGGGAGACACGGAGGTTACTGTTTCGGTCGGGTCTTCTGTTACGCTTCGCTGGGAGGAATGAGAGAGAAACGTGGAGAAACGTTGAACAGTCTTTAATACTCGAATCACAAGAAAATCCACAACAGGAACACGGGAAACACACGACATCCAACAAGTAGACCCGACAAACATTATCTGAACAGACTGGGCCTTATAAACTCAGGATAATGAGGGGCAGACAGGTGCGGGGAATCGACTAATGATGAGACAACGAGAACAGGAACATGACCAAATAAGGAAAAACAGGAACTTAAATAGGGCCAAAACACAACACAGACAGTCCAGACATGTGACAATTATTGTTTGAATTTATATTAAATGCAATTAGCCGAGCTTCAGAGTGATTTTTTGACACACTTATGTACACTTTTAAAAAGTGCAGTTTGTAATGATATCAAATTAAAAATTTTACTTTAAAGTATATTTTAAATAATCATTTTAATACTCTTTTGTCTTGCTTTAAAAAAGTACACGGTTACAATTTATTTTAATGTGTCCTTGTTACAGTGTAATTTTACATTTAAGTACTGAGTATTATTAATTAACTACATGTACTTACTATATGGTTAGGGTTAGGATTAGGGTTTTGTTTAGGGTTACTTGCATGTAATTATGCAATTTCTTGTTATTATAATAGTAAGTACATGTACTGTACATGTGTAACAAGGACACCTTAAAATAAAGTGTTACTGAACATACTTAAGTTCAAACTGAATGCAATGTTTTCAGATGACTAATTGCATGTAAATTTAATCAAATAAAATGTATTATTGTTTGAATTTATATTAAATTCAATTAGCTGAGCTTCAGATGGATTTTTTGACTCACAGTAAGTAGGGCTTAAGTATACACTTAAGTACACTTTTAAAAAAAGTATAGTTTGTAATGATGTCAAATTAAAATATTTATTTAAAGTATATGTAAAATTATCATTTTAATAATCTTTTACCATGCTTTAAAGAAATACACTCATATTGATGAAGGACTTAAGTACATATTTATAGGTAATGTCAAAATTACTTAATTAATTGGTTATTAAGTGTATTGCTGAATGTACTGACAATCATTTATGACAAACTAAAATCTACTTTAATGTAATTTCTGTTAAAACTTGTAATTTATTAAATTGCATTCTTATTTACACATTTATAATGATAAAGTTGCAATTTAGTATATTTAAAATATATCAACTTTAAATGTAATATTGAGTAACACACTACAGTTCAAATGATCATCTTTACATGTGCTTTAGTAAGTTAGTCAACACATCAAAATAAGTGTACTTTAATGCATGACAAAAGATTATTAAAACATAATGACTTAAAATGTACTTTAAAGTAAAGCTTTTAATTTGACATTAGTGCAATGGTTACTTTTAAAAGTGTACTTAATTGTGTTATGAAAGTGTCTCTCTCTCTAAGTACACTTAATTGGCCTTTTATTTTAGGAATGAAATGAATTATATGCAAGTACAGTTTGTTAAACATATACTGATGATTTGAAGTACACTACAAGTGCACATTTAATACAATTAAGAAAATTTATTATGTATTTTTTCTATTTTTTTTTTTCAAAAATGATTAACTAATAATATCATAAACCACTTGAATATGATGAAGTCCACTATTCAGTTTTGTTTAGAAATATGTCACAGAATGAATGTAACTGGTCTGATTTAAACTGTCCTGTTCGACTGATGAATAAGCTCTTACTGGTGTTGTTGCTGGTCATGTTGGTGTTTTCTGCTGTTGCGGCACGTGTGTTTTGTTGATCTGATTCTGTTGATGCTGATCTCATAGCAACTCTGCTCGTCATGTTAAAGTCTGTTCCACACATCAGCTGAGAGAGGCTCCCGAATGGATCCGAACTGAAGTCCAACGTGTCTGCCGCACTCAGCAGTGCTAAAGACCTAAAGTTAGACATCTGTGTGGAGAAAAACAAAACATAAAACAGCAAAATCTCCATGTCAGAAATGCTGCTATTGCTCATTAAGGCTGCATTTATTTGATCACAAATAAAAACTCAGAAAATATGAAATATTATTAAAATTTAAAATAACTGTTTTCTATGTTTTAAAACGTAATTTATTTCTGTGCTCAAAGCTGAATTTTCAGCATCATTACTCCAGTCCTCAGTGTCACATGGTCCTTCAGAAATCATTCTAATATTCTGATATGCTGCTAATTAAAATCATATTTTGTAACATTATATAAACAGTGTTGGGTGTAACACAAGTTTTGCATAATCAGATTATGGATTACTTTCCATAAAAAGTAACCAAGTAACAATTACACTGAAAAAAATGAATTATTGAATTTACTAAATTTTTTTAAGGTAAGTGGCTGCAATCAATTTAGTTTAGCTACATTTAAATAAACAAATTTAGTTGAAAGTTAGTCAACTAAATTTGTTTATTTAAATGTAGCTAAAATAAATTGATTGCAACCACTTACCTTAAAAAAAAAAATAGTAAATTCAATGTCATTTTTTTCAGTGTAGTTATTTTGAGGGAGTACCACAAGATTATAATGCATAACTTTTAAAAGTAACTTTCCCCAACACTGATTATAAATACTGTCATTTTTCATGAATTTAATGCATACCTGCTGAACAAAAGTATTAATTTCTTCCAAAATGTGAAAAGTACTGTATTTAGTTGATTTTATTACGTAGAATTCACATTTATGCTGCCATTGTAGCCCACTGTTTTTGTCTTTTTGTCTGGAAAGGAAGATGTAATAAAAACATCTTATAAAAACACACCGCTGCTGCAGACTCGTGAGATACGCTTAGGCGAACATTTGTCCATCCCATAACTGAATATCAGTGTGTAATGTCATTAATTAATGCCATGCGTGTCTAGTTCACGGTGTCTAGTTCTATAATAGCAGTCCATCTGTGCTTTGCATCTGTTGGCCCAGCGGCTAAAGCCACTAATGCCAAACCTTGGAAAGGTGAAATGGTTTTTGGTGCGTGATCAGGACGGCACCTTCATAATGCAAACACAAAGCGTATACTGTGTTTCAGTCTCACTTAACGAGCATAACAGACATAAAGCCTATTCGCTCAGAACGGAGGTGACAGCTGTTGTGTTAATGCTAAATGCTTTCCAGCAAACTTCCAGCAGGTTTTATTTATATGGCCACTTGCATGCAAACAGTGTAATGGACTGCAAAGAAGCGCGGCGAATAGAGCGCAACAGCGATGGCCCACTTTTTCAGTGCCCTTGGTTCCTGAAGTGTTTTCCCATTCATTTCCTCCACATTCAGAAACACAGAGATCTCAGCCTTGAACCAAACCAATCAGCTCTCAGATGAATTGTTCAGGAGTACAATATATAGCTACTGACTTTTGAAGTTTATTGCATATAAAAACTAGCTTGAGAGCGTTCAGAAATGTGATTATAGCATTCACAAATGTACAGCTGCATTGATTTGCAACAAAGTATTTGAACAAGAAAAGATGAGAAATAGTCCAAGACTACTTCAGTTCTTTTGTGAGGAAATGAAAAACCGACAAAGCATTGAAAATGACGTAACTGAATCCAAAACAAGGGTACAATATGAAACCCTTGACACTGATTTTAAAATACATTTAGTTCAGGTCCTCATAACTGATTGTCTGTGTTCACAATGTTCCAGAACTCATCGAAAACTATTTGGTGCAGAAACAATTTTTCACTCAGAAATAGAGATGAGACATTAATCGTGTGCATGCACATAAAATGTAAAACTTCTCTAAATGCATCGCGACACCAAGTATGTGCTTTTTGAAAATGGTCAGATTCAAGTGTTTCCGCGCTATGAAAATACTGATGAAAATGTGCTAACCATAAGACCATCCAAGATTAGGATGAGTTTGTTTCTTCATCAGATTTGGAGAAATGTAGCATTGCATCACTGTTTCACCAATGGATCCTCTGCAGTGAATGGGTGCCGTCAGAATGAGAGTCCAAACAGCTGATAAAAACATCACAATAATCCACAAGTAATCCACACCACTCCAGTCCATCAATTAACGTCTTGAGAAGACAAAAGTTGCGTGTTTGTAAGAAACAAATCCATTATTAAGACGTTTTTAACCAAATTACAAGTCTATTATCCATAATAACAATTATTCCAGTGAAATAGTGGTCTGGTTTGAATCAGTAGAGAAATCTGCACAGATCAAGCACCGTTTACAAGCCAAAACAGCTCTAAACAAATATGTGGCTAGATTTTGATGTGAGAGACAACAGAACATGGACTTTTTCACTGAAGGAACCATTATTATGGATTATGGACTCGTACTTTAGCTGAAAACAACGGTTTGAATTTAAAAACATCTTAGTGATTAATTTGTTTCTTACAAACACACAGCTTTTGTCTTCACAAGATGTTAACTGCTGGACTGGAGTGGTGTGGATCACTTGTGGATTATTGTGATGTTTTTATCAGATGTTTGGACTCTCATTCTGACGGCACCCATTCACTGCAGAGGATCCATCGCTGAGAAAGTGATGCAATGCTACATTTCTCCAAATCTGATGAAGAAACAAACACATCTACATCTTGGACTGCCTGAGGATGAAGGCATTTTGGGCAAATTTTTATGAGTGAAGTATTCCTTATTTTCCTTCTGACAGGCAGATTGCAATTTGTAAGACTGCAGGGTTTCTCGAAACCTTCTACATTCAGATGTGCAATACATTCAAATCAAGACATCTGCAGAAACTCCCCAACAGGTTGAAGGGTGCACTGAGGTGGTGTTCAGAGGACTGGAGTGATGTGGAGCAAACCTTCTTGAGATAAAGCATAAAACCAAGGAGCAAGGTGGACGTTCACTTTGATGATAGACTGGAATGGAATAAAAAAACCCATCCAAAGACCATCCACAAGAGCTTTGTGCACTTCTTAATCAGACTGAGGTCCTGTAGTGTGTGTCGCAGGATGCTTCAGATGTTGCAGCAGACTGTTGTCTCACATGTGCTCTTCTCTTGCGGATGCAAACAGATGAACGAGCTCATTAGGCGATTACTGGCAATGATCTGAACCCACTGGAGGTTGTGCTGCTGCATTACGTCATTTGCAATACTTTATGGGAATGCGTGGTCTATTCTTCCTGCACAATTCCTGTATCCATGGTTACAGCGATTAGTGGATTTGTCTCCTGAATTATTTTCATTGGGAATATGACAATTAAACACTTTTTTATATTGACTTTTACAGCCTCGGAGCTCATGTTAGCTCTGCCTTGAAATATTTAAACAAACTTAATTTCTCTATGGAGAAAACGAATGGGATTTTCACTTCAATAACCTGCATGTTGTGCTCTACAGCAATAGAAGTAACATAACAGATGATTTAAATAGGAAATAATACTTTTATTCACCAGGGATTAATTAAATTGATCAAAAGTGACAGTAAAGACATTTATAATGTAACAAAAGATTTCTATTCCAAAGAAATGCTGTTCTATTGAACTTTCTATTCATCAAATAATCATGAAAAGTAAAGTGTATTGCATTTTCCACAAAAATGTTCAATTTTCAACATTGATAATAATCAGAAATGTTTCTTGAGCAGCAAATCAGCATATTAGAATGATTTCTGAAGGATCATGTGACACTGAAGACTGGAGTAATGATGCTGAAAATTCAGATTTGATCACAGAAATAAATTACATTTTAACAGATATTCACACAGAAAACAGTTATTTAAATTGCAATAATATTATTACCTTTTTTACAGTAAATATAATGAAATAAAGGCAGCTTTGGTGAGCAAAAGAGACTCATTTCAAAAACAACAAAAATAAAAGTTTAGAAAATACTGATCATCAACCTCAGGATGTTAAACTACATGAAGTATGTGATATTTTATTTTCTATAAATTATTGAAGAGATTTTTTTCTGTTAGCAAACTTTATGTCTAAATATGTGTAATTTTGTTATTTCTGAGCAATAAGCGTTAAATACAATAAACAAAATACATTATATATTTAGATAAATAAATAAATAAATAAATACTCTTCTATTATTATTATTATTATTATTATTATTATTATTATTATTATTACTACTATTATTTTTTTTTTTTTCAATAACAAAACATTGATAGCAGTGGAAATGGAAGATGATTACAGTATTTTCTAAGAAGGTCTGGTCGGTTATTGTTTGTTTATCTATTATATCTAATAGCTCTCACAAGACACAACATGGGATTTGTGCCTGTAATTTGAAAACTCAAGGGACACACTATTGCATCCTATTCCTGCAAAACGCTTTGTACAAGACTGAAAACACATAAAGACAGAGCACTCACCCCGTTCATGAGTGGCGCGATGTGAGTGCTGGTTTGGCCCATCAGCGCGGCCGCCTCGAGCCGGTTCAGACCCAACGCTAATGGAAGCTGAATCAGGAGGAAAAAAAATCTAATTTTAGTATCACTGATTTTTTCTGAGCTTATTTGTGTATTACATGGGTTCTGCCTTACGTAGCCGAAGATTAAGACTGTATTACTGAAGTGAAGCTAAGTATGCTTAAATCTATAAAGATCATTAGATTTCCAGAGTTTATTCTCAGAGCCTGGGATGTCAGGCAGTTAAAACAACCTTAATAAAGTCCCATTCAACGGCCTCTTAGCCGCCGCTATCTCTGTGTCTATCGCTGTGACCTTCACACACTCAATAGCCATTACTTCAGAGGGAATGTGAGGCTCAGACGTGTGTGTGTGTGTGTGTGTGTGTGTGTGTTTAAGTATTTATCTGCGCAGGGATTACACTGCAAATGACTTTTTCTTCATTCAGTCTGGAGAACATTTTGCTTTAGCTTCACATCCGTAAAACCGCAGCGAAGCCGAAGCGCTTGAGGATGAGAGCGGCTGATAAATGTCATAAACGTGAATATAAGAACTAATGGTTCAATGTGTAGGAGAAGGTCGAGGGCAGCTGTAAGCGTTTTATATTTTCCTTCATAACTCACAAACTACTGCAAAACTGTCTGATGTCTCCTGGTGTGAGAAACATGTTTGTGTGTCAAACATAAAATATTAGCAAGAGATCACAATGTTGAGTTTAATAGCCCTCTTATAAATTATATTAATTAATTTTGTTAAATAAGTAAACAAAACAAAAAATATTGCTTTATCTTTTTTATTAATTGTAAATATTTTTTTAAACAATTTTATTATTAATATGATGAATATTTCATGTTTTGGTTGTAAACATTTTTAGTTTCAAAGCAAAAAGTCCAAGCGATATCTGCATTATATTTACTTGAAATGAGTTACAACATACTTTCTAAAATATAAATGATCAATAAATGGAATTAAGAAAAAAATTAAACTGAAAACACTGAATTTGTGGAAAATAAAACAGATTTCAAGGCACCCTAAAAATGTAATTTTGTGTAAACTTTTAAGAAATCATTAAATTGTATAAGTTTCATGATTACAAATTGTTGGAAAGGCTTTTTGATAGTTAAAATTTAATTTAACCATTTAAACAGAATCTAGAATCTAGAAGTCTAGAAAAAATTAAACCAGGAAAAACAATGAAATCCAGAAAAAAAATGAAAGCGGAAAAAAATACATTTGGAAAAAAAAATAAAAATGATTTATTATCAAATCAAATCAAAGTTTATTTATAGAGCACTTTAAAAAAATAAAATAAATAAATAAAAACAACAACAACAATTGTTTACCAAAGTGCTGTACAAGCATAATCAAAATAAAACAATTGTACACATAAAAAACACAAAACAAACAAAAAAAAAAAAAGTAAAAGACATTAACACTGACCAGATACATAAAACAGCTCTCATACGGAGTTAAATGCCAGAGTACAAAAATAAGTTTTAAGACTGGATTTAAAAACAGTAAGTCTTCGGGCCTGCCTAACATATAGAGGCAAGTTATTCCAAAGTTTTGGGGCTGCGACAGCAAAAGCCCGGTCACCCCTGCTTTTTATCCTTGTTCGAGGTACAACCAAGAGTAAACGGTCAGTAGACCTAAGTGCTCTCGATGGAGACTGTATTAAATCAGAAAGGTAACTTGGTGCCAATCCCTTTAATGACTTATAAACAAAAACTAAAACCTTAACAGGGTTTTAGAAAAACTAAGCTAAGAAAAAATAATCTAAAACTAAACTAAAACCTAAATAGGGTCTCCACCGCAACTAATTATTGTATTCATCAGTATTTTAGTTTTACTTATATCCATCCTTACAGCAAAATAAATTGCATCTTATGTGAACTGCATGAGAGCTGCTCATTGACACGAGCTCGTCTGATGAAGGACGAGCATAAAGAAGCGCTGCTCGATCTCCAGTCTTCACTCTGTATACTGTACTGCCCTTCACTGAGCTCAGAGAGCAGAACGATCACATTCTCCACATAACACAGTTACTGTCCCTGCCAGACCCGAAGACGCCCGCTGCTCCCTGAGGACGCTCCATTCACTCCCGTTTCTTGCTGCAGAGCTGCGGTTAATAGTTTTATTCTGCTTTGTGTACTGCATGTGTACGAGACACAGAGGTTATGAGGAGCGATCGCTGAAAACACAGACACGTGTTCGTAACGCTTTACTGATGTCATTTGAGAACTGTTTGCTCTCTGCTGATTTTAATCATTTTTTTAAGCCTCATAATGCATTCGGGTCGTTTTGATCTGGCAGAGATACACAAACATTTCTAATCAATACATAGTTATTGCAGTTATTTATTTTTTATTTTATTTTTCAGAATTTTTAAAATTATTTTTTAAGAGATATAACCAATAAAAATGTTTACGTTTCACGTTTGGGTGGAGTACCATTAGATGTCAAATACAGGTTTTGTAAAATTATCTGTGAAGTTATATTATTGTCTGAAACCTTTAATAAACCATATTTACCCTTTTCCTCATTTCTCACACACTTTTGGGATTGAACTTTGTCACTAAACATGAATATGTACGCCTAATGTATCATTTATTTTCATCTGAAAGTGTATGCAAGTAAAATTAATAATTAATTTATATATATATATATATATATATGTATGTATATATGTTGGTCTGTTGTTGTTTTGTTAGAAATAAATATGTAGGTTTCATAAATTTGTCCTGTTTTTTGGAGTAGTCATGAGTTACAAAGTCAAGGAATTTAATTAAATTACATTAATTCCAATCAGGTTAATATTGGTCATCCTCAGATTATATGTTCTTATAAATTTAATACAATAATGCATTTAATTTAATACAACAATACAATATAATTTCTCATCAATAATGTAAATAAATAAATAAATAAATAAATAATAATAATATTTCTGAGCAGCTATGAAATTGTATTTGGGCCGTTTTAATAGCTTTCACATTGATACTTTTTGACTTTTCTTAATTTTATGAGAACTAAAGGGCATTAAAAGAGGTTTATTATTTTAAAAGTTTCTTTATATTAACACTAAATTTTGCTTATATATTTGCTTATATATTTGCTTTATATTTTACTTATTTATATAAATGTATTTTTTTATTTTGTTTATATTTTATGATGTTTTATTTGACATTTGATTTATGTTTAAAACAAGAAAAAAAAGAAAAAATATTATACTGAAATTATTATTATTATTATTATTATTATTATTTTTTTTTTTTTTTTTTTTTTTTTTTTTAATTATTTTTTTTTTTTCAATATGTGACTTCAGGTTATAATGTTACTAAATTTTTTACACAGAAAAATTCTACAAAAAATGATTGGTTAATGTTACTATAGCTAAATATATCAATGCAAATGTCTACCACTGTGTGACCTCACATTATGTATGAAGTTTGGCTTGGTTTAGCTTGATTTCAACAAATGCTCTTTTTGATGTGAGAAGGGATTTTTGAGGTCTGAACCTTACAGCATTTATTTATAGTACAATGATCTATTATATGTCAAAAGATCAAAGAAAAATTCCTGAATATTTTATATTATTTTGAGTACATTTTTTAATAATGCATGTTTTATTATTAAAACAGGACAAATTTAAAATTCATATATATAATTTTTCTGTAAATTTATGTGAATGTAATCATAAAATGTGTAAAAAAAAAACTAACAACAACAAAAACAGCCACTCATAGAAATAAAGCAGCGTCACTCACTGCATTGAGGAGCTTCATGCTGTCCAGATTCTGCATGAACACGCGTCTGGCCTGAAGAAGCTGATTGGCTGTCAGGGAGCATGTGACGTTCTGAAACTCTTCTTTCTGATTGGCTGAATTAAACTCCAGGATGCGGTCGATTGATGGGCCGCAGAGAACAGAGCGCAGATCTCCGTCAGTCGACAGTGCAGGCAACTGCAGCACAACAACACACACGTTACATCCGATCAATTATATGACCAGTTGCTGTAAAAGGTCAAAAGGTCAAAGTCTAGAGAAGGAAAACTTTTTGGCATGAAGTGCCGTTTTTAATCTTCATAGTTATTCATCGTGAACACTAAGGGTTTAAAAATGAACAAATCTATATTTTACAGTTGAAACCTGATGATTCATGTTGAAGCTTGCTTATTTGGTTAGTATCTAAAATAGTTTTTAATGCCTTCTGAATTATTTCTATAAAATAATTGTACTTAATATAATAATACTTAATATAAAAAAGTACTTTTGTTAAAGTGTCAAAGTTCAGTTTAACTGTTCAATTTCCATTTGATTGCAATTTAAAAGATATATTAAACTGTTAATGTTTTATGCCTTCATTTGATAACCAAACTGTTTTTGATAATAAATTTGTATTAAATATTATTTGTAATATTTCAGTTGTTTTGTTTGAAATAAATATGTAGGTTAAATTAATTACATTTTAATTAATTAAATTAAAACAGGCAACACAGAATTTCTCAACAAAAAAAAAGTAAAATATTTCATATTATTAAACTGTTAAAGTTTTATGAATTCAATTGTTCAGACATGCTTTCTGATTATTAAAATTTAATGACGTCTGCTTGACATTTGGCCGCGTGTGAATCTTGCGGAGGTAAAACAGGGGTTTCGGTGGAATCAGTGAGCGTCTGGTTTTTCATTAAGGGATGTTGGATCTGCTCCAGTCTGCAGTAAAACACACAGTGTCTCTTCATCTCTCTGGCTCTCCGTCTGTCTCTGTGGATGACGTACCTGTCCGAGCCAAACTCTGGCCCTCATCAGGCTCGCGGTGGTTGTGTTTGGCACCGAAAGGCTGTTCGTCAGATATTCAGAAAACGTCTCGTTGGTTCTCAGCAAACTGTGAAGTGGAATCGACTGACCTGACAGAGAAAGTCAACAGGGAATATTAACATATTGCTCTCACAGTAGTTTAGCAGAGTTTATTATTCAGATTATTCAGGCAAGCAGCAAATATACCGTTTTACAAATCCCATTAATGTAGCTATAGATAGATAGATAGATAGATAGATAGATAGATAGATAGATAGACAGACATATAATACAAATAAATACATAACAATTAAGTTTTATATATAGCTGTTTTTCTAAAACATTTTTTATCTAATAAACAAAAAAATAAATAAGAATAATGAATAAAAATCCATAAAAATAAAAATGAATGGATAAATAATAAAACTGCTACATTAATAAAATAAATAAAAAGTAACAAAGACTTCTGTTAGATTATTATATATACTGATGTTTAGTTATTTTTTTGTAGTCTATGCAGAACAAAAACAAAATAAAAATGAATAAAATATATATAAATAAAAATTCATAAATAAACACAATTATAAATAAAAAACAAATAATAAAAATTAAATAAAAACAATAATATACAAAATAAAAGCAAAAAGATAAGGTAATAAATGAAAATAAAAATGTTAAAAAATAAATGTAAATAAAGTATATATATATATATACTTATGTTCACCACGGCTGCATTTATTTGATCAAAAATACAGCAAAAGCAGTACATTTTTTTTTAAATAGATATTTTTACTGTTTAAAATAACTGATTTCTATTTGAATATATTGTAAAATATAATTTATTTCTGTGATCAAACCTGAATTTTCAGCATCATTACTCCAGTCTTCAGTGTCACATGATCCTTCAGAAATCATTCTAATATACTGATTTGCTGCTCAAGAAACATTTCTGATTATTAGCAATGTTGAAAACAGTTGTGCTGCCCAATGTTTTTGTGGAAATTGTGAAACATTTTATTTTTCAGCATTCTTTAATGAATAGAAAGTTTAAAAGGACAACATTTATTTGAAACAGAAATCTTTTGTAACATTATAAACATCTTTATTGTCACTTTTGATCAATTCAATGCATCCTTACTGAATAAAAGCACGATTTAAAAAAAAAAAAAAAAAGTTTCCCATGATCCTCCTTGTTCTGTCCTGTGGATGGCGGGCGGCTCTGAGTAAACTGAGGTCATGATTGAAGGAGTGGATGTGGCTTATTAAACGTGTTAGCCTGTTAAAGACTCATTTAGCTATAATGCAACACACTGTTTTGTCCTCATGTAACTGCGAATCTCTCCCACATGCGCACAAAGACCATGAAAGCCAATTAGGTGAATGAAAGCATGTGTGTTTGCACATGGAGGCTGGATGGAGGTCTAGAGAGAGAGAGAGAGAGAGAGAGAGAGAGAGAGAGAGAGAGAGAGAGACGGATAATACATATAGAGCTGAGCTAATTAGCAGCAGTGATATCAGACTGCGGCGCTGATTAACGAGGGTGCGTCATTACACTCTGAATCTCTGCTGTCATCTCAACAATCCTCTCCAACACGAGCACACACACACACACACACACACACACACACACACACACACAGAGAATGTTAAAACTCACTATAGTATGGATGTAACCAGTCACAGAAACTTAACCCTAATATATATATATATATATATATATATATATATGAGCAATATCACATGAGTAGATGTGCGATATGGCTGTATCTCGCACGGCTGTGATTCAGCCGACCTGGCCAACTCAATCCAAGCAGCTGAGTCCTTAGCCATCTTAAAGAAATGTCACATATATAAAAATGTTAAGATGTTTTGAGAATGTTAAAACATGTTTTGAGTGACTGGTAGGTTTAGGGATAGGTTTCCGTGGCTAGTAGGTTTAGGTTTGGTGTAGGTTTGGATGATAGAATATTTAGTTATCTTACAATCTAAAAAAAAAATCCTGGTTTAAATACAATCCAGCACTGGGTAAAATATGGATAAACCCAGCAACTGGGTTGTTTTGACCCAGCGGTTGGGTTACTACCCAGAAGGTTGGGTTAAACATTTAACCTTACCATTGGTTGAAAACAACCCAATCACTGGGTTTGTCCATATTTTATTCAGTGCTGGGTTAAATGTTTGCTGAGTTGTATTTAACCCAACCTTTTTTAGAGTGTATAGTCTTATATAAAAGATAATGTCTTTTATATCAAACTTATGTCAAACTTTCCTAATTTTACTATCTTTGTGTGGTCTTTTGGTCCTCACAAAGTAGTAAAATCAAGTTCACACACACAAACACACACACAAACACACACACAAACACACACACACACACACACACACACTGAGAAAGATTGGAGTCGTCACCTCACACCTTCATCATCCGGTCACCACCCTGCGCTCTGATTGGCCGCTTCGCTGAGTGCTCGCTCTGATTGGCCGCTTCTGTCGGACAGACTCTGGCAGTGTTGTGAGTTAATTACTCTCTCTCAGATCTCCTGATGAATTTAATCTCGTGTAATAGAAGTTCAGGCCCCCGAATGCAAATACGGTGACCGCATCCCGACAACACGACGCTCCGTGGCCTATTTGCAAATGAGCTTCCTCTCAAATCTGAATATCATTAGACTAAACGGTACGAACAAACAACAAGATATACGACCTGCTCCTCTGAACAACAACAAGAGCAGCTGTAAATCATGGATATGAGCGCAGTGGAGGACAGGGCGTTATTTCAGCCTGACGTGTGAAATAATAGGCAGAAAAATCAGTTTATTGAAACTTTGGACAGCAAAAACATGTTTTTTGATCCATCAGGCTTTTATGGCTCATTTTGATATAATAAGAATATGGAGGGGGAAAAAAAAACAGCTCAGTTTTATTGTGAGACTCACACTGAGCAAAAATATGCAATATGGTGCAGATGATAATATTTATATAGACAAAATTCAGATGAAATTCTTATAGCTTGTACATACTGCTGTTTAGTTTTATTTTTTTAGTTTTTTTTTCTTAAAAAATCTAAACAGTAAAATATAGATAAATAAATAAAATTACATAAATATCAAAAAGTATAAATAAACAATAAAAAATAAAATAAATAAATAAAAAATGTCTAAACAGCAAAATATAGATGGATGGATGGATGGATGGATAGATAAATAAATAAAAGTATTTAAACATCAAAAAGCATAAATAAATAATAAAAACAAAAATAAAATAAATACAAAATAAATAAAGTCTGATGTTTGGTTATTAAATAAATAAATAAATAAATTATATACAATAATATTACAACAATAAATAAAAACAAATAATTAAAAACTAAAATAAATTTAAAAAATCAATACAAACAAATTAATAAACAAAATGATAAAAATGAAAATGAAAATAAATAAATATTACTAAAAATAATAATAATAATAAATAAATAAATAAAATAAAAATAAAATAATGTGATATTTTTTTTTTTAAGTGGAAGGAGTCTGTTCTGAATATTTGATTCTGATGTTTGTACTGTAAATCAATCTTTATATATTTATAACAGTATATCAGAAAAATTTAAATGATCAAATTATAATGCAATGTAATACAATGATGCTTGAGAGATGAACAAGCAAACATTCCTCAAAAGCCTGATGATCAGATGTGAGACTCACATTTTATCTAAAATATGATGTCTGGATAATCAAGTATATCCAAGCTGCTTCAATCCAGTAAAGAAAAATTGCTTTATTCAAAATTGTATTTAGAAAATTAAAGAATAATTGAACTTCTGCGATAAAAAGTATGTTGTCCTATCTAAATCAATTCAGCATTGATATTTAATTAGATTAAATGTATGCATATCATATATACATTTAAACCTTTTAAATACAGTATATTAAATATATATTAAATAGTCATTTAAATAATATAACAGCTTTCCTGTAGCTCAAATAGTAGAGCATGGCGCTAGCAACGCCAAGGTCATGGGTTCGATTCCCAGGGAAAGCAAGAGCTGATAAAATGTAGAAACTGTAACTTGAATGCAATGTAAGTCGCTTTGGATAAAAGCGTCTGCTAAATGCGTAAATGTAATATTTTAATGCATTGTTTTATATTTTAATAGTTGAATGATATTTTTTTTTATCTTGAAATGTATCTGATGCACATGAATTTTATCAGTCGAGACTCTCACTGCAAGTACACAGCTGACTCATTTGCCTCTGTTTTTATTTCTATTTTAAAGACATTATGAATGTTTATGAGGGTGATGTTGATGATCTAATAATGACTCTCAAAAGCCCACGTTTGATTACTCACAGCACATGAGCGTCAAACTGGGGAAATGTGGGAAAAGGAAAAAAAAAAAAATTACCTGTGGCTGGATTTGCATTCTGCAGGACGGATGCCCATTGACTGATATCAGCAGAGATCAGTTTGACGCTACTGAAGAGAACAGGATCTGCCAGGAGCGACTGAACCTCAACCAAAACCTTTGAGACTCTAAATCAACATGAGAAAGAAACAAATAAATAGATATAAACAGAGGATTTGGAGATGAATGCTAAACAAAATTCAACAGCTTCAAGTTAAAATGTACCACTGTACATAATATTTAATAAATTATTTGAAAATAAATAAATAAATAAATATATTTAAATATATAAATCATTAAGTCAAGCAATTTAAAGATCTTAAATGAATTATTATGCTTAAGTTATTTATTTGGAATTTCACCATGTAAATGCATTATGATATCATTAAACAGAGTATTTAAATGACTATTTAATATATGTTAACAAATGAAGTTTACATGGAATTTCATATATATATATATATATATATATATATATATATATATATATATATATATATATATATATATATATATATATATATATATATATATTTAAATACAGCAATTTAAAGATTGCAATTCAATTATTATATTTAAATGTTGGGTCTACATTTATTTAGAGATTCATTGTATAAATAAAAATTAAACAGACGATTTAGCCTCTTAACTATCACCCGTCCACCCTGTGGTGAAGTTTACTTCACTATATTACAATAAATCCTAATCTAATCATGACAAACTATATATTGTTGGAAAGGTCTAAGATATTTTACCACGTTTTTTTTTTTTTTTTCAAATTATGTAGGAACATTAATAGATCAATTTATGACAAGAGCGCACCTCAAAAATCTACATCATAACAGGAGTTCTGACCTTTGTCACAAAAAGTCTTTTTTCGTTGCCTTTTTCTCTATCATGCTTTAGAAATCATCATAAATTATTTATCAATTGAAAACTTAAAACATCCAAATTCATCCTGTGAAAGCTGTTTTAAAATCAGACATTACATTACCATGGAAATGGTTAATTAAAATCATATTACAAAATGTTTTCATTCATGAATTATAACAATTTAAGTTTGGATAGTGCATTTCACGTCTATGTTCAAAAATGGGGGTGACAGTTAAAGGGTTAAATTACTACTTAATATGTTTTAATCAATGAAGTTACATCAAATTTATTATACTGTTTCATAAATGATTTAATAAAAATATTTAAATATTTCTAATATTTCATATATATATATATATATATATATATATATATATATATATATATATATATATATATATATATTTAAATAAAGCAATAGAAATATTTTAATTCAGTTATTATGCTTCCAATATGGTGGGTCTACATTTATTTAGAGATTCAATGTGTAAATATATTTATGATACTATAAAACATATTTAAATGGCTATTTAATATACTTTAATTAATGAAGTTAAATGGAATTTTAAATACTATTTAATAAATTAAGAAAAAAGCATTTGATGCAAATTAATGATTAAGAAATATTAATTATTTTAATTTAATTTTTATGCTTCCTAAATGTTGGGCCTACATTTATGTGGAGATTTATTGTGTAGATACCTAACTCAACACATCATGATGAACATTATGTGAACAGGTGTGAGACTCACGTGGAGTTTTCGAAGTTGTTCACCTGTCCAGGTGCTTCACCAGCTGTGGGGAAACTCACACATGGGTTCTGCATGTTACACAGCATGCCCTGTAGCCATGGCAACACACCTGCTGATGGGAGGGGCTTATTGGGGTAGTGGCCTGGGAGGAAGGAAAGATTCACAATCACTGTTTGCAGCTTTATGCATCCTACTTATAAATCTGAATTATGATGCTGTTCAGGCAATTTAGTAATGATGCACTAAATTTCAGCAACCAAAGATCTCTCCTTATTGACCTTCATTTTAATGAAGATATTTTAGTTTGATGCATCACCAAAACTTCACTAAACATTATTTGTAGCGCACCTGTCATCCAATAATGGCAAAAAGCTTTGTGCTTTGTAACTTTGGATATGAACTTGAACTTAAATTCTGTCAATTTTATAACAAAAATCAAACGATAAATTATGTATTAGATGTACTTTAATGTATTATTATACGTTTTTACTTAACATATCATCTTCATTAGAGACTTAAATCTGTAATGTAATGTAAAAAAAAAGTTATCACAGCCACCATTTCGATAAATGTATTATTTATTTATTTATTTTTTATATTACTTCAACAATGGATTGGAGTAGAAAAAATAATTCTATCATTAAAATATTGACATAAAAACTGCATTATGTGGCATTTAAATGCTTATGTACAACCCATATTTTATTTGAGCTTTGATTGTTTAATAACTTTCATTAATTTACTGTGAAATAAACCTTATTTTCAGTTGTGGTTTTCGGCTAATTTGACTTTAATTTCAGTTTCAGAGAAAAATTAATTTAGGTGCATCACTACAATAGATTCTCTTTTTCATTTTCACTTTCTGACAAACACAGGAAGCTTATTTAGCTCTAATGTAACAAAATGAAAAGGAAATAATGCGCATTAGGTGTGTAACTACTGCTTTTTGAAGTAATTTATCATTCCTAGAGTTTTCTCTCAGTCTAAATCACTCTTCTTCACAAAATGTGCACGAACTACAGCTGTCAGTTACGGCTCAAAGAAAGTTTCCCACAGGTAAATATGAAATTCATATTGGCATTCATAGCAATACTCACACTGGTTTTTATAAACTGGTTGACTGGTGGATCTGACTGCCACGAGAATGAAGAACAGGAAGAGAGGCCAAATCAACTCCACCACCAAACGCACCTGAGAGAGAAATAACACAGTTCATCTCACATCTTCTGCCGTCCGTCAGCTTCACCTCACTCGTCCTGAGCAGAGCTTGTGCTTTTATGCATCTTTGATTCTGTTACTGCACATCTAAACCATCAACACAACCATATCAGTCTCCTCAAAACCCTTAAATGTTTCCGACAGCTACAACAAACCCATGAGATCCGAAAGTCCACCAAACTGTCTGATGAATAACATTGGCAATATGGCAAGCTCTAATCTATGAAATGGATTTAAAAATAAGCTAATTGTGACTTTGAAGAAACAAATAAATAAATGAAATGAGTAGAGCAGCGGGTTAAATCCGAAAAAGATTTCTCCCAGCGTTCCCGATGGCCAAACACTGCCTGGTGACCTGCTTAATTTCATGGACGAAAGGGTCTGAAAGAAATCCACATTTTGTGAATGTAATATGTGATTTTGAGCATTAATATGAATATGAAATAAAATCTGAAGATTCCTGAGGAATTCTGAGGGGAAAACAAACTCTTGAAAAAATGGAAGAATTCAGAATCACAAGAAATAAAGTCACTGCATGTTACAAATTCTGACAGGGTTAGTTCAAACTGCAAAATGTGGACTCACAATTGCCTGAAACTATGAGAAATAAAATCAGAATTTTGTGTTATAAAACTTGCATTTTTTGAGTAAGAAAGTTCAAATTGCAAATTCCAAAGTTCAAATTTGAATTTCGAGGCAGTAAATGAATAAATAAATAAATAAATTGGGGAGATATCAACTTGGAATTGTGAGGAATAAAATAAGAACTACACATTTATATACTTGCAATTTTGAGGAAAAAAGTTCAAATGTTAACTCAAAATCGCAAGACAGACACTCTAAACTGTGAGAATTAAAATAAGAATTGAGCATTACATTCTCGCAATTCTGAGGAAATTCAAAATCGAGAAATAAATCTGAACTGCTAGAAATAAAATCAGAATTCTAAGAAAATTCAAACGGTGAAATGTTAACTCAAAATTTGCAAGAAAAAAACCTCAGAATTGTGATACATATAAGAATTGCGTGTTATAACAATTCTGAGAATGAAAGCTTGTAGTTTCATGTTAACTCAAAATCACGAGAAACTCTGAACTGCGAAAATCAATAAAAATAAAATCTGAATTTTTGCAAATCTTACAATTCTGAGAAAGAAATGTTCAAATTGTAAGACATACACTCACAATTCTGCGAAAAAGTTTGAACTGTGATGTGTTAACTCAAAATTGCGAGGCATAAACTTGTAATGTAAAGATATAAAATAAAAATTGCATGTCACAATTCTAAGAAAGTAAGTTCAAATTGTGAGATGTTAACTAAAAATTGTGAGATATAAACAAAATAAAAAAGATATAAAAATAAAATCAGAACTATGTGAGAAAAACACAGTTCTAAGAAAGTTTGAATTGTGAGATCTAAACACAGAACTGAATTTAGTGTTATAATCTCATAATTCTGAGAAAGTTAGTTTGAATTATGAGATATAATCTCAGATAAACTTGCAATTTTGAGTAAAAATAGTTCGAATTTAAAGATATAAACCAGGGGTCACCAGCTGGCGGACTCCGGTCAGAATCCGGACCGCGAGATGCATCCATACGGATCGTGAAGGCTTTTGACATAATTAAATAAATAAATAAATACCAAACGCTTATTTCTAATAAATCAAATTTAAATCAAGTATATCAAGGTCAGTTCAGTAGAGCCGTTTGGGTGCAGTCGTGTGTGTAGTGAGAGCAGAGAGCGGCGCACTGCATGCAGACAGATGAAACTTTCAGTGAGTGAAAAACAATGGCATTTTCAAAAAATAGGAAAGTTGATGGGTCTTTAAAAAGTCTTAAATGGTATAAGAAAGTCTTAATTATGATTTCAGGAGGTCTCAAATGTGGGGACTGAAAGACAAGAATTGCGATTAAACTTCAAAAGGCTATTCATTGAATAAATAAAAGCTTTGAACCGCAACTGACATCGCGCTCCGAGCGACGAAGGTCACTGCGAGTTCTCTGGGTCATGCGATGTCCACACTTGTGGTCCAGGAGTGCCATCTCTGGCTGTGTCTGGCCGACATAAGGGATGCCGATAAAGTTTGGTTCCTTAATGCCCCTGTGTCCCAGACCGACCTCTTTGGCGACGTGGTCGAGTGCTTTGCCCAGCAGTTCTCGGCCGCACAGAGGCAGACTGAGGCGATTCGTCACATCCTGCCCCGGCGGGCAGGAGCAAGCGGCCCTGAGACGGTCGACCCAGAGATGGAGGAAGTTGCTCTTCGGGAAATGGTGAACGCACCACTCCCTCCCCCCGGAGGAGGGCCGGGTGGAGAATCTTTTGTTTTGTTTTGTTCCGCCATCAGCCCTATGGCCGACTGTACCCAAATTCTTGACAAAAGAGCACCTTCCTCTATCTCTGGGTCCCAAGAGGGCACAGAAAGTGGCGGACGGACCAACACCGGACCGCACTCATCCACCTCGGTCGCCAGTAGGCAGCAGCGGGTGGTTAGAGAGTGTCATCAGAGGCCTTACTCACGCACCCTCTGCCCAACCGTGGAACCAGGTAAGCGATGCACCGCACACTCAGACTCCTCTTCGGCCTGCCCACGAGCTGCCTGAGCCGGGTCCCTGCGTTCCACCTCGCTGTCCCATTGCAGGTAAAGTGGTGGTTCCGTTGGTCCCGCTTGCATGGTATCTGGGTGCCTGGCTAGCGCTTCCCAGCCCGTCTCGCTGGCTTCTGCGGACCATCAGCTTCGGCTATGCGATTCGGTTCACCCGGCGTCCTCCCAAGTTCAGTGGCGTCCACTTCACACTGGTGAAGCTGGCCGATGCTCCTGTATTGTATGCGGAGATCGCAGTCCTGCTGGCGAAGGATGCGATAGAGCTGGTCCTTCCAGGCAGGGTTTTAGAGCCCCTACTTCATTGTGCCCAAGAAAAGCGGTGGGTTACGACCGATCTTGGATCTGCGTGTCTTGAACCGGGCCCTTCATCGGTCACCGTTCAAAATGCTGACACAGAAACGCATCTTCGGTTGCATCTGTCCCAGAGATTGGTTTGTAGCGATCGACCTGAAGGACGCATACTTTCATGTGTCGACCCTTCCGCGCCACAGACCATTTCTGAGGTTTGCTTTCGAAGGACGTGCATATCAGTACAAGGTCCTATCCTTCGGGCTGTCCCTGTCTCCCCGTGTCTTCACAAAAGTTGTGGAGGGAGCTCTTGTTCCCCTCAGAGAACAAGGGGTTCGCATCTTCAGCTATCTCGATGACTGGTTTATACTAGCACATTCTCGGGATCTGTTGTGCGAACACAGGAACCTGGTGCTCCAGCACCTCAGCCTGTTGGGTCTTCGGGTCAACTCGGAAAAGAGCAAACTCTCCCCGACGCAGAGAATCTCTTTTCTCAGTATGGAGTTGGATTCGGTCGTACAGACAGCACGCCTCACAGAGGAACGTGCTCAGTCAATGCTGAACTGCTTGAATTCATTCAAGGGCAGGACTGCGGTCCCACTGAAACAATTTCAGAGGCTCCTGTGGCATATGGCATCTGTGGTGGCAGTCACACTGCTCGGGCTGCTTCATATGAGACCGCTTCAGCACTGGCTTCATGGCCGAGTCCCGAGGTGGGCGTGGCAACGCGGCACTCACTGGGTCCAAGTTACACCAGCCTGTCGCGAAACCTTCACCCCGGGGACAGACATTTCTCTGGGCAGGAGTGCCCCTAGAGCAGATCTCCAGGCATGTTGTGGTTTACACGGATGCCTCTACCACCGGCTGGGGGATCACGTACAACGGGCAAGCAGTATCGGGGGGTATGGACGGGCCCCCAATTGCACTGGGACATCAACTGCCTAGAGTTGTTAGCAGTGTGCCTTGCCTTGAACCGTCTCAAGGGACACTTACGAGGCAAGCACGTGCTGGTCCGGACGGACAACACTGCGACCGTTGCGTACATCAACCGACAAGGTGGTCTGCACTCCTGTCGCATGTCGCAACTCACCCACCACCTCCTCCTTTGGAGTCGGAAGGTTCTGAGGTCCCTTCGGGCCATTCACATTCCGGGTCTGCTCAACCGTGTTGCCGACAAGCTGTCACGAGCTGCGCTTCTGGGAGAATGGAGACTCCATCCCCGGATAGTCCAGCTGATTTGGAGTCATTTCGGAGCTGCTCAGGTAGACCTCTTTGCCTATTCAGAAATCTCTCACTGCCAGTTGTTTTTCTCCCTGACCGAGGGAACACTTGGCACGGACGCACTGGCACACAACTTGTGGCCTGCACAAATATACATTTCCCCCAGTGATGATGATGATACATCTTTCGGATGAGATGTTAAACCGAGGTCCTGACTCTCTGTGGTCATTAAAAATCTCATGCCACTTCTCGTGCAGAGTAGGGGTGTAACCCCGGTGTCCTTGCCAGATTCCCTCCACTGGCCCTTGTCAATCATGGCCTCCTAATAATCCCCATCCACTGAATTGGCTCTATCTCTCTCTCTCCTCTCCACCTGTAGCTGATGTGTGGTGAGCGCACTGGCGTCGTTGTCCTGTGGCTGCCGTTGCACCATCCAGTTGGATGCTGCACACTGGTGGTGGTTGAGAAGACCCCCACATGATTGTAAAGCACTTTGGGTGTACGACAATACACAATAAAGTGCTATATAAATGCATCATCATCATCATAACCATGACACTGTTGAAGGTAAGTCGGTAGGGAAGCATGACCTGGTCATCAGGCTCCTTAGGGGGCGAGAAGGTTGAATCCTCCCGGACCCCCTCTATACCCTCTTGGGACCTGACTCTAGCGCTCAGAGCACTACAGCAGGGCCCATTTGAGCCTTTGCAGTCAGTTGAACTAAAGTTTCTTTCATTTAAAACTCTGCTCCTGCTTGCACTGGCCTCCATTAAGAGGGTAGGGGACCTGTACACATTTTCGGTTGACGAATCGTGCCTAGAGTCAGGGCCGGCCCAGGCTTGGATGCCATCACCCTGGCTTATCAGGCGCAGGGTAAGCCCTGCCCGCTCAGGTTGTGAGCCCACTCTACTAGGAGTGTGGCATCCTCCTGGGCGCTGGCTCGTGGCACCTCGCTGACAGATATCTGTAGAGCTGAGGGCTGGGCGACCCCCAACACTTTCGCTAGATTCTATAGTCTTCGTGTTAAGCCGGTATCCCCCTGTGTTCTCACCTCAAACGGGTAGAGGCACTGAGAGGCCTCGGTGTAGTGTCGGCTTAATAAAACTGCTAAGACTGCTCCAGAGTGTCTGTACTGTAGACCTTGTCGAGCTCCTCCGTCCCCTCGGCAGCCAGACGTGGGTTCTGGTCGTCCCAAACGTCTTCCAATTAAGGATTATGGAGGCCACTGTGCTCTTAGGAACCTTAAGTGCAGCAGAATTTTTTTTTGTAACCTTAGCCAGATCTGTGCCTTGCCACATTTCTGTCTCTGAGCTCTTCAGGCAGTTCCTTTGACCTCATGATTCTCATTTGCTCTGACATGCACTGTGAGCTGTAAGGTCTTATATAGACAGGTGTGTGGCTTTCCTAATCAAGTCCAATCAGTATAATCAAACACAGCTGGACTCAAATGAAGGTGTAGAACCATCTCAAGGATGATCAGAAGAAATGGACAGCACCTGAGTTAAATATATGAGTGTCACAGCAAAGGGTCTGAATACTTAGGACCATGTGATATTTCAGTTTTTCTTTTTTAATAAATCTGCAAAAATGTCAACAATTCTGTGTTTTTCTGTCAATATGGGGTGCTGTGTGTACATTAATTAAGAAAAAAAAATAACTTAAATGATTTTAGCAAATGGCTGCAATATAACAAAGAGTTAAAAATTGAAGGGGGTCTGAATACTTTCCGTACCCACTGTATATATATACTCTGAATTGTGAGAAATAAAGTCAGAATGAGACAAAAAGTCACAGTTATCATTTCTATTCTGTGTATGTGCCATCAAAACACACACACAATCAAAATACAAACCTTGCACAACACATATAACTCTACACAGCCTTTATGTGACCCGCACAATCTGAGATTCAGCTCACACCATCAAACCGAATGATGGAGCTGGAACTTCAAAACTTTCCGACAAACACATTGCGGTTTTTGTTTTTTTGAGATTATATTGATTTATTTGGTGTGAGTGACAGTGGTTTTTACACTCGACAGCAGTCTACAAACACTGATGGAGCTGATGATGGGAATATAGAATTCTTACTGTGTTTCAGCATTTGGAAATTAAAAAAAGAGTCTGATTTGAAGCTGTACAGCTGCATGTGTGTGACAGCGTGTTGTGTAATGACTTTGCAGCGGTCTGAATGGGAAAGTGTGTTCGGTCTGCTCCATTATTTATACTGTAGAAGTCTGCAGGCGGAATGAGAGAGAATTCTAGATCACATCAGATAGTGAGTGTGTGTTTTTGTGTGTGTGTGTGTGTGTGTTGGTTGGTTCAAGACAGAGAGAGAATTACAAATAAAGCACTGTGTGAATGTGTATATGTATATTTATACACAGCAATTTTCCTCTAAGTTTGAATCATAGCCTTGAGAAGTCTGAATCATTTTACCAAACTGGTATAGAAGATTAATTTTTATAAATCGGTTCGAAGAAACAATTCCTTTGAGTCACTCAAATGTATTCCCAAAAAAGGGGGCCACTTGTGCTTTTAGGGGGCACAATTTTAAAATTAATCTTAACCTACTTTAATATTATTCATTCAGTTATTTTTCACCATGTCAGGTATCACTGCAATCTCTAGAAGTAATCTATAACAATTTAAACTAAAATGAATGTTTCTGTACTGTGTTTTGGGACATACTCCATTAGGATTTATTGGTTTTGACAAGACACCAATAAAAGGCAACAAATTACCATAGAGATCAACAGGGTCCATTACAGTTTCCAGTAAAACCAATACAAGTCCCATTATGACCAGTAAAACCATAACTAATTTTGTAATGGTATCTATTGTTTTTTTTTTTTTTTTTTTTTCAGAAGGGTTTTTATTAAATTGTTTTTATTTTTATTCAATATATCCCCAAAATATATCATAAAATATCTCGATTCTCAAATATGTGTAAGTAAATGCATTTTGCATCTTTATAGATTATGTTAGTTGATCTAATGGGCGATGGGCAAAGTAGCCTAATACTGTAATCTATTAACTACGCATAAAAGCCTGTCTTTTTACTTAAGTACCAGATATCTTAAGTAAAGTCTTTCAGATGAGACGTTAAACCGAGGTCTTGACTCTCTGTGGTCATTAAAAATCCCATGATGCCCTTCGAAAAAGAGTAGGGGTGTAACCCCGACGTCCTGGCCAAATTTGCCCAATGGCCTCTGAACATCATGGCCTCATATCTGTCGATTGGCTTCATCACTATGTCTCCTCTCCACCAGTAAGCTGGTGTGTGGTGGGCATTCTGGCGCACTATGGCTGCAGTCGCATCATTCAGGTGGAGGTTGCACACTGGTGGTGGATGAGGAGATCCCCCTTCACATTGTAAAGTGCTTTGAGTGTCTAGAAAAGCGCTATATAATGCAACAAATTATTATTGTTATTATTATTATTAATAATAATAATAATTTATTATTATTATTATTATTGTATTTAATGTGAATTTAATAAAAACATTGTGAGTTACTAATTAGCCTATAACACTTTAATTGAACAAAAAGAGAGCAAAGAACGTTTTCATTATAAAAGAACATTTTCACTTCAGTCCAGCGAGTTCAAGCACTCTCAAAAACTGCCATAATAATCTTTAAAGCTGTTTACACTGTAAAATTAATATCTTACTTACATTCGTACATCTTCACTTTGTTGATTCTGATGAGATAATTTCTTTTACACATATATATGTGTATATATATATATATATATATATATATATATATATATATATATATATATATATATATATATGTGTGTGTGTGTGTGTGTGTGTGTGTGTGTGTGTGTGTATATATATATATATATATAGTTTACAGGACAAACTGCGCATTTCACCCAAAATTGTTTGCTGTGATATGATTCCAAATTTATTCCAAATTTTTGAAAAGGGAGAAAAAACGTTCGGCAAAAGGCAATTTTTATAATGTTAGATGAATGCCCATCTAAAACATTTCAGATAACATTGAAAGAGAACATTGAGAGAACCTTGCCAGAGCGCTCCCTGTTGGGAATGGGTTGGCAGTAATTTGTTTTGTTTTGTTTTGGTTTACTGTATTATTACATTCATTATTCATTAATTTCAACATGGTGAATAAGCCAATATGACCAAGCGGAGTGATAAAAACGTAGTAGACCTAGTGCTGTTTGACCTTCATTACTTTAATATTAGACCTAATATTATTCTCATTGTGCCCACCTCAGCTTTTCTGCTAAACTATATTTGTAATTCTAAATTAAACAGCTGAGCTTGCATGAAAGTGTCACATTTTAAATTTTCAATTAAAGTATAAATGGCATTCTGCATTAGAACACTTTGATGTTATCATGACACTCAGCGTGTGTCTTATTTTTCAGATGTGCACAAAAATCAAGAATCAAGATGATGTTCTGTAAATAGACACTGGAAGACAAAACTAATCACAATTCACTATGCAAATACACAAATATTACAAATGACATCATCACTGCCCATTACATTTGGAACGCTGAACGTTCCATTAATGTACATTTGAAAGTTTGAATGGATTCTATGAGTTAAGTGGTTCAAGCTGAATGAACTGCTGAAGTTAGTAGGCCTATATTTATTTATTTGAAATATTTAGCAGTGGATCAGACTCAACCCAGAATATCAATACAGTGCTGCCTTGCAGTCCACTGGTTTACAAACTCTGTCAATTGGTCTGACCAAATAGAATCTGTTCAAAAGAATCACTGAATCACAATCCAGGTGTATAGAAGTTTGAAAACACACACACACACACACACACACACACACACACACACCGTGTATAATGATGTGTGTGCGTGTGTGTGTGTGCACGCACTATTTTCACATCCTTCTCTAAGAGGAAGGGAAAAGCTATAATCCTTTTTCCAGTCCTCCTCTTTTGTCCAAGGACTCAGAAGTAAAAATAGAGGAGAGAAATATAGCATGACAAAGATGGGAAAGAGAGAGTGAGTCTTTATCTAAGGTTCGCTCAATCCATTAGAGTCTGCTGGAGGATTTACCTCAGTTATCAAAGAGAAAATCCAGCCAGAATCCAGCTGACGAGGACAAGCACTCTTACTTACTCACTCACTCACTCTCACTCTCTCTCTCTCTCTCTCTCTGGTAAGGTGACCTGCTCATGACATCTACTATAAGGCTCAGTGATTCTGTAAAACCCTCTTGTGTTCAAGATAGCCCTTGATTGCCCTTTTTCACCATCAAGATGCCAGTTCTTGTGCCGCTCTGTGGCAAAAAATTGGCTCCACACCAGGCACTAAAACCTGCCTTTCTTGCACTAGGAGTCACCAACATTAGAGACCACAGCGGTGGGATGATGTCCTCACTATATGAGGGTTACAGACCAACAAAAAATCAGGATGGAAAGACTAGAAGTTTAAACTCATGCAAATGAGCATATTCAATGCGACAACAATGCTAGTGGAGATTACTGATCTCTACAAAATGACTGAAAATCATGCCTGAAGTTTGAAGCTTGATTCATGCATTGATAATCATTCATCTTGTTCATGATATTCTATAATTTACATACTACTAACAAAATATTGTTTTTACACAATTTAAGGGGAAAAAGATACTGATAATTTATCAGTTAAAGGAATAGTGGACCTACATAATGAAAATTTATTGAAAATGTGCTCACCCTCAGGCGGTGCAAGATGTACAGTAGATGAGTTTGTTTCTTCATTAGATTTGTAGAAATGTAGCATTGCATCACTTGCTCAGCAATGGATGCTCTGCAGTGAATGGTTGCCGTCAGAATGAGAGTCCAAACAGCTGATAAAAACATTACAATAATTCACAAGTAATCCACACCACTCCAGTCCATCAGTTAACATCTTGAGAAGACAAAAGCTGCGTGTTTGTAAGAAACAAATCCATCATTAAGATGTTTTTAACTTCAAACCGTTGCTTCTGGCTAGAGTCCATAATCCATAATAGCACTTCCTCTAGTAAAAAAAAAATCCATCTCCTGTTTTCTCACACATCAAAATCCAGCCACATATTTGTTTAGAAACTGTTTTGGCTTGTAAACGGTGCTTGATCTGTGCAGATTTCTCTACTGATTCAGACAAAATGACTTTTTTTATTGGAGGAAGTGTTATTATGGATTATGGTATTTTGGTTAAAAGCAATGGTATATATATATATATATATATATATATGTATATATATATATATATATATATATATGTATATATATATATATATATATATATATATATATATATATATATATATATATATATATATATATGTATATGTATATATATATATATGTATATGTATATATATATATGTATATGTATATATATATATGTATATGTATATGTATATATGTATATGTATATGTATATATATATATGTATGTATATATATATGTATGTATATATATATATATATATATATATATATATATATATATATATATATATGTATGTATATATATATATATATATATATATATATATATATATATATATATATATATATATAACATCTTGATGATGGATTTGTTTCTTACAAACATGCAGCTTTTGTCTTCTCAAGTCATTAACTGATGGACTGGAGTGCTGTACTTGTGAATTATTGTGATGTTTTTATCAGATGTTCGGACGGCACCCATTCACTGCAGAGGACCCATTGCTGAGACAGTGATGTAATGCTACATTTCTCCAAATCTGATGAAGAAACAAACTCATCCACATCTTGGATAACCCGAGGATGAGATATTTCCTGCACATTTTCATTTTTGGGTGAACTATTCTTTAAACAAGGCATCCTGATTATATGTGATTTTCAGGCAAGTGATGCTAACAGGAGAATGGATGAATCACCAGTTGGCTCCCCGAATGATGTATTCATGGATTCAAATTTGCATAGCTTTTATTGTAAGTTTAATGCATTTTTATGGCAATTATGTTGCATTTACTTTGGATTTATATCACAATATTTGGAGAGCGATATCACAGCTCTGATTAAAGTGCTCTCTACAGCTGAACTGCCTTCATGGAGTGGGAAATGCAAATTCTGAACATTTATTTTCCATAAAGACTTTGATGTTGTGAAGTTTGGCTGAGGGTCAGATGAAGTCTGAAGTTACTCTACGCAGCGATTTGCTCTGTCTGCCAGTCAACTGAGTCGATCTGAACGAGAGCCGCTGTTCCACAGAAACAAAGTTTGGCGACATGACAAGATTCCCAACTAAATCATCTGTAAGATCTCTGTTTTTGCCAGAAAATTCACAATGGAAGACTGTTTGAACAAAAGCATGAAGTGTTCACTGCTGTAAATAGTAGCACAATACAGACATACACAGATGTTATCTCTGTTCCTATCCAAGTGAATGGCCCTGCTGTCTACTGCGCACACAGGCAGCATCCTAGCTGTCATACAGCCTCATAAATGACTGATTTGATGGCAATATTGCGAAATATTATCACAATTTAAAATAACTTTTCTATATTATTATATGTTAAAATGTAATTTATTTCTGTGATCAAAGCTGAATTTTCAGCATCATTACTCCAGTCTTCAGTGTCACATGATCCTTCAGAAATCATTCTAATATACTGATTTGCTGCTCAAGAAACATTTCTGATTATCATCAATGTTGAAAACAGTTGAGCTGCCCAATAATTTTTGTGGAAACTGTCATACATTTTACTATTCAGGTTTATTTTATGAAGAAAGTTCTAAAGGAAAGCATTTACTTGAAATAGAAATCTTTTGTGACCTTTTGTCTTCATTTCCTTTCAGGTTAAGTTTTTTTTTTTTTTAATTTTATTATTATTATTATTATTATTTTTTCATATTGACTTAAACTGCTAACTATTCTAAGATATTACTAATATATATATATATATATATATATATATTTTATGTATGGTGGAAGAGCACGTCGCAGGACTTCGACCTCGGCGGAGTAATATCATCATGCGCAGAGGTCGAAGTGCTGTGACATGCTCACTTGAGTGATGATATTACTGCACCGAGGTCGAAGTTCTGCGACGTGCTCTTCCGCCATACAGTATAGTTATCATTTTTTATCCGCTTTCAAAATCTCCACGTTTTATTTTGTGTCACCATACATACACCATACATACACATACATACACTTACTCGTGTAACTACTCATGTAACCGCCTTTAAATAGGGAAAACATGGAAGTGTTTGGTAGCTTCTAAATTCATCTCTGTTTGGATCCTAAGGAATGAATGGTGCTAAGCTAAATGCTAGCATAGTTGCGCCGTGCGCTAGAGCGATTAAGTGCACACAGTGAGACGGGAGAGGTACTTATCACCTCGTCTAAATTGAGGGAAGAACATATTAGAATATGGAAAAACGGTGGCGTTTTCCTTTAACACATTAACTCAACCAAAAGGTTTTTTTTTTTTTTTTTCTTGCCATTATTTAGATGGAACAGCTATCCGATTATAAAAAGGCTAAATGTCAGTGCACTCCAAGAAACACTGAAGACTCAAAGCAACTGCACTTATTTTACATGCAAATTGCGTTTGTGCTTCATCACCCCACTGTAAAACTCACCTGTTATGTTTCATGCAATAATGCAATTCATACAGGTTTGTAATGACATGAGTGTGAATAATTAAGGACCAAATGTGCAGTTTTAGGTGAACTATTCCTTTAAAATAATATATTTTGCCGCACAGCTATTATCTCTTTTCCTCTTCACCTCTCACCTCTCATTGTCTCACCTGCTGTCCGCTGCAGTCATCAGGCTCCATTAGTTTTAGCACGTCTCATTAGAAACGCATTAGACAGGTGAGCATGATGACAGGTTAGGAATTAATGACACGGGCACAGGGAATTGCTTGAACTCAGTAGTTTACATGCAAAACGTCCTAATAAAACTTGAGCCTCTTTTAATTAACACATTCATATTTCTGAACCAAAAAGGACGTTTTTTCCACACATTAAGCACTTTGTTTTTCGACAGGCCGCTCTTTGATGCACAGATGTTTCTCTGTCTGTCTGTCTGTCTGTCTCTCTCTTGTAATTGCAGATCAGACCATCAGAGAGACCATTAGAGCAGCACAAGTGCTCGACGAAGGCCGTTTACGAATCAAATCTCCGCCCACCTGGGGCTCTTGACACGAGTGAGGCCACTTGAACAGCACAGAGTCAGTCAGACTGAGTACACTGCGCTCAGAAATCAGCACATCCCATCACATGCATCAAAATGACAAATCCAGTTATTCCAGTTAGTGAGCACTTCTCCTTTGCCGAGATACTCCATCCACCTCACAGGTGTGGCATATCAAGATGCTGATTAGACAGCATGATTATTGCACAGGTGTGCCTTAGGCTGGCCACAATAAAAGGCCACTCTAAAATGTGCAGGGGGGTGGGGACCACCATTTGCCTCACGCAGTGCAACACATCTCCTTCGCATAGAGTTGATCAGGTTGTTGATTGTGGCCTGTGGAATGCTGGTCCACTCCTCTTCAATGGCTGTGTGAAGTTGCTGGATATTGGCAGGAACTGGAACACGCTGTCATATACACCGATCCAGAGCATCCTAAACATGCTCAATGGGTGACACGTCTGGTGAGTATGCTGGCCATGCAAGAACTGGGATGTTTTCAGCTTCCAGGAATTGTTTACAGATCCTTGCAACATGGGGCCATGCATTATCATACTGCAACATGAGGTGATGGTCGTGGATGAATGGCACAACAATGGGCCTCAGGATCTCGTCACGGTATCTCTGTGCATTCAAAATGCCATCAATAAAATGCACCTGTGTTCGTTGTCCATAACATACCACTCGATCCAAGACGTTGACATCAGCAAACCGCTCACCCACACGACGCCATACACGCCGTCTGCCATCTGCCCTGTACAGTGAAAACCGGTATTCATCCGTGAAGAGAACACCTCTCCAAAGTGCAAGACGCCATCGAATGTGAGCATTTGCCCACTCAAGTCGGTTACGACGACGAAAACTGCAGTCAGGTCGAGACCCTGATGAGGATGACGAGCATGCAGATGAGCTTCCCTGAGACGGTTTCTGACAGTTTGTGCAGAAATTCTTTGGTTATGCAAACCGATTGTTGCAGCAGCTGTCCGGGTGGCTGGTTTCAGACGATCTTGGAGGTGAAGATGCTGGATGTGGAGGTCCTGGGCTGGTGTGGTTACACGTGGTCTGCGGTTGTGAGGCCGGTTGGATGTACTGCCAAATTCTCTGAAACGCCTTTGGAGACGGCTTATGGTAGAGAAATGAACATTCAATTCATGGGCAACGGATCTGGTGGACATTCCTGCAGTCAGCATGCCAATTGCACGCTCCCTCAAAACTTGCGACATCTGTTGCAATCTGTGGCATTGTGCTGTGTGATAAAACTGCACATTTTAGAGTGGCCTTTTATTGTGGCCAGCCTAAGGCACACCTGTGCAATAATCATGCTGTCTAATCAGCATCTTGATATACCACACCTGTGAGGTGGATGGATTATCTCGGCAAAGGAGAAGTGCTCACTAACACAGATTTAGAGAGATTTGTGAACAATATTTGAGAGAAATAGAGAAATAGGCCTTTTGTGTACATAGAAAAAGTCTTAGATCTTTTAGTTCAGCTTATGAAAAATGGGGGCAAAAACAAAAGTGTTGCACTTATAATTTTGTTCAGTGTATGTGTTTAATGGCATGTTTGTAATGGCAAAATGGCATGTTTGTAAGAAATGCATTATTAAAATGTTAATTTTAAAGTGTCGCTTCTGAACAAAATACGAGTCCATAATCAATAATAACTGATGAAAAAGTTGTGAAAGTTTTGTCTGAATCAGGAGAGAAATCTGCACAGATCAAGCACCGTTTAAAAGAAAAACCAGTCCAAAACAGTTCTAAACAAATATGAGGCTGGATTTTGAAGTGAGAGGCAACAGGAGATGGACTTTTTCGATGGAGGAAGCGTTGTTATGGATTATGAACTCATATTCTATCCGCCCAGAAGCAATGGATTGAGGTTAAAAACATCTTAATGATGGATTTGTTTCTTACAAACATGCAGCTTTTGTCTTCTCAAGATGTTAACTGATGGACTGGAGTGGTGTGGATTACTTGTGGACTACTGTGATGTTTTTATCAGCTGTTTGGACTCTCATTCTGACGGCACCCATTCACTGCAGAGGATCCATTGATGAGCAAATGATGGAATGCTACATTTCTCCAAATCTGATGAAGAAACAAACTCATCTACATCTTGGATGGCCTGAGGGTGAGCACATTTTCATTAAATTTTAATTTTTGAGTTAACTATTCCTTTAAAAATAAAGAACCTTTAACATCCATGGTTCATCCAAAGGTTCTAGATTTTTAAATGTTCTTCACACTGTAAAAGTGGTTCTTTTAAGAAGTGTTCACTGAAAGGTTCTTTTTGTAACCAGAAATGGTTCTTAAATGACATCACTGTGGAAAACAACCATTTAGAACCTTTATTAAGAGTGTAAGCAAGTGACCACAGATGTAAACACCTGATCAATCATGTGATTGGAACATTATTTTATGGAGAATGGTGTATTTTTGTGCATTAAACGCTCTGTTTGCCCACTACCACTCTTTAATAATTATCTATGTTACACACCACTAGTTTTACGCTTCCCATCCCCGGCATTATGATGCTTATTACTGGCATTACCGTAGCGGAAGAATTGAACACACCCTGTAATCATTTGCATTTGATCTCGCTCTCTCTCACTGCATGAGTCTGTGGTTTCTGTCTTCGAGGAGGTGACATTCCTCATCAATCATTTTCTCCAGAGGAGCTGTGAGACGTGACAGTCAGTGCTGTGCTGCTGTTTCTCCAGGTGATGAATAATCCCACACGTGTGTCTCGCAGCCTTTGTGAAGGTGAGACTGTTTTTCACTCTCTAAAGACCAATGAAATCTGCTTGTTCTTACACACACCTGTTCCAGGTCGGCTAGAGCCTCCTCTTTCTCTAAAAACAACAGATCACATCGTGTATTCCAGTGTTTCTTTAAAGGGGACTTTTATGTCCCTGGGCTTGATTGAACAGATTTCAACCTTTTTATTTCTTTTCTTTTTTTTTTCTTGTTTTTTTTAAATGAAGGTCACATTGAAAATGTACTAGAAACTGTTTACCATTTAATTTTGGCTATTTTTCAAATGCATTATATACATTTAATAATTGTACCCTTTTCTTCCACCCTCACTTTCAATCATAAACTATAAATTAAATGCAGTGTTTGAATTATACCAAAGCTTCAGAGGGGCCTAATATTTGGAGGAAATGCTTTAAACAGTGCTATAAATAGTAAATGTATTTTATTTTTATATATATATATAATATATATATATATATATATATATATATATATATATACACACACACACACACAGTGGTGTGAAAAATTGTTTGCCCCTTCCTGATTTTTTTTTTTTTTTTTTTTTTTTTTTTTTTGCATGTTTGTCACACTTTAATGTTTCAGATCATCAAACTAATTTAAATATTAATCAAAGATAACACAAGTAAACACGACATGAAGTTTTTAAATCAAGTTTTTTTTTTATTATGAAGAGAAAACAAAATCCAAACCCACATGGCCCTGTGTGAAAAAGTGCTTGCCCCCTAAACCTAATAACCAGTTGGGCCACCCTTAGCAGCAACAACTGCAATCAAGCATTTGCGATAACTTGCAGTGAGTCTGTTACAGCGCTGTGGAGGAATTTTGGCCCACTCATATTTGCAGAATTGTTGTAATTCAGCCACATTGGAGGGTTTTTGAGCATGAACCGCCTTTTTAAGGTCATGCCACAGCATCTCAATAGGATTCAGGTCAGGACTTTGACTAGGCCACTCCAAAGTCTTCATTTTGTTTTTCTTCAGCCATTCAGAGGTGGACTTGCTGGTGTGTTTTGGATCATTGTCCTGCTGCAGAACCCAAGTTCGCTTCAGCTTGAGGTCACGAACAGATGGCCGGACATTGTCCTTCAGGATTTTTTGGTGGACAGCAGAATTCATGGTTCCATTTATCACAGCAAGTCTTCCAGGTCCTGAAGCAGCAAAACAGCCCCAGACCATCACACTACCACCACCATATTTTACTGTTGGTATGATGATCTTTTTCTGAAATGCTGTGTTACTTTTACGCCAGATGTAATGGGACACACACCTTTCAAAAAGTTCAACTTTTGTCTCGTCAGTCCACAGAGTATTTTCCCAAAAGTCTTGGGGATCATCAAGATGTTTTCTGGCAAAACTGAGATGAGCCTTTATGTTCTTTTTGCTCAGCAGCGGTTTTCATCTTGGAACTCTGCCATGCAGGCCATTTTTGCCCAGTCTCTTTCTTATGGTGGAGTCATGAACACTGACCTTAACTGAGGCAAGTGAGGCCTGCAGTTCTTTGGATGTTGTTCTGGGGTCTTTTGTGACCTCTTGGATGAGTTGTCGCTGCGCTCTTGGGGTAATTTTGGTTGGCCGGCCACTCCTGGGAAGGTTCACCACTGTTCCATGTTTTTGCCATTTGTGGATAATGGCTCTCACTGTGGTTCGCTGGACTCCCAAAGCTTTAGAAATGGCTTTATAACCTTTTCCAGACTGACAGATCTCAATTACTTTTTCTTATTTGTTCCTGAATTTCTTTGGATCTCAACATGATGTGTAGCTTTTGAGGATCTTTTGCTCTACTTCACTGTCAGGCAGGTCCTATTTAAGTGATTTCTTGATTGCAAGAAACAAACACTTTTTTCACACAGTGCCATGTGGGTTTGGATTTTGTTTTCCCTTCATAAAAAAAAAAAAACAAAAAAAAAAAACATTTAAAAACTGCATGTTGTGTTTACTTGTGTTATATTTGATTAAAATTAGTTTGATCTGAAACATTAAAGTGTGAGAAACATGCAAAAAAAAAAAAAAAAAAATCAGGAAGGGGCAAACAATTTTTCACACCACTGTGTGTGTGTGTATATATAGATAGATATATATATAGATAGATAGATAGATAGATAGATAGATAGATAGATAGATAGATAGATAGATATATATATATATATATATATGCCAAATGTGAGTAAAATTGACTTTAGCGAGTAAATAAAACTAGCTCTCCAACTAGTTGTAACTTTATTGGTAACTGTAACATAATGCATGTTTTATATAAAATAGTATGAATGGCTGTTGAATCATCATCAGTGATGCTCATTACTAAAGTAAATGGCATCAGAGACTCAAATCAAGGATATACAGAAAGTCTGCTAAAGCAAGCATGTGCTGCGAAACAACATATTTAAACTATCATGACCGGATCAGCAGGCCAAAAAATAGAAATAATATTTTTCACAATGACTGACATCAGATGCATAGCAAAGTAGGCAGAGTCATGGCCGTTGTGTACAATCCAGTTCATAGACTGTTCTCCCAAAATACAGTGTTTGTGTGTGTCTACCTTCTGTCTGCACCGTAGAGTAAAGTTCTTCCACAGTAACAATCTGAGTTGTGTCAGGAGACTCATTATCAGCAGTTGACACGTTGCTTAGGGAATATAAACTCTTTTACCCCTGTAAAGAAAGGAAAAAAGGAAATTTATTATCGACGGAGTGCTAATTAACTAAACACAAAACCATTCTTGGTCTTTAATGCATATACAGTAAACTTCAGCTCCTGCACAGCTGCAGGTCCAATCTTATTTTAATTTGTCAGGCAGAATAATGTCTAACAACCACCAACAGCTATCCTGATGGGAAAACCATAATCACATCACGCCGTTGAGTGGGTGTGTGATCAATAAGTGGAGTTTCTCATTACACTGAGCCACTCTAGTGTCAGATTCACATCAACATTGTTGAATTCAGACATGTCCGGTGGCAGCTATCAGACCACACGCTCCGATTTCCATTAGCAGCCACAAATAAATTATGTGCTATGCAACATTTTTTGTTTTCTCAGTGAGATGTCCAAATCCATCCTCATGGCCACATGAATTGAGTCTTTCAGTCCATGTTTGTTAGCTTTTATTAGATAGCGTTCTCCTAAATGTTGACTAAATAAACCTTCAGCGGATACAATACAGATTTAAAATGTGCAGTCTTTTTCTTCTGAGAAGACAGAGCATTGACGTCAACAGAAATGTTATTTTCATTAACTACAATGACATGCAATTTCAGTCTAAACAAAGTGGACTAAAATTAATGAATGTGACATGACTGTCTAAAGGACTTTTGTGACGAAAACAAAACCATGTTAAAAGTGACTCAATTCCCAGAGGACTACAGTAACTGGTGTGTGCTGGTTTTGACATCCTCTCTTGAATCTGTGCAGACGTACAGTTCTTTAGGAAACCCTAAGTGGTTTGTGTTCACGCACTAACTCTCACCCTTCCCAAACAACAATCAGTTACACATTCACACTCCACTGTCTCCACATCTTCACACCACGTAGAGTCGCGTTGCTCAGTCACCCTAACAAGCCTTCACTGCGTCGCACTGGAAACAGACGTTAGATGCGACAGAGAAGTGGTTATCTGCTTCCTAACACCCTGAAGAGCTCTTTACAGAACAGGTGTGTGTGTGTGTGTGTGTGTGTGTGTGTGTACCAGGGGACTGCAGTGTCTTTAGCAAAGCAGAAGAATAAACCTGACGCTGAGGGAGTTTTAATTAGTACTAGTGGGAAAGGTGGGTGTCAGGGTCACCTATTCGCTTCTCTGGAAATGAGCTCACAGTCATTCTCAAACATGCGCTCTTCCAGGAAGACACTCTTCTCGATAAGACAGAGTTCAGTAGAGTTCATGAGTCTAGTTAGGAGGAGCTTTCATGTTCTCTGTTACATAATACAGCACATTATGAACTGCACATTCCATACTCACTTACACCTGAACTTTGGTTTAGTTTTGCTTATCTGATCTCAGTGGTCTGATCTCACTGCCTTGGTCTTGTTGGTCTGATCCCACTACTGTGGTCTTACTGGTCTGATCTCACTGATCTTAACCCACCGCTGTGATCTTAATGGTCTGATCTCACCGCTGTGGTCTTACTGGTCTGATCTCACTGATCTGATCCCACCGCTGTGGTCTTAATGGTCTGATCTCACTGATCTGATCCCACCGCTGTGGTCTTAATGGTCTGATCTCACTGATCTGAACCCAACGCTGTGGTCCTAATGGTCTGATCTCACCACTGTGGTCTTACTGGCCTGATCTCTCTGACCTGTTCACAAAGATTTGATCCTACCGCTGCAGTCTTACTGGTTTGATATTACTGATCTAATCTCTATGGTCCAAACTCACTGACCTGATCTCACAGCTGTGGTTTTACTGGTCTGATCTCACTGACCTAATCTCAAAGATCTGATCCCACCGCTGTTTTTACTAAGTTAGTTTTTTACTGATTAGATTCCTGTGGTCTGATATCACTGTTGTGGTCTGATTAGTCTAATCTTAGAGCTGTGGTCAAAATGGTTTGATCTTACTACTCTGGTCTTACTGGATTGATCTCACCACTGTAATCACATTTATCGTATTTCATAGATCACTGCTTTGATGTTAATGATCTGATCTCACTTTTCTGATCTAAGTGGTCTTGTTGGTTTGATCTCCCCATTGTGGTCTCACTGTTCTGGTCTTAACAGCCTAATCTCAATGGTCTGATCTCACCAATCTGATCACAGTGTTCTGATCTCTTCAATCTGATATCAATGGTCTGATCTCATATTAGACTGATTTTACACCTGTACAGCTGTATTGTACTTACAGGTTTGATACTCCTGGTTTGAGATTGGTTTGGTAATAGTTTAATATCTCACCACTGTAATCTCATTTGTAATCTTATTTCATAGGTCATTGCTGTGGTGTTAATGGTCTGATCTTGCTGTTGTGGTCTGGCTCTCCTAGTCTGATTTCACCGTGGTGGTCTTGTTAGTTTAATCTCACCATTGTGGTCTTGCTTTACTTGTCTTACTGATATTATTCCTGTGATCTTAATGGTCTGGTCTTTCTGGTATGGTCTTACCAGCCAAACTCAGTGGTCTGGTCTCACTGCTGTGGTCTTGTTGGTTTGATCTCGGTGCTGTGATCTTACTGGTCTGATCTCACTGTTGTGGTTTTATTAGTCTGATCTTACAGCTGTGACCATAATGGTTTGATCTAACTACTCTGGTCTGACTGGATTGATCTCACCACTGTAATCTCACTGGTCATATTTAAAAGGTCTGGTCACTGTTCACTTGCTGGGCTGTTTCCCAAAAGCATTGTAAGTTTAAATAATATTGTTGAAACCAATGGGACTAATAGTGTCTGTGATCTACTTAGGCTTACAGTGCTTTTCTTGCAAGTTTGACCTTACTGGTCTGGTTTGAACTTACAGATCTGGTTTTACTGGTGTGGTTTCCAATACTGCATATGCTGCTAAAATGCCAAATATTTATAATATATGTAGTAAATAGACAGAATAGTATAGACTTTTGTTTAAATGTATTGTTTCCTAACATCTAACATAGTGCTTTCTTGTTTGAATGAGAAAATGTTAAATGACACAGATGTTGTTTATTACGGGCAGGTTAATAGAAGTTATGCGAGAACCGTCTGCCCTTATGGGATACATCTAAGTTAATTAGCTATTTGTCTTTTCCAAAGTGACTTACAGTACAATTATTATGGGAACAGTCCCACTGGAGCAACCTGAGGTTAAGTGCCTGGATCAAGGACACAGTGGCGGCAGGAGAACTCGGTTACTCTCTAGTTCACGAATCGTCCCTTCCAGGATTTGAACCCACAACCTTTTGGGTTACTATCCCAGATCTTTAACCGTCAGACAGATAACTTACTCTCCCTCTTCAAAGGTCATACTCCTTCTGTTAGGGTACATATTCAGTTGTCAGAACAATTACTCCTCTTCTCGTGACACGCTGTCCTTTGGCGAAGGACATTTCCATTTCTAGAGTGCGTCTCCTGTTAAGGGAATATATATGTATTTTTCTTTTCAGAGGACATATCATTTTCTCAGTGGGGGAAAAAAAAAAAAAAAAATCTTCAGGGGACACATTGTGCTTTCAAGTACGCAGACGGGAAATAGTTTAATGTTTAATTTCACACTAACAAGACCACAAATTTGTTCATTGAAACTCCAGGCTGCCCAGAAGAAAAAGAGCACAATGTCTCTCCAGCTTCAATTTTTAAATAATTCTTCTTGAACATCTATGGGGGGAAAAAGACAACTTCTGTGAACACAAGCTATATTTTGTCATTCTAGAATATGTGACGGCACCCATTTCCTGTTTGTGACCCAGAAGGAGGTTACAGTCTTTCTCTCTGGCCCTGGCTCTGTCTTTCAATAGTAATTGTCTCTAGTTACAGTAAATATTTCATCAGGCATCAGCCAGAACATCGTGCAGGAAAAATGACCAACACAGGAACCTTGTATGAAATATGCAGGGAGTAATTTCCTATTTATGAATCACTGTCTGTCATTGCTTTTCCATTCCGTCTCAACCGCAGAATTTATTTCTGTGGGAAATGGGGCTTCGCGCGCACACACACACTCAGACACACACTTATCTCTAATTTTAGGGGCCAATTACCCAAGGACGCACAAGTCGAAGGTGTGTGAACATGTTGTAGTAAAAAGGTCAGAGAGCAAATTGAAGGCCGTTATGGGATTGGCAGCATTTGCATATGCTGAAAAGCCAGCGATATATTTTTTCAGAGATTAAAATGTGAATGGGATATTAAAATTTCTCTCCATGAGGTTCTCTGCAAATTTATGTCACAGACATTAAACAGCATTGAAAAAGCAACTTGTGTGATGATTTCGCTGTACAGAAGAGAGTGTAAAAGGGAAGAAAACCCAAACCATTCATGTACATAGATTGTAAAAAAAATTTGTAATTTGTACAGAAACAAACGGTAAAAATATTACAGTAAAATCCAGTTGTTTAACTCTTTTCCTTACCATATACAGTGAAAAACTAAATGATTTAATGTCATTTTACTGAAAAATACTATGATTTTTGCAAGTAAAAACTATGTATTACTATATGATTTTAAGTGAAAAATAGTAAAAAGAAAAATGTATATTTTAAAAAAATGTATATAAAAATTGTATGCTATAAATAAAACTACTGTTTCATATACAGTATATACAATACAAATATTTTTTTTCATATTAAAAATAAATAAATTAATTGAATTACATTATTTTTTTTTTATATTTTTCAAATATTCATTAAATTTACCTTTTACATTTAATTATTTAGTAGACACTTTTAGTGTCAAAAGCGACTTACAAATGACGGTAATAGAAGCAATGAACACAACAAAAGAGCAACAATATATAAGTTTTGTGACAAGTCCATGTTACTTTAACGCAGTACCTGTAACAATTAGTTTATTTTTTTTCGTTGTTTTTTTTTCATAATAAATAAAAAGTAGATGTTGTTATTATTAGTTATTATTAAATAGTTATTATTATTTTTATGATTATAAAAAAGAAAACAGGTAGATAGAATAGAAAAAAAAAAGAGAACGCTAGTGTTAGAGGGTCATAGTTTTTTTTTTAACAAATAAAAAGTAAACAAGTAGATAAAAAAATTTTATATATATATATATATATATATATATATATATATATATATATATATATATATATACACATACATACATACATACAATATGTATATATATGTGTGTACATTTGAATGTTTGAATGTTTTCTGAATTTTTGAATGTTTTGTGAACATTCTGAAACAACATTTGAACAAACATTTCCCTTCAGTCGGTCACTCCGAGTCACGTTGGTCACTCCGGTCACGTCGGTGACCGACGAACGGGATCTCGCTTCGAGAGACCAATCTACTTCGAGTGTAACTGAACGAGCCAATGCACGCGATAATTGCATTGAGCTGCTGCTCGTCACAGCACGAGCATAAGTAGGCAGCAGGTGCAACGCATATTCAGCTTTTTGCTTCGGAGCCGAACGCTTCTATCGTTCTCCTCTGCCTTTCATCTAGGAGTGATTTCTGACGAGTCAACGAGCGCTCTGGGTAGAGGCTTTTTCAACTGGTGTTGGTGTGATGGCACTGCAGCGGTGGTTCCCCTGTGTGCTTCAGCACTAAAAGAGCTAATTTCCCTAAAAGAGCATACACGGGTGCGTCTTTGTAAAGACAACGGTGCATCTTTCTAAAGATGCTGTTTCACCCGTGCGTTTCTGGATGCGGTCATTTCCTGGCACTGGATGATGGTCAAGATCGCTGCATCACGTGTTTGGGCATTGAGCACGCTGAGGCAGCCTTTGTGGATGAATCACGCCATCACTGTAGCGGCATGGCCATCGCGGTGTTGAGGCTGAGACTCCGGTACATCAAAAATGGTGGAGTCCCCTTACCTATACCCCGATCTAGACTCTCTTCTGTCCTGCAGAAGAGGGCTACTTCAGTGAATAGACCGGGTAGCCTGAGGGTTACAGTGGGGGCAAACCCGCCGAGTAAATCCTTGTGGGCCCCCCACTCCTCTAGCACGCCGCAAGCCGTGAAGCTTCGGGGTGAACGTGTCGGTTCCTTGTATGGGGGTATGACCGTTTCATTCGGGGCACCTCCGGATGAACGGATGACCAGATGACGATCGTAGCATTGGAGGGTGAGCTGGAGTCTGGGGATGAGGACTCGGCTGTGTTGCCCCCTTCGGGGGGAGAAGCGTTGTCCAAGCCTGACCCAGAATTAACAGCTATGCTTTCCCGGGCTACCAAGGCGGTCGGGCTCGAGTGGAGAGAGCCATCGTGTCCCGATGGTTAGATGATTGGTATCTCAGGGCAGCCCGGGCTGGTTATCAGCTCCCCGCCCCGGTGCCCTTCTTCCAAGAAGTGCATGAAGAGGTAACCAGGTCGTGGAAGGCACCTTATTCTGCCCGAAACCGGTCTGGTGCCTCCTCCTCCCTCACTACCCTCGATGGTGGGGCAGCCAGGGCTTATGAGGCAGTCCCCATGGTGGATCGCGTGACTGCAACGCAATTGTGTCCGAGGAGCGCTTCCACCTGGAGGGGTAACGCTCATCTCCCATCCAGGGCCTGTAAGTTCTCATCCGTGCTTACAGCCAAGGTTTACGGTGCCGCTGGACAGGCTGCCTCTGCCCTACGCGCCATGGCACTCCTGCAGGTACATCAGGCAAAGGCATTAAAGGAGTTACACAAGGGTAGTTCTGACCCAGGGCTGATGCAGGAGCTGCACGCAGCGACGGACCTCGCCCTGAGAGCGACGAAAGTCACTGCGCGCTCCCTTGGTCAGACAATGGCCACGTTAGTGGTCCAGGAACGCCACCTCTGGCTGAACCTGGCGGATATGTGGGAGACCGACAAATATCGTTTTCGCGACTCCCCTATCTCCCAGGCCGGCCCTTTCGGCGATGCAGTCGAGAGCATTGCCCAACAGTTCTCAGCTGCCCAGAAGCAGATGGAGGCAATTAAACATATCCCACCCCGGCGGACCGCTGCTGCCTTCACCCCACTGCAGCTGCTCCGCCTGCTCGTCGCCGAGGGTGTCCTCCCACGGCTTCTTCCGCCCCTGCTCAGCTTCAGCAACAGCGTCCACCGAGGCCACAGCGGGGAGCTGGCCGCAGGGGTGCGGCGCCGCCCATCCAGGCCCCCGCCAAACCAGGCGGCAAACGGAAGTGCAAGCGGCCCTGAGACGGGCAACCCAGAGGTGGAAGGGACAGCTCAACAGGAGATGGTGACCGCACCACTCCTTCCCCCGGAGGAGGGCCAGGTGGAGAATTTTTTGTTTCCTTTTCTTTTTGTTCCGCCGCTGGCCTTTCAGACAGCAGTACCCAAACCATCAAAAAAAGAGCAGTTTCCACCATCTCTGGGTCCTCAAGAGGGCACGGATGACATTGTGCCACGCTATGCCTGGCCAGTCTCATCCCCCTCTTCTATCGCCAACGGGCAGCAGGGTCCAGTTCAAGGAGGCTATGCCTTCTCCTGTGCCCCCTGCCCAACCGTGGAGTCAGGTAGGTGTTGCACCGCACACCCAGACCCCACGTCCGAGCCGGGTCCCTGTCTTCCGCCACGCTGCCCCACCTTGGGTATGTCTGTGGTCCCTCTGGTCCCGCTTGTATGGTTTCCGGGAGCCTGGTTAGCACTTCCCAGTCCGTCTTGCTGGCTCATTCGGACCGTCAGACTCAGCTATGCGATTCAGTTTGCCCGGCATCCCCCCCAAGTTCAAGGGCATCCAGTTCACCTCCGTGCTGACCAACAATGCTCTTGTCTTACGGGCAGAAATCGCAGTCCTGCTGGCAAAGGACGCGATAGAGATGGTCCCTCCAGCTGATATGAGGTCAGGGTTTTACAGCCTGTACTTCATTTTACCCAAGAAAGGTGGTGGGTTATGACCAATCTTGGACCTGCGAGTATGGAAGAATTGAGTTGTGAAGTATCTTCACAAGCTGCCGTTCAAAAAGTTGAGGCAGAAACGCATTTTCGAAAAATCCATCCCCAAGATTGGTTATGTTGCAACTCGCCCGCCATCTGCTCCTATGGAGTCCGAAGCATCTGAGGTCGCTTTGTGCCATTTACATTCCGGGCCTGCTCAATCGTGTAGCTGACAAGCTTTCACGGCAGCATGTGCTTCCGGGAGAATGGAGACTCCATCCCTGGGCGGTCCGGCTGATATGGAGACACTTCGGAGCCGCACAGGTAGACCTGTTTGCCTTTCCAGACATGTCCCATTGCCAGCTGTTCTATTCCCTGACCAGTGGAACCCTCAGCACAGATGCACTGGCACACAGCTGGCCCCGGGTCCTACACAAGTATGCATTTCCCCCAGTGAGCCTGCTTGCAGAGACACTGTGCAAAGTCAGAGAGGACGAGGACCAGGTCCTGCTAGTTGCACCTTACTGGCCCAACCGGACCTGGTTCCCGGAACTGATGCTCCTCGCGACAGCTTCTCCCTGGCGCATTCCTCTTAGGAAGGATTTACTTTCTCAGAGACGGGGCAACCTCTGTCACCCACGTCCAGATCTGTGGAACCTCCACGTGTGTTCACTCTCGGCAGCCGGACGTGACGGAGCATCCAGCGCCAGGCCTAACGCTCGTAAAGTGGCCTGTTGATTAACCCTGTGTTAGGCTAGGTGCCATATGTTGTGATCCCCACAGTAATTCCACGTCAGTTCCGGGAACCAGGTCCGGTTGGGCCAGTAAGGTGCAACTAGCAGGACCTGCTCCTCGTCCTCCCTGACTTTGTACAGTATCTGTGCAAGCAGGCTGACTGGGGGAAATGCATAATTCCATGTACCACTGCTGAGCGGCCGGGTCCCTGGCTCGGCTCCTCAGTAAAAACCTGAGTATGCGTTGTACCTGCTGCCTACTTATGCTCGTGCTGTGATGAGCAGCAGCTGGATGCAATTATCTCATGGCAATGTGCATTGGCTGGTTTAGATTGGTCTCTCTCAGGGAACGAGGGTTACATATGTAACCGAGACGTCCTATTGCCGTTACTGGTAGAACATTTGTTCATAACATTCTCTGCTATCTGGAAAATATGTTTAATCAGCAAGTGCAGAAGAAGTGATTGTAACGTGATTCTAAAACAACATATCATTGATCATACACACTTCTCTCTTCCAGCTGGACAAAAGCAACACTTCTGTGCTGTTTGTGGACTGCAGCATTCAGTCTCATAATGCCCTGAAGCTGGACATCAGAGCCTCCGGTCACCCAATCCACGCTCTGCTCTCACTGCTGCCATCAGACAAACGACACCGAAGCATCGGCTTTCACACCTCTTTCCTTCAAGCCATCAGACTGAATGACCCCTGATGACAAACAACTGCCGCACACTGAAACCTTCATCACTCTCACACTGGACTTTATTAGACAATCACACCAGTTCTGACCGATATACAACAGCATATGAAGGTTAACATCGCCCTCCAGTACCACAAACCACACTGATATACTGTATCGCTGACTATAACAGGATTTCATAAGATTTGATCTTGATTTGACAAATGACTGTGCAAATAAAGCAGTCTTTTGACATTGAGAATGTTATTTACTTACTCTTGTGAAAAAGAAAAGTGCATAACTGTGTCAAATGTGCGCTAGTGTACTTCAAATCTTAAAAGCATATTTTTGAAAAACTGGACTTGTAGATAATATAATATTACTGAAATAAAATGCCACTTAAGTGACTTAAAGAGAGACACTTTCATGACAGTTTCTTAAGTGCACTTTTAAAATGTCAAATTAAAAGTTTTACTTAAAGTACATTTGAAAGCATTATGTTTTAATAAGCTTGTGTCATGTTTTATAGAAGTACACTTATTTTAATGTGTTGACTAACATACTAAAGCACATAAAAGTATGTGATTATAATTTTTAACTGCAGTGTTATTTGATATTAAAACATTTTAAAAGTACTAAATTGCAACATAAGTCGAAACATATTTAAATAAATGACACAAGTTTCAATAGAAATGCTATTAAAGTATATTTTACTTTATCATAAATGCTTGTTAGGACATTCAGCAGTACTTCAACCATATTTCAGACAATAGAAGTAATTATGAAATTAATTATGTACTTATGTCATCTTTAAATTCTAAATGAATTTACTATAAATTTATTATACATTTTCATTTAATAACAGTTAACACATAAATATTACAATATATTATTTCTGCAATCAATACTTTTTTTTTTTTTAAATATGCTAAAGTCTGCTTCTTTTCCACAACGTTAAGCCTAAGTTTGTTCATGTTTGGCTTTAGATTGCTTATTAAAGCCTGTTAGTATTGTCGTCTGATTAATATTCCCTAATCACATTTGGTACAGAATATATAGTCGACTGTTTCCCATTTTACCACAAAATTGTTGTTTAAAGCAGTATGAAGTTTAGCTTCAGAAGAGAATTTGTAGATGTTAAGCATAGATCAAGGTTTAATATGGTAAATAAAGCAATGTCATTCGAATGTCATTTAATCTAAAAAGAGACGCTCCTGAACTACATCACACCTTCCTTTTTTGTATGAAATCCTCACTGTTTAGGAATTAATTTTAAGTTTTGGCAGTAAAATCAACACAAAAATGTATATTAATAGTGTCTCTTTCTACAGAAGTACTGTCCATTGGCCTGTATTTGGATACTTCACACACAAATGAAAATACTGTCACTTTTTCCCATGAAATTTAAAATGAGACCTTAGGCAGAATGTTCAAGCTTCTGTTTTGCATGCAAGCAAAGCAGATAGTAATTTATACTGTCAAGCTCCAAAAAGCTACATTAGAGTCCACAAGTATTGCAAGTCTTCTGAAGTCATACACCAGCTTTTTTGGGAGAAATGCTTCTAAAGGCTCCATTTATTGAAAACAAGTGTGAAAAGCGAGACATTGCGCCTGACATCTCATTTGGTGTTTCACAAAAGAAAGAAAATAATACTGTTGAAACGGCATGAAAGTGAGAGAACATTCCTGCTCAACTCTTTTTTTTAAGCCACATTTATATCTGTGAAGGTCGTCACCTATTTATTATTCTTTGAAGCCTTGCTTTCGGAAAGATGATCTCTTGTTTTGAAATAAATACTTTTCATATTTTTGCATAATCTCACAATGTATTGCTGAATACAAAGTAAACAAACATCAAATCGTCCAGTGAGGAAACACTTTTATAATGGGGAAAATCGAAACATTGATCAGAGATGTCTGACTTCAGATTTTTGAAAATATGTATTTGTATAAGGGAAATTGTATAGTTTAGATTATGTAAATGGTCACCGTATATTTTCAACACTTTTAATAGATTATTTTCTGTTTCATTAGTCAGTTTCATTGGTCCTGCATTTAACTAATTTTGAAAAGTACATACATTTAATGTAGTCTGAAAAAATCTGCATGCATAAAGTGTTAATGTGTATGTGTGTGTGTGTGTGTGTGTGTCTGTGTGTATGTGTGTAAGCTAAATATGTGCTATAGACAATTATATTTACATATAACACATGTATATACACATATATATTCAAAAAATATGCAAAAATAAGTCTAAGAAATATATTTGATAAAATATATTCATGCAAAATATATATTTTAAAACATATTTTTGTTCATTTTTTGAAATATACTTTAATAATTTAAATTAAGTACATATTTATTTATTTATTTCGCCCATATATGTCACACCGCAGAATATTTCAAGCTATTTTGATGCATTGTTTCCAACAATTACACTCTAATATGCCTCATCCAGAATTGGCTTTTTTAATTAATTTATTTTTTTACATTTTTAAAGAAAATTGTGAATGTTTTTTTTAAATACAGCCCCAAAAGAGTTGAATGTCAATATATTTCAAAAGTATGTCTATCCACATTGTTCAGTTCGACATGCTGCTTTATTTCACAATTCATTCACATGAAAATGTCTACAGTTTTACGTGTTTACTGATTGCGATCAGGTTCATGTTAAATGACAGAACCTGCATCATCTGAATCAACAGATTCTTGTTTAGTTTGATATATAATATTTACTAATAACTTTCATCTGAATGTTAAAAAACAAAGAAAAAAACAAAAAAACAAAAACAAAAACAAATATTGCATCTGAGCGCTATGTCTGTTTTTATGTCATGATAATTTTTAGTTTTTTAATAGATTTTTTTTTTTTAAATACAATATTTTAATTTATTAAATGGAGTGAAGTTGAGAGAAGGGGTTGATAGTTACTATAAAATAATCAAAATATAAGCAGTAAATAAGTAAATATGTGAACAGAGTTATGGTTACGTAAACTTCAAGATAAAAAATTTTGTTTCAAGAATATTGAAAGTTAGTACAGATGGGTCATTCTATTGAAAACAAAGTTATGCATAAAGTAATGTGGTTAAAATGGTTGCAATTACAATACATTCAATTTAACAATGATAAATAAATGCATGTTGTATTCATGTTTTATGTATTATTTAGGAAATCATAATTAAAATTATTATTATTATTATTTTTTTTTTTTTTGTAAACATGTTGGAATAAACCGATGACACAAGTAATTTCAGTAGCTTGGACCTGTTATATATATATATATATATCATTGAAATGTATTGAAGTTGGTATAAAATAATTGTTAAAAGTAAATTTGATTAAAGCATATTTCTGTACAATATTTAAACTGATTTAAAAAATATATATATTTAAATTCAATGTTTTCTACTAGATTTCTATTAATTAGTCAGTATCAGTACTGTATCTGCTGTGTTTGAGAGCCTTACACAGTCAGGACTTTGTGCAAATTGCAGTCAATTTGGCAGCTTTGATAGAAAAATCTCTTCTGTCTCTTCATTTAAACAACTTTTAAATTTTAAATATTTTTTAATTATAACTCTGGTAAATGTTTTGTTAGATACTATGGAAGCTTGTTTCCATCATGGGATAAAAAATAAAAAAGGTAACTGTAACTTTACATCTCACAATTTGGGCTTATTTCTCACACAATTCTGATAAAAAAGTCCAAACTGGGAGATATAAACAAAGCATTGTGAGATATAAACTCAGAACTGTGAGATACTGTATAAACTCTGAATTCTGAGAGAAAAAAAAAAAAAAAAAAAGTAAAAATTGTGAAATATAAACTCGGAATTCTGACTTTTTTTTCTCACAATTCCAAGTTTGCATCTGGCAATTTGACACATAATAAATAAATATAGGTCATTGCTACTTTTTACCTCACAATTCAGACTTTTCTGACTTTCTCGTAAATCTGAGATTTTTCTCGGAGTTTATATTCCACAATTCTGGGTTTATATCTTGCCATTCTGAGATTTTTCTCATACTTGGGAGAAAAAATAAATAAAATAAAAAGTAGCACATTTTATTTTTTGATCTCATGGTGCAAACAAGCTTCCATAAGAAGTTAAATTAAGTCACAGCACTTATTTATTTATTTATTTATTTTTTTGTGGTATCATTAAGATACTGTTGTAGTAATTATAACATAATTATTATACTTTTTGTTAATATTTTGAATTAAATCTTATATTTATATTATCTGTTTTGGTGAAATTTTTAGCAATTTTATAGCGTTTTGTCATTTATTATTTGCTTTGATCTCTGTATAGGTTTTATTAATTTTTCACTTTAAGCACATCAAGATAAACTACATGAAAATGAGAAATGTTGCCTTGTCAGTAGCTGAAATAAAATGTTTCATTTTTTTTTTTAAATATTGTATTTCAGTTCACATTTTTAATAGTTTTAGTTTTAGTTAACTATAATAACCCTGACACAGCATAAACACAGCAGAGTCCGGCTGAAAAACATTATCAAACGCTCACCTGTGTTGTAACTGGAGTGTATTTTCTCATCAGCTCGTTATCATGAGTGTCCAATACGATGCAAACACCAGCACTTTCTCTACACAACTAACAATTCAACACCGACAACCAAATTAACCAGCTGACCTGATACAGATGACCTGTTTCTTTCTCTCTCTCTCTCTCTCTCTCTCTCTCTCTCTCTCTCTCATTCCCAAGCAATAAAGTGCAAATGAGCCGTGTGTCTATGGCTACAGGTGAGCGTTACACAACCCTGAGCAGAACACACACACGAGTGCAGCTACACTCCTCTGATCAAACGCTGTGTTTGTGATCACTCTGCCTGCATTACGCGGCTCACAGTGAATAAGAGCGAGCAGAAAATATCTGACGAGTTTTACAGCAGCAGTAAAACCATCCTCAAATGGGCTGAAGGGCCTGAGACTGTGAAAGAGAAACTAATGAATCTGCACATCTCTTCATTAAGCCCGTCAATCAATTATATATCAAATTTATAACATGGAAATAACTTTCGTGCCACATTTATCACATTAATCAATATTTGCTGAGCAAAATCCCGCAAATGTTATGTATGTTGCATCATTGTGGTGGACGAGTAAATCATTGAAAAGACATTATAAAAAATGACTTTTCAGTTTTGTTTAATTTCCATATTATTGAACATAAGTCACTGGCCTTCGGTTCATTTTGTTTATCGGAAAGGTCATTATAACAGGACACACTGTTATATTATACATCTAATGGAGGAATAATGTAACTAAAATAAAAAAAAACTATCTCGAACACACAGACCATTTATCAATATTAAAAACTGTTATTAAATACTACTGTTATTTATAGAAAATATTATTTATTGAATAACAATGTTTAATAAACAACAATAATAGCCATCATTAAAGTTACTAGGCAATGCTGTCAAAAGTACAAAGGCAGGGCTCTGACATACAGAATTAAAGTTATATATAAAATATAACGCTATGAGATTTTGCCCTCAGCCAAAACTATTTGCTCTGGAACAAATAATAGATTAACGAGACCAAAGACCAAAGAGCCAGTGGTAAATTCCAGAAGATCTGGCCGCGTGAGGCGTTCTCAGCGGGTGATGAGCACTGAACAGCCGCTGACGCCCTGGAGATCACATCCCGAAAACATCTAAGCAAATTTTCAATGTTATTTTTTATTAACAAACTGCATATTTGAAGTCTAAACTACTACATTCTCACCTGAAAAAATTCTTAAAACTAAATTCCGTGACACGAAACAGTATTATTTTTAGTGGATTTGGGCATCCGCCATGACACTCGCTATGAGAAATACCGCAAGCGGAGTGATACAAACGGTGAAACAGTTGAAGCTGTGATATAACTAGAATAAGGAAAAGGCTCTCAGCCAATTAGATTCAAGGACCAGAAAGATCCATTGTATAAATATACAGTGGCAATGCGAAAGTTTGTGAACCCCTTGCAGAATCTGTGAAAATGTGAGTAATTTTAACAAAATAAGAGAGATCATATAAAATACAGGATGTTTTTTTTTTTTATTTAGTACTGTCCGGAGTAAGATATTTTACATAAAAGATGTTTACATATAGTTCACAAGACAAAAAAATTAAAAAATAGCTGAAATAATAAAAATAACCCTCTTCAAAAGTTTGTGAACCGTTGGTTCTCAATACTGTGTGTGGTTACCTGGATGATCCACGACTGTTTTTTGTTTTGTGATGGTTGTTCATGAGTCCCTTGTTTGTTCTGAACAGTTAAACTGAGCACTGTTCTTCAGAAAAATCCTCCGTGTCCTGCGGAATCTTCAGTTTTGCAGCATCTTTTGTATATTTGAACCCTTTCCAGCAGTGACTGTATTTTGAGATCCATCTTTTCACACTGAGGACAACTGAGGGACTCAAACACAACTATTAAAAAAGGTTCAAACATTGACTGATGCTCCAGAAGAAAACACGATGCATTAAGAGCCGGGGGTGAAAACTTTTGAAGGGGATTATTATTATTTTTTTTTTTGTTGTTGTTGTCTTGTGGACTATATGTAAACATCTTTTATGTAAAATATCTTACTCAGGACATTACTAAATAAAAAAATAACATGCATTTTGTATGATCTCTCTTATTTTGTTAAAATTATTCACATTTTCACAGATTCTGCAAGGGGTTCACAAACTTCCGCATGTCACTGTATATAACACACACACACACTTAATTGTTTCTAAGGCAGTCTGAGTGTTTTTAGTTGCAGTGTTAAAAGAGCTCAGACTCTAAGTCTTTATTATAATCTGTTTTCTAGATATGGCTCAAATTCCTTCTACAATGTAAATTAATTTGATTTTTGTATGTTTTATCATTTGTCAAGTTTTATCATTTGTCATCGCTTGTGAAAGTAATAGCACTGTGAAGGGCATGAGATGCAAACACAGACGTGAAGGGCATGAGATGTTTTTATCGCTATGATATCACGTTCAAGAAGTCTCATTCAGCACACATCGCGATATTTGCCGTCAGTTTACATGTGCCACAGGTTGGGTGGGTAGTCGTAAATACACCGTCTTAATGTCTGTTATAAAATGTATTCAGTCTTCTTTATTTATCAGATTAGCGCAGTATGTTTATTCGCTGTATTATATCGGTCATCCGAGGCTGTTTTTGAGTTTCATTGTGTTTAACTAAATGAACACACCTGCTAACTAGAGTGATTAAACACTATCTGTCACGTGACGTGCCATAGACCTTGGAGCAGTTTTATATTCATATCAGCTTCAAAGATGTAAGTTGTATTTGTAGTAAAATCATGGTAACCATGTAGTTTTACTGTGAAATTTGAAGTTAAAACAAGTAAACATGACACTTACCATGATTTACCACAGTAACTGTAGTTTTATGTATAGTAATACCACAGTATCACCAAATTTGCTATGGTTTACCACTGTAATGGTAGTTTTGATGTGCTTTTATGACAGATATCACAGTAATCACAACATTTACTGTACCATGCTTGCATGCTTGTAATACCTTTTAATGTAAAATCAAAAAAAAAAAAAAAGTAAAAAAAAAAAAAAAAAAATCTGTATTTTTTTTCCATCTTGCAGTTCATTCATATCAGTTTATATCTTAAATATTTTACTCACAGATCATTATTAACATTCTCTATATAATTCTATTTTATTTTCTCTCCCTTTTTTAAATTATTATTATTATTATTATTATTATTATTATTATTAATAATAATATTTTTAACTGAAAAGACGTAAAGGAAGGAGTCAGCCCAGTCGTGTTTGTGGAGAAGTATTAATTCAGAAACGGAGAAGACAGAAAGCTGCAGAGACAGACATTTGCAGCGGTAGGTCTGTGTTAGTTTTACCCTTTTATCAAAAATCCCTGCTGTTATAATTTGCCCAGCATCTGTTGTTTCTTAAACTTTTGCCCTGTCCAGATACCCACACTTGCGGTCTTTGCACTTGACCACTTGACCACTTATTTGACGTATTTCCTGTATTTGTCCCAAGTGTTCAAGTGTGTGTAGAACTTTTCATTACCTTATGGGACACACTTATAGTGTTGTAAAAATGCAAGTGTTTACAGAGATTTATTTTTAGTTTCAACTTTGCGTTTTAAAATAAACTTCTAAATGTCTGTTCAGTAGTCCCTATAACAGATGGCAATTTAATTTGTGATGCTTCTAATTAAGTGATAAAAAGCAGTTGCAAATGATGTACAAAATAAATATACTTATCTTTGCACCAATAAAACGTGCAACACTTTGTTTTACTACCAAATTATTCCTAATATATAATTATTATTATTATTAATATTTAACTTACATTGGAAAGGTTTCCCTGACCTCTCGCGAGATCTCAGCAAAAAATCTCACGATTTATTCCAAAACATGATGCATGATGGGATACACCAAACCTCGTATAGCGCTCCAGGTGTGGTATTCAAGATAGTGTGGGTTTAGTATGCGTTAAGGTCACTGTGTTTTGGCATTATTAAGACCTGGGACAGTCCTGCGCACGCACTGTCACGTACACGCGCTCTCAAGTGGCCAAGACCACAAGTGTGGGTATTTGTACAGGACAAAAGTCTTTAAAATGCCCCATTAGTAAGAACCCTAAACACAGTCTCACATCAAAGTCTTAATAATTCAGTAATTCAATGTAACACTTGTATGATATTGTACAAGAGTACTTGTAGACAATCCTGAAATGTTTCCTTTACTGCTGTCGTTAGTCATTGCCTCAGCCCCTGTACACTGTCACATTATTGGTAAATCAGTTGTGCTCTTCTTGGAAAGCAGTCAGATGCCCCACACAGTCAGAAAGTTTATATTGTCCATTGGCTTCTTAATAAATGACTTCAAATGGGCCCTATCAGTTCATGTTCCAACTATACATGATGTCTCTCTGCACCTCATAATTTATCTGTTGCCTTGAATGGAAATGCTAGTTTGATGTGTCACGTGATATATCAAACCTTTGATTAATTTGTCAGAACCAGATCAATTACACTACTGATAACAGTCCTGTTAGCATCTAATCATGTTTAAAAGAATTCTTATGAATATATCTTGCTATTAAAATGACTTGATTTTAATAATGGATGCATTTAACATTTAATTATACAGCATCTTTACAGAGACTGATTTTACAGCCTAAAAAAAAATAGTAAAACCCACAGTAAACCAAGTTACATGTAATGTAATAATATTTCCTTCCTTTCTGTCTTACAGAAAGATAACTTTACTTCTTAACTTTACTTTACTTTACTTAACTTTACTTTGTAACTTTACTTTACTTTAACCTTACTTTAACATTACTTGCAGATAACGCTGTCTTTCTCCATCATGCACATGCACTCACCTCTTTAACTCTTTATCCCCACACATACAGAAATGCCACCTGGATCAATCTTAAAACTTTGCAGTGTTTTTTTTTTTTTTTTTTTTTTGCAGAAGATGCAACCTTGTTTTAATTATAAGCTTATAACGAATACATTTTGACCTTCCAGCAACCCATATACTGTATACAGAACCAGTAATGAAAACAATAGTTAAAAATAATCTTTTTCATATTGATAAAGCATTGTGTTCTCTTTTTCCAGCTTCATACAGTAAACTTTACTTGGTGTCTTCCTAATGCTTTTATCATAAAAAGCATCAGTTCTCATCAGGAGTTTTAGTAAAGGACATATTCATGCACACCCTTGTTCCAGACATGCAGCTATTTCATGATGGTATTGTCAAAGGTATATTTCTGTGTTTGTATGTAGCAGGTGTTTGTTTTCCTGAACACTTTCTCTATCTTCCATTGTTCAGACAATTAATGTGTATTTGGTGCTGTGCTGATAGAGTGTTATAGATGATATTGCACACTTGACATGCATGACTTTGTGGTGTTATTTTGTGAGTTTGAAACAATTACCTTATGTGTTGTATCACCTTTTGGTCAATTTAATTTTTAAGAAAATTAATCTGTTTCCAGTGTTCTCTGAAAGACATATACTGTTTTTAATGTTTTTTTTTTTTTGGTTTTGTTTTTTTTTTTAATAAAAACATTTTCATACTGAAAATAGTTAACGTTTACAGTTATACTTTCAATTTTAATTTGTTTTGCATTTAGTCACAATAAAAGTGAACAATATTTACAAAGTATATATTTACAATATTTACAAAGTATTAAACTACAATGTTCTTAATAATTGTTTGCCTTTTTAGTTTTTTTTTTTTTTTTTTTTTTTTAAGGGAAGAACAGAAAATATTTTGTGAAGATAACTTTGCATGCTGTTTGCAAAAATGTTGTTTGGTGTATGTGTGTGTGTGTGTATATATATATATATATATATATATATATATATATATATATATATATATATATATATATGTATGTATGTGTGTGCGTGTGTGTGTGTGTGTGTATAATTTTTTAAAGGACTTTGTTTGTTACATATTTCTGAGTTACACACCTGTTCCCATTTGTTTCAATTTATTATTATTATTATTTTTTTCCTTAAGTCCTCCCAGGATATTGTAATTAACTGTTTTTTTCTTCTTCATAGTGGCAAAAAAGAGCTTGGTGACAGAGGATGCAGTGCAGTAGTTTGGGCACTTTGTTTGTCTTTAAATGAGTTTGACATATCAATAAATACTGGGAAATGCTTACAAAACTATAAGTGTTCATTATGCTTTCTCTATGCTTTTTTCCAGTTTTTATTCCTAGAGTTCAAATGGTAGAGAATGGCAAATCACAGAAACACAAAAGTGAATAATTTTATAACTTTAAAACACAATGTAGAAGCACATCATTTGATTAGTAAATGCACTTGTCTTTGGTCAAAAAATAAATAAATAAATAAAATCTATCTTTTATGTTTAATGAGATGGGAGACAGCTGGGATTGCTGGGCATGCGCACATGAATATTGCCCAATTTTTGTCACGCTGAACAACAATAACTACTGTATTTGCATTATTGTAGACGTTAATAAAACACAATCTAATAGGTAGCAAATTTAATTTATTTTTAACCGAATCTATCCCTTCCGCCGAAAAACGGAAGACATCTGTCATAAATGACCATAAATGGACAAGGAAATGTGACGCCGCTGCTCAGCTGGGATGTCATTGGCTGTGAATTTCCCTTGTCACCCACAGGACTGTCTGTGGTTGTACTATCTTTTAACCCATATTAAACAGCGCATCATGTTACAAAAGTATGTTTTGCTGATATTATCACGTTAGTAATATATTAAGTTAACAATGAAGTTTTGCTATGTTGAGAGAAATTACTCTAAGAGATCCTAACCCTAACCCTAAGCATAACTTCAATGAACTACATTCCATTCCATAAAAGTGTCGTCCTCACCCCCTTATCTTGCTCCTCACGTGCTGGACATCAGTAATATGCATGCTCTTGGTTTTAATCCAGTACAAGATCCACGTTGATCATTCCTGGTACATTCTCAGTTATTCCTTAAGTGTTTGTAGCAATAAAGCACATGGCAGCATTTTGTAATGCAAAATAATTCATCTTGTAACTCCCTTTATTTCACCAAAAACTGGCATATTTGTCACTAAATATATACAATAATAACTTTTTGGTGTATTGTTGTCCCAGATGTCATTAATCTGATCAAACATGCTTATGTCTTAAGTAAAAATAATCATGGTAATTAATTATATGTAGTTTTTCAAGTATAAAATAAACACATATAAGCCTACCTAGTAAAATGATGTATTTACCAAGAATTTTCAATGCACAATATTCACCATATTCATTTTATTGAAGCATACAGCATAAAGTTGATAAAGTAGCATCAAGACTAATGAGATTCAAGAAAAATAATAATGGATCATCAAAAATACATTAGCATTAATCAGTTCACACAAATGAGTGATGAAATGTCCTTAAAAGTCACACAATCCCATCCAGTCAACAACAGATCATGTGATACAAAAAAGACATTTGATACTGTTTCAGAAAATAATGATTCCTTATCATCACATCTAAACTGGTTTCTTGCTCTTTCAGTCCATTTCCTCATCATGATCTTCTTCTCTCGTGTCTGTAAACAGTTTGTGGTTGATATCCAGCACAGATGTGGTGTAGATGTGGTATAGTCCTAACATCCCATTTTCAGACAGTTCCCAGACCTGGCCAAAGCAAAACAAAGAACACAAACAACTCAGATGAGCTTGTTTAATGGACAGTCAGCTCAGCTTTTGTTCTGTGTGATTTTATCAGGGTGAGCAACTATGACCCTTGAAGTACTGTACACATACCATTTTTTAAGCTGTTTTAAGACCTTTTGAGAAGCTTTTTCTTTGAAGACAATTTACAACAGCCTCTTTTTTCACTCCTTTCAAGAGTATCGCTTGGTCAAAACCCCTCTTTTGGCTGATGAGATCGTCTGTACAAAGTAAAAATTTTAAAATACTGCAATAAAAATTTCATTATGCAAGAATTAAGAAAAAGTTACAGAGGCAAAGGACTTGCTCATGAGACACCCATTACCATGTGTAGTACTCAGAGACTGGAGTTTTTGCTTCTAGAATTCATCTATTGTTGCAGTAAATGTGTCTTTTTCCTCTAGAATCTTTCTCCAAAGTTCATGACTTCTCTTGCTTCAATATTTAAACACAAAAGTGTTTTAGTCTGTGCAGTGTAAGGCCTTGCTTCAAACCAATCAACTGTCAATCAACAATTTATAACACACAACATTTACCAAACAATGAAATAATGTAAATTGGTGTTTATATCAACTAAACCACTTTTATAACACTTGTCTGCTTTTATCTAAGAAAAACAGGTGGTGTGGTTTTTAAAAACTTAAGATCAAAAATGTTCCAGTCACACTCTGCTAACATGCTATAATTATAATAGTTGTATCCAAAAAACAAAACAAAACAAAACAAAACAAAAAAATACAAATTAGAAAGAATAATCCCTGCTGACATGAACAGTCCTGTGAGAGATCATCATAAAGTGCTGTACTATATAATACAGCATTGCTTCAATACAAACATACCAGTGGACTTGCACACCTTTCTGTCTTCATTTGGACGCAAGATGGCCATGTTCATTCCTCACCCTGAACAAAGAATTCCCTTGGTCTTCCTTCTCTTCTGTAAAACAAGAAAATCTCTACTTACTCTGTGCGCACTTAACATTGCTCCTTAAATATAATTAAGTTAATTTAAAATAAGATTCAGACCAGAGCATTTGATGAGTAAATGTTGATTAAAATTCCAGAAAATGTACCTGGGAAGGGCTGATCATGGCAAGATCCGTTGAGTCTCAGTAATAGCTCTTTTAGTTTTTAGGAAGGTTTGTGAGGGTTGGCTCTTAAAAGAGCTGTTGAGTTTGATATTTCAGACCTGAAAAAGAAGGACAGCACAATCTGTGAGTAATCCTGTAAGACAGAAAGGAAGGAAATATGTGACCGTGTCTGTGAAAACCCAGCTAAAGTCATTTTTTTTGTGATTTACTGTTTTCTACATAATGTAAAGAAAATTCTGTGAAAATGTAACCTTGATACCTTTAACATTGACTGAGTAAGGCCATGTCAGAGATTGAAATCATAGTGAAATTAATGGTTGAAATCAAATTTTGATTCTTGTTATCTCAAAATTAGATTCTGAGACTTTAGCCTGGATTTCACAGACAGGGTCACATATTATTACATTATATGTAACTTCTTGGTTTATACATTACTGTGGGTTTTATTATTTTTTTTAGACTGTAAAATCAGTCTCTGTAAAGATGCTGTATAATTAAATGTTAAATGCATCCATTATTAAAATCAAGTCATTAATAGCAGGCTATATTCATAAGAATTATTTTAAACATGATTAGATGCTAACAGGACTGTTATCAGTAGGGTAATTGATCTGGTTCTGACAAATTAATCAAAGGTTTGATATATCACGTGACACATCAAACTAGCATTTCCATTCAAGGCAACAGATAAATTACGAGGTGCAGAGAGACATCATGTATAGTTGGAACATGAACTGATAGGGCCCATTTGAAGTCATTTATTAAGAAGCCAATGGACAATATAAACTTTCTGACTGTGTGGGGCATCTGACTGCTTTCCAAGAAGAGCACAACTGATTTACCAATAATGTGACAGTGTACAGGGGCTGAGGCAATGACTAACGACAGCAGTAAAGGAAACATTTCAGGATTGTCTACAAGTACTCTTGTACAATATCATACAAGTGTTACATTGAATTACTGAATTATTAAGACTTTGATGTGAGACTGTGTTTAGGGTTCTTACTAATGGGGCATTTTAAAGACTTTTGCCCTGTACAAATACCCACACTTGTGGTCTTGGCCACTTGAGAGCGCGTGTACGTGACAGTGCGTGCGCAGGACTGTCTCAGGTCTTAATAATGCCAAAACACAGTGCCCTTAACACACACTAAACCCACACTATCTTGAATACCACACCTGGAGCTGTTCGAGGTTTGGTGTATCCCATCATGCATCATGTTTTGGAATAAATTGTGAGACTTTTTGCTGAGATCTCGCGAGAGGTCAGGGAAACCTTTTCAATGCAAGTTAAATATTAATACTAATAATAATTATACAGTGGGTACAGAAAGTATTCAGACCCCCTTCAATTTTTCACTCTTTGTTATATTGCAGCCATATGCTAAAATCATTTAAGTTCATTTTTTTTCCTCATTAATGTACACACAGCACCCCATATTGACAGAAAAACACAGAATTGTTGACATTTTTGCAGATTTATTAAAAAACAAAAACTGAAATATCACATGGTCCTAAGTATTCAGACCCTTTGCTGTGACACTCATATATTTAACTCAGGTGCTGTCCATTTCTTCTGATCATCCTTGAGATGGTTCTACACCTTCATTTGAGTCCAGCTGTGTTTGATTATACTGATTGGACTTGATTAGGAAAGCCACACACCTGTCTATATAAGACCTTACAGCTCACAGTGCATGTCAGAGCAAATGAGAATCATGAGGTCAAAGGAACTGCCTGAAGAGCTCAGAGACAGAATTGTGGCAAGGCACAGATCTGGCCAAGGTTACAAAAAAATTTCTGCTGCACTTAAGGTTCCTAAGAGCACAGTGGCCTCCATAATCCTTAAATGGAAGACGTTTGGGACGACCAGAACCCTTCCTAGAGCTGGCCGTCCGGCCAAACTGAGCTATCGGGGGAGAAGAGCCTTGGTGAGAGAGGTAAAGAAGAACCCAAAGATCACTGTGGCTGAGCTCCAGAGATGCAGTCGGGAGATGGGAGAAAGTTGTAGAAAGTCAACCATCACTGCAGCCCTCCACCAGTCGGGGCTTTATGGCAGAGTGGCCCGACGGAAGCCTCTCCTCAGTGCAAGACACATGAAAGCCCGCATGAAGGGCTCCAAGATGGTGAGAAATAAGATTCTCTGGTTTGATGAGACCAAGATAGAAGTTTTTGTCCTTAATTCTAAGCGGTATGTGTGGAGAAAACCAGGCACTGCTCATCACCTGTCCAATACAGTCCCAACAGTGAAGCATGGTGGTGGCAGCATCATGCTGTGGGGGTGTTTTTCAGCTGCAGGGACAGGACGACTGGTTGCAATCGAGGGAAAGATGAATGCGGCCAAGTACAGGGATATCCTGGACGAAAACCTTCTCCAGAGTGCTCAGGACCTCAGACTGGGCCGAAGGTTTACCTTCCAACAAGACAATGACCCTAAGCACACAGCTAAAATAACAAAGGAGTGGCTTCACAACAACTCCGTGACTGTTCTTGAATGGCCCAGCCAGAGCCCTGACTTAAACCCAATTGAGCATCTCTGGAGAGACCTAAAAATGGCTGTCCACCAACATTTACCATCCAACCTGACAGAACTGGAGAGGATCTGCAAGGAGGAATGGCAGAGGATCCCCAAATCCAGGTGTGAAAAACTTGTTGCATCTTTCCCAAAAAGACTCATGGCTGTATTCGATCAAAAGGGTGCTTCTACTAAATACTGAGCAAAGGGTCTGAATACTTAGGACCATGTGATATTTCAGTTTTTCTTTTTTAATAAATCTGCAAAAATGTCAACAATTCTGTGTTTTTCTGTCAATATGGGGTGCTGTGTGTACATTAATGAGGAAAAAAAAAATAACTTAAATGATTTTAGCAAATGGCTGCAATATAACAAAGAGTGAAAAATGTAAGGGGGTCTGAATACTTTCCGTACCCACTGTATATTAGGAATAATTTGGTAGTAAAACAAAGTGTTTTGCACGTTTTATTGGTGCAAAGATAAGTATATTTATTTTGTACATCATTTGCAACTGCTTTTTATCACTTAATTAGAAGCATCACAAATTAAATTGCCATCTGTTATAGGGACTACTGAACAGACATTTAGAAGTTTATTTTAAAACGCAAAGTTGAAACTAAAAATAAATCTCTGTAAACACTTGCATTTTTACAACACTATAAGTGTGTCCCATAAGGTAATGAAAAGTTCTACACACACTTGAACACTTGGGACAAATACAGGAAATACGTCAAATAAGTAGTCAAGTGGTCAAGTGCAAAGACCGCAAGTGTGGGTATCTGGACAGGGCAAAAGTTTAAGAAACAATAAATGCTGTGCAAATTATAACAGCAGGAATTTTTGATAAAAGGGTAAAACTAACACAGACCTACTGCTGCAAATGTCTGTCTCTGCAGCTTTCTGTCTTCTCCGTTTCTGAATGAATACGTCTCCACAAACACGACTGGGCTGACTGCTTCCTTTACGTCTTTTCAGTTAAAAATATTAATAATAATAATTAAAAAAGGGAGAGAAAATAAAATAGAATTATATAGAGAATGTTAATAATGATCTGTGAGTAAAATATTTAAGATATAAACTGATATGAATGAACTGCAAGATGGAAAAAATCTTTTTTTTTCAATTTTTACGTTTTTTGGGGGGGGGATTTTACATTAAAAGGTATTACAAGCATGGTACAGTAAATGATGTGATTACTGTGATATCTGTCATAAAAGCACATCAAAACTACCATTACAGTGGTAAAACCATAGTAAATTTGGTGATACTGTGATATTACTATACATAACACTACAGTTACTGTGGTAAAATCATGGTAAGTGTCATGTTTACTTGTTTTTACTTCAAATTTCACAGTAAAACTACATTGTTATCATGATTTTACTACAAATACAACTTACATCTTTGAAGCTGATATGAATATAAAACTGCTCCAAGGTCTATGGCACGTCACGTGACAGATAGTGTTTAATCACTCTAGTTAGCAGGTGTGTTCATTTAGTTAAATGCAATGAAACTCAAAAACAGCCTCGGATGACCGATATTACATTTATGCATTTAGCAGACGCTTTTATCCAAAGCGACTTACATTGCATTCAAGTTACAGTTTCTACATTGTATCAGCTCTTGCTTTCCCTGGGAATCGAACCCATGACCTTGGCATTGCTAGCGCCATGCTCTACTATTTGAGCTACAGGAAATTCATATAATACAGCGAATAAACATACGGCGCTAATCTGAAAAAAAATAAAGAAGACTGAATACATTTTATAACAGACATTAAGACGGTGTATTTACGACTACCCACTCAACCTGTGGCACATGTAAACTGATGGCAAATATCGCGATGTGTGCTGAATGAGACTTCTTGAACGTGATATCATAGCGATAAAAACATCTCATGCCCTTCGCGTTTGTTTTTGAAGCCAAAAGTTTCCCGTTGAAATCAATGTAGGTCCGAGCTCGTCGATATAGCGACGCCGAGGGGCACCTTCATAGTGACGCTAAAGGCGCTTGACCCTGTTTCAGTTTTTGACGCCCTGGGAGTGAGAATGGGAAATTATGTACACAATTCTGAGAAGTAAGCATCTATTTTTAATCCATTTTTTAATCCATTTTGGTTGTTGTTGCATTTAAGTGATGCACAACACACGCATATCACACCAGTCAATATATTTTATGAGGAAACATAACCTGTTTGCATACTTTATGAAAATCAGTTCCTGTTATGAAGAAAGTCATAATAGTTACTGAACACAAAGGTGACCTAGAAAACAAAGTTGTATCATTAATACTGTAGATGTATTATGTATAAAAGAGTGACTGTTTCAGGGACAGAGGTCAAGGGCATCATGTGAGGAAACCTGATCTGGCTATTTAATGTCATGTTGCATGTGACACAGCAAAAATAATTTTGTCTGATTGTTTATTTGGATTCATTTGGTTTTGGGTGCTTTACAAATACTTCATTCATGTGGTTTTGGGTGCTTTACAAATACTATTATAACCTCATTCTGTGATCAAAATCCATATTAGACTGCAGTTAGAAGTTATAGGAACTCACTAAAGTTTCAATTTGAGTTTTGAGCAACAACAACAACAAAAATAAATAATAATAATAATAATAATAATAATAATAATAATAATAATAATAATAATAATAATAATAATAATAAATAAATAAATAAATTATATATGTATATATATGTATATATATATATATATATATATATATATATATATATATATATATATATAATACAAGGTATACAGTATTAAATGTACTGTATATTGGGATCAATGGCAAACAGCTGTCACTGGGGAAGTACCTTTAAAAAATGTAAGTAATGAATACTTTAGGTAATAATATGCATAATTAAGATAAATTAATCATTTAGAACAAACCTAGAATAATGTATAACAAAATTTGTATCTTTTTAAAGTTGCCATCAGTGCTATTTTGCTATCATTGATATACCATTGTAGTTTTTATTATTTTGAATCTTTATAGTTTTTGTGAACTTTTATTTCATACTAAAATTTATATTAGTATGCCAAGTTAAACTAAATAAAAAATAGCAATATTGCCTTTATCAAGTAGTTAAAATAAAATATGTTTTATATTGTATCTTATTTCAGTTAACTTTTTTCTAATCAAAATGTCATAACTCAGTCTTCTGGTGAAAATTTCAGATGCTACTCTCGTTTAATCAATTTTAATTGCATTGAATGCTCAGGCATGTGCATGAGACACTATGGCACTGATTTATCTGCCACACAAAATAAATACAATAAAGATCTAGATCTGAACTCATGACATAATTTATACCATCGTTATAAATTGCCATATCACCCCACTTCAAAAGCGCTCTTTTAAAGCATCATTTTAAAGCATTAAGTCGTTATAGACATAACATTATGACTTTCTGTAAAGCTGCTTCAAAATGATTTATATATTGTGAATAGCGCCATACAAATAAACTTAGATTTTACAGATGTTACAAATAAACAAACAGACTTAATATAAAAACATGATCTGATTGTATGCTTTGCAATAAGCTTTTATATCTCTATAACAGTCTGAGTAATTATGATTCTTGAAAACTAAGTGTCAGCTTTCTGAAGATACCTCAGTGAATAATAATAAGCAACCTTTTATTATTATTATTATTATTATTATTATTATTATTATTATTATTTTGGGAACCTCATTTATGACCCTTGCCAAAAAATGGGGGCACTTGAAAAGTTAAGTATATGAGAATGTTTACATTTCACTGAAACTTATAATTATATAAATACTGCATATCATAAAATTGCTGCAGTGATTCATTGGACAGGAAAGTCACTATATATTAAAGACTAAATAATATATCAAAACGTCTGTTGGCTTGCTTTGAAGTTACAGAGAAGTTACTAAGTGCACTTCAAGAGTGACAGCCATCAGGCTTTGATGTTTTAAGTCTGTCACAAAGTCTTAGTGTGAGTATAGCAGACGGAGCAAACTGCTGCAGATTTCAGACTAGTTTGAAGGTAATTTTAAGGCAAACTACTGATGCAAAGCCTGTTCCAGAGAATAGAGAGCAAAATGATGCATCTTTAATCCAAAATACCTCATTCTGACCATTGTAAAGGGAGCATCACATGTATTCTTTGTCAAAATGCCAATGCTGTTATGCACTGTGATGAGATCAGTGAAGAAATTCATGAGGGAGCTGAGGAAAATGATCATTATAACACTGGTTTGTGAATGAACGAGGGTGCTTGAATTCGATTAAAAATCGATTGACAGTCCTGTAAAGAACAAACCTCTGCGTGATCCTGTGTGATCTGCTTGATAGCTTCATTTCTATGTAAATCTGCATCACTGATGTCACCTTTCCCAGGAAAAGTGCAATTTAACATGCTGGCACGAAGCAGATGGTGCACGCAGATCTGAAAAGATTAATATTTCCAGCAGTTTCTGTGCGAATATCACAAATCCTGTCAAGAAACCAAAGGAAACTAATGAGAAATTATATTTAATACCCTAGTGAAAAAAAAATAGTATACTTAAGCACAATTTATTCGTATGTACTTTATATTTAACTAAATATATTTGTGGCACACTATAAATTGGTATACTTAAAGTCTGTTAAACTGGAACAACTAATTTTGAACTAAATGCATTTTAGTTGTACCAAAGCAGTGCTTAAGTTCAAATAAATATACTTGTTTGTGCTAAAGTGGAACTATTTCAAGTATGCTTAAGTACACTTTAAATATCCCTTTTTGTATTTAAGTTTTGAAATGCAGAATTCACTCAGCATAAACTTCAAATGTATTTTGCTGACATTACAATTGTAATTCAATTGCACTTTAAGAGTGTTGAAGATCCATTAATATTATTAATATTAATATTATGTTTTATTATTTTGCTGATATTATGTTTTATTATTATTTTGCTGACATTACAATTGTAATTCAATTGCACTTTAAGAGTGTTGAAGATGCATTAATATTATTAATATTAATATTATTTTTCATTAATATTATACTAATAACAAACTGAGATCACACTATCCTTTTCTTTTAGTGACTTTAAAACGCATTACAATGGCATTCCAAGTAAACTTGAAGTGTGTTAATAGCATCATTATTGTGTGCTTCTAATGCAATTAATTAATCCTTGTAAAATATGGCACAGCTTTACAATTCGTCTTTTACTAACACTCCCAGCATACCAGCCAACTCACCCGGAGAACATCAATGACACACATTTGAATATTGAATGTAGGAAACCCTACAGACTAGAATTGAACCCGGGCCGCTGCGGCGCAAGCAGACTTGCTTTACCAGTTGCGCCACCAAAGCTGACACCTAGTATGCAAAACTGCGGTTACTTTGAGTTCTTTTTATAGCTACTGTCACAAGTAAGCAAACAGACGTTTTCCATCGATGAAAGGACAAATTATATGGATTTAAAGACTGAATTGCTGAGTAGTCTTAAAATAGGCGCAGTAAGCGGTGCGTGAAAATAAACGTGAAACGGCCTGAGAACACAAAAGTGTGTTAAACCTGAAGCTGTTAAAGACAAGCCAGTGGACACAACATAAATACCATCTGCAGAGTGTTTTGCTTCCCGTTTACCTGACATGATCTGTCATTAACACTGCAGGAAACAATTGCATATGACATTACATTACTTTTATTTTTGTGCAAGCACTAAAACATAGACAGTTCCGTTCGTTGGTGGAAGAATGTGAACGTGCAGAACTGCGTATGTTTGCGTATGTGCATGCAGATGGAGTAAAACCATCCGTAACATTTCTCTGCGCGCTTCTACTCTCAACGCACTGCACAAGTGTTTCTAATATAAAACGCAATGAAACGATTTGCTGGTTTGATGGTCTCGCATTACGCTGCGGATTTAAATGTGTTGACGCATGAATTGAAATTATTTTAATACATTTTACGTTGTTACTTTTAGTGCAGTTAACATCTCTGAAGTTATTTGACATTTTATTTATTTATTTATTTATTTATTTATTTATTTATTTATTTTTGTGTGTGTGTGTAATTTTGAGGTCTGGTCGGGATAATTTTTAATAATTTGTTTAATAATTCATAATATTTTGACAGGCCAAAGGGCTGCAGTCCACATTTCAAAGTGCAATGTTGCCGTTGTCTGTACAGGGCATTAAAGAACCATTAATGGAGAAAAAAAGTGTGTTTGTATTAGGAATATATTAAAGTAATAAACCTTCTGATCGAGTACGTGAATGTCTTTCACCATTTCAAACTGACTAGCTATACAGTCAAATCAAAATTTATTCAGACAACTTCAGCATTTGTCACAATATCACAGTTTATTCACTATAGTTTAGAAAATGGTAATACAATATGACAAGAACTCAGAGTTAAACTGTGAACAAATTCATCTTGATAATGTCAGATAACTTTGATAGAAAGGTATGTAATGGATTACAATCAACCAAAAATTATTCAGCTGTTAATTATAAGTACACAGTTAGATAATACCAATTTAGGTAAACCAATTACCAAGCAATACTTAATTTTGTTCAGTCTGTGATGTAAAAAGTTTGCATTAGCAATTAAAGAAAAAACAACTTGAGCAAAACATGGTCAGGTTAAAGTGTGAATAATTTTTGGTCCCAAATTTTTATCAAGTTTAATATGAAGAATTTTTGGGTAAAATATGTCACAGTTTATTTTATTTTGCTATATATATATACAGTGGGTACGGAAAGTATTCAGACCCCCTTCACTTTTTTCAATTTTGTTATGTTGCAACCTGATACTACAATTGTTTAAATTCATTTTTTTTCTCATTAATCTACACTCTGTACCTCATAATGATGAAGTGAAAACAGAATTTTAGAAATGTCTGTAAATTTATTAAAAAGAAAAAACTGAAATATCACATTTACATAAGTATTCAGACCCTTTGCAACAACACTTGAAATTTCGCTCAGGTGCCTCCCATGTCTCTTGATCATTGCAGAGATGTTTCTACACCTTGATTGGAGTCCGCCTGTGGTAAATTAAATTGATTGGACATGATTTGGAAAGGCACACACCTCTCTGTAAAAGGCCTCACAGCTGATAATGCATATCAGAGCGAAAACCAAGCCACGAGGTCAAAGGAACTGCCTGCAGAGCTCGGACACAGGATTGTATTGAGGCACAGATCTGAGGAAGGCTACAAAAAAAAATCTGCTGCACTGAAGGTTCCCAAGAGCACAGTGGCTTCCATAATTCTCAAATGGAAGAAGTTTGGCACAACCAAGACTCTTCCAAGAGCTGGTCCCCAGCCAAACTGAGTAATTGATGGAGAAGGGGCTTATCTAGACTGGTGACCAAGAACCTGGTGGTCACTCTAGTTGAGCTCCATGATCATATATGCAGATGGGAGAAACCTACAGAAGGACAAACATCACTGCAACACTCCACCGATCTGGGCTTTATGGCAGTGTGGCCAAACTCAATCCTCTCCTCAGTGAAGACACATGAAAACACACTTGGAATTTGCAATAAAGCACCTAAAGGACCCTCAGACTCTGAGAAACAAGATTACCTGGTCTGATGAACCTCAATTCTAAGCATCATGTTTGAAGGAAACCGGCTCTTCTCATCACCTGCAGAGTTCCATCCCAAAAGTAAAGTGTGGTGGTAGCAGCCTCATGCTGTTGGGCTGTTTTTCAGCGGCAGGGACTGAGGAACTCATCAGAGTAGAAGAAAAGCTCAATGCACCAAAATATTGAGATAGCCTTAATGAAAACCCAGTCCAGGGCATTCAAAACCTCAGACTGGGCCGAAGGTTCACCTTCTTACATGACAATAACCCTAAGCACACAGCCAAGGCAACACAGGAGTGGCTTAGGGACAACTCTGTGAATGTCCTAGAGTGACCCAGCCAGAGCCCTGACTTGAACCCTATCGAACATCTCTGGAGAGACCTGAAAAAGGCTGTCAACAGACGGTCCCCATCCAACCTGACCGAGCTTGAGAGGATTTGCAAAGAAGAATGGCAGAAATTCCCCCAATCCAGTTGTGCAAAGCTTGTTGCGTCATACCCAAAAAGACTCGAGGCTGTAATTGCTGCCAAAGGTGCTTCAACTAAGTACTGAGTAAAGGGTCTGAATACTTATGTAAATGTGATATTTCAGTTTTTTCTTTTTAATAAATTTACAAACATTTCTAAAATTCTGTTTTCACTTTGTCATTATAAAGGACAGAGTGTAGAGTAATGAGAAAAAAAAAAAGAATTTAAACAATTGTAGTATCAGACTGCAACATAACAAAATTGAAAAAAGTGAAGGGGGTCTGAATACTTTCCGTACCCACTGTATATATATATATATATATATCTAGTGTCTGACTAATTTTTGGTTTGACTGTGTGTTGTTTACGTATCTTTTTGTAACTACTTTCTGTATATGTAAAACTGCGTTACAACCATGCAAAATTGTGAAGAAAAAAAAAAAAAAAACACTAAATTTGAAGTGTGGTTAAATTATTAAAAAAGGTATTGCATGATTACAAAATATTATTATTATTATTATTATTATTATTATTATTATTATTATTATTATTATTATTATTTGCAACTCAAAACATTTATTTTTATCTATACTATTTTTATACTCAACAAGTAGAACTCAAATACAGTGTACTGTATTGTACATTTAATCATAACAGGTCAACAGAAGATTCAACAAAAAATAAATTACTGAAGAATTACTTCAATATTTAACAAATTAAATTTTTTTATTTGTAAATTGTTCATTTGCGCTGTAGGCAAAAGTTTGGACACTCTGCCCTTACAGCACCTGTTAGCAGAAACATACTGGATGTTTCAATTCATATTGCTTATTTTCTTTGGTTTGCCCAAAAAAGAAAGTCTCATCAAAAAAAACAAAACAAAATAAAATAAATAAATAAATAAATAAATAAAATAAAATAAAATAAAATAAAATAAAATAAAATAAATAAAAATCTTAAAACATCTTAAAATTTTTTATTTTATTATTCTCAGATTTGAAATACATGGTGAGACTTGTGTCTTTAGCTGGAATGAGTTTCTAGACTCTAAAGGTTTCTTCAGAAAAAAGTGCCAAATCTGCAACACAGATTCCCAATAGTGTGCACTCTACTGAGTTCAGATGATTAGCAAAAGTACAGCAAAACTGATTGTTGGTGAATTTCACAGCTTGTGAAAGTTAGGTGAGGAGAAAATGACTTATCAGGCCCCCTTCACTGAACACACTGTAGCCTATATTTAAGCCGATGTTAAACTCACATTATTACAATACTTGTTAAGACACATTTAAGGGGCAAAGGAACAAACAAATATCAATACACAGAATGTGATATTGTCTTTTGTGCCATAATCTTAGGTGAGAACTCATACAGCAGCCTTAATGATATGACAACAACATACAGTACAAACAATCCCCACAGACATACATTAAAATGGCCTTCATACATCAACAGGATCATAAGATGAGTTGCCTCATTCATCTTTTACCAAGACTGGTTGGGTTGAGTAAGCATAGACGTCATTGGGGTTATGAAGTGAGCATCTTCATTCAAAGGTTTCATCCAGTTGACTTATATTTGTGTGTGTAGGCAGAGGCGTCATGCCCATTCAAAGTGAGGGGGCACGTTCCCCCTCAGATTTTTGAGCCAATTGGATTTTGAATGCAGCTTCCAAAAGACAAAAATAGCGATTAATATTTTCTATATTTAATACAATCACACCGGCATGATAAGAACTTTCAGCGTGTCATATCATCAGCTGCTAAATTCAAACCTGCGTTCGCTGGCTGGTGCTGAGCCAGAGACAAACGCGTTTGTACAGTGCTGCATTATAACCAATCACACATGATGCAGTTGAGCTTATGAACTCAATGACCAATCAGAGGTGTTCAGATTTCTTCACTGGCAGTTTTCTTCACTGGCACGCTGACTGAATAGCCTACCTCTTTCTGGTGAATTCTCTCGTAAGAAACAACAAAGTGCAAATGTGTGTACGAATCTGTAAGCAAGATATTCATTTCATAGTGTAAACAGCTTCAGTGATTTTAATGGGAGTTTTTGAGAGTGCTTGAACTCTAGACGGTCAGTGAAAATGTTCTTTGATAATGCAGCCTAATTGTTCTTTGCTCTCTTTCTGTACAATGAAAGTGTTATGATTAGTAGCCTAACTTACAATGTTTTTATTTACATTAACTTTCTACGGAAGTTCTAAGAGGCCATGCATTATGCATTATTTTTCTATCTTGTTTTCTCGTTATCACGACTTAATTTTCTCGTGATCTCGACACAACAAAAGTTGTTTTGTCGTGATCACAACTTAATTTTCTCGTGATCTCGACACAACAAAAGTTGTTTTGTCGTGATCACGACTTAATTTTCTCGTTATCTCGACATAACAAAAGTTGTTTTGTCGTGATCACGACTTAATTTTCTCGTGATCTCGACATAACGAAAGTGTATTTTATTTATTTATTTATTTATTTTTTACAATGATTGATTTTTAAAACACAATGCGTCGTGAGTCTACTGTTGCTATAGTAACGAACGGAACTCTGAAGCGCATCTGATCGACAGATAACCGTGCGCTCTTTTATACTGTAGCCTATGTTATGGATATTTCTTCGCTTCGCGTAGTACTAATAAAATCTACAATAAACAAATATAGGCTAATCAATCACTGCTGATTTTTTTTTCCAGAGTATGCTAAACATTTTGTTTGTGTAATTAACATGTTTAAATGGTCTATCAGAGCATTCAACACTGAAAGCGCAGGTGCACCTTCAAAAGAATGCAGAGAATTGTTCTAAAGCTGCTCGGATTCAACTCACTTTGTTTTCCTCATTCGTTTTGAAATAAAATGATATATAATTTGTTTGTGATTTTTATTAGTCATGTAGGATGTGTTGTGATTGATATGTGCCTTACAAGCTTGGGATGCTGTTTGAAAAGAGTGTTTATTTGTGTGTGTGTGTGTGTGTGTGTGTGTGTGTGTGTGTGTGTGTGTGTGTGTGTGTGGTTTCCTACAAAGAAATGTAGAAAATATTACAACACTGTATAACATCGCTTAACTAAATTAGCTTATACACATTTTTATATATATAAATCACATTTCTTATCAATATATATTTATTAACAATAAAGATTAAAAATAAGGACAAAGATGCACATTACAAATTGTAACGCGTTCTACATAAACACAACATTATCCCCGCTTAACTAACAATCGTGTACTTCAAAGATGCACAAATAAAGATAGCCTATAGGTTGCAAACAGAAAACTATACAGTGACCTCAACATTGGTTTTAATAAGCAATAAGTTTCACTGAATGTTATTGTGGTAGTGACAGTCGTGCAGCAGTAAGAACGTAACGATAACAGATACACTTTCAAGCAAAAATAATCATTTCTATTCAAGCATTTAACATTTATAAGTTAATTAAATGTCAATAATGACCTCCACAAATTATAGCAATCACGGAGAGGTCCTTACTTTGTCCCGAACATGTACAGTAAGGTGGATATACAGTATACAGGCCCCAATCAGTTATTTTTAGTTCTACACTGCCACCTGTTAACGCAGTTGTGTAACTTAGAGAACAACTCCTGTTATGTCGTGATCACGACAAAACAACTTTTGTTATGTCGAGATAACGAGAAAATTAAGTCGTGATCATGACAAAACAACTTTTGTTGTGTCGAGATCACGAGAAAATAAAGCTGTGATCACGACAAAACAACTCGTTATGTCGAGATCTCGAGAAAATTAAGTCATGATCGCGAGAAAACAAGACGGAAAAAAAATAATAATGCATGGCCGCTTAGAACTTCCGTAACTTTCAATGTTAAATTCATATTAAATATAAAGTCAGTCGTTTTAAAAATATGTTATGGCATGACACCCATATCTGTTAATTAAGTAAACAGGTTTTTATGCATAGTTAATAGATTACATTATAAGGTTACTTTGACCATCGCCCACTATAGATCAACTGACATAATCTGTAAAGGTGAGAATCAATATATTTCATAATATAGTTAATGTGTTTGGAAATGTTTCGAATAAAAAGGAAAAAAAATAAAAATAAAACATAAGTGCTTGTGTGGCTGCTGTGTGTCACATGACGACCCCCCTCCCAACTCGTGCTCCCTCAAAAATAATGAGTGCATGACGCCCCTGTGTATAGGTCATATTTAAAGGTTTTTTTTAATTATTATTTTTTTTTATTTTATTTTTAATTTTTTTTAGCACTCAGTGAGCACCATTATGAAAATCACTTTTTAAACATGTTGTAGATGGAATTAAGAACCTAGCCAGTGTACTTTCTTAAGGATGAATATATATATATATATATATATATATATATATATATATATATATATATATATATATATATATATTTCATCCTTTACCAAATGCATTTGTAAAAAGTATAGTATTTTACAAATTAATTTGTAGTGCACTGTTTGTGCTAGATGAAAGCTTGAAATAAGTACAATTTAGAGTGTATTTTCAGTTAGTATAGACAGGTCAATCTATTTTTAGGATACTTTATCATAAAATAAATATATTTTAAATACAATTAAGTATATTTATTTTCACTAGGGTACAATAAAGAAAAACTCAATTATAAATGCTTGCTATTGTCATTTGTTATTTTTAGCAGCTTATATGAAGGAATCCAACAACTAACAACAACAACTACTGTAAGTTAATGGCTGATTAAGAGTCAAATCAAGACAGAAAATCATGTCAGGGCCATAATCTCATTATTATAATTTCATCCATGCATATCAACAGAATATACGCTAATAAACAATTTCATACTTTACTTCAGACAGCAATACAAATATCTGAACACTCTTCAATCAGGATGCATTTAGAAGAAAAAATGACTTCATGTTGCCGTCATGTAGTACTATTTAAATTATCGTAAATACAAGTTTACTAGTCAGATATTGGACATTGAAAGGCATTTGAGAAACTAAGAACATTTTGATGCCCAAGTTTCCAAAATGAGCAGCCGTAAACTTGAAACATGGACAGAGGAGAGAAACATTGCTGTATACTGACTGTTAATTTTTATTTGTTTTCCCTACAACATCTATATTGCTTTCTGTTGTCATTACAGTCATGCATATGTATGTACATAAATAATCATTTGATGCATATTGCATGACCGAAAATTCAGAATCATTAGCAAGCTAGATCACTTTTCTATACAACAACGTAGAAGAAGTTTACATGTTATCTAATGAATGAGATGCTACATTTTATTAAAAATCTGGTGAATATTGACTAAATATCTTGTATACATTTTCGCTTTAATAAGATTTCTGCAAAAAACAAAAAAAAAACAACAACAAAAAAAAAAAACAGGCAACTCCACATTGGACTTTCCAATAGAAAAGCATTTGAATGCAACAAACTCATCATTACTTCAAAAGTGGGAAATATGAGAAAAAAAAATACATGAATTATCTGAAGAATATAAATATCTGCATATATAATATGAAAAAATAAACATTTAAAGGCATAACAAGATTATTTATTTACTCCATTGTCACATTTTTTTTCCTTGTTTTAAGTACAAACTCAGTTAATTTTGATAATATTTTCAGAAAACAAGACTTATTCCCTTATGTCATTTTGTTTCTCAAGTAAATGTCTTGATTTAAGAATGTTTAGATATTTGTACTGAAAAACAAGATTAAGAACATTTATTTTTTTGCAGCATAAATGCAATGCTCAGGGTACAAGACGATAGAAAATGTGATCATCCTCAGGCCATCCAAGATGTAGATGAGTTTGTTTCTTCACCAGATTTGTAGAAATGTAGCATTGCATCACTTGCTCAGCAGTGGATCCTCTGCAGTGAATGGGTGCCGTCAGAATGAGAGATCAAACATCTGATAAAAACATCACAATAATCCACAGCACTCCAGTCCATCAGTTAACATCTTGTGAAGGCAAAAGCTGCATGTTTGTAAGAAACAAATCCATCATTAAGATGTTTCAACTTTAAACATTCACTTCTGACTAAAATACGAGTCCACAGTCCATGCTTCCTCCAGTGAAAAAGATCCATCTCTTGTTGTCTCTCACATCAAAATCCAGCCACATATTTGTTTAGAGTTGTTGTTTTGGCTTGTAAAAACGGAGTTTGATCAATGCAGATTTCTCTCCTGATTCAGACCAGATCACTTTCACTGGGGGAAGCGTCATTATGGATAGAGGACACTCAAGATACAGGACAGAGGAGCGCTTGGCAAGCAAACACCAACACAAGCCATGTGCTCCAAGAGAAAACATGACACACAAGACAGACAAAACTATACATAGATGTCAGGATTCCATGACAAGCACAACTGAACTAGACTGGTGTGTCAGGACCCAGACATGCTCAAAACACAGCCGAGAGAGACTCACTGAAACCTCACACTCACACAAAGACCTGAACAAGAAAGTATGAAAACGGGTTTAGGATCCCATCTCCAAACTATAAACAAGAGGAACTGCAGTGACAGCATCAGTGACATCTGTGCGCTCGGACAGGGAAACTTGAAGCATCGACATCATCGAAAACAGAAACATATCTTTATTTGTTTCATACATACATACATGCATATACATTGAATTGTGGTGATTGTGCACTTGTAGAGTACTTCGAATCTTAAAAGTGTATTAAAAAAATGTACTTGTAGATAATATAATATTAATGAGATAAAAGACCGCTTGAGTGACTTAAAGAGAGACACTTTCATGACAGTTTCTGAACACACTTAAGTAGTTTTAAAGTGCAAATAGTGAAATTAAAAGTTTTACTTTAAAGTGCATTTTAAATCATTATATTTTAATAATCTTTTGTCATGTTATATAGTAGTACACTTATTTTGATGTGTTGACTAACATACTAAAGCACATGATTATCATTTTAACTGTAGTGTGTTATTCAATATTACATTTTAAGTTAATATATTTTAAATGTACTAAATTGCAATTTCATCATTACAAATACATTTAAACACAAGACATGCACGTTTCAATAAAAATAACATTAAAGTGTATTTTAGTTGATCATAAATGCTTGTCTGTACATTCAGCAGTACTTTAACCATATTTCAAAGGCAATCAAAGTAATTATAAAGTTACATATAAAGATGCATTTAAATGGGTCAAAAATCACTTTAAAATTCAGATAATTGCATTTAATCTAAATTTAAATTAAAATATTTTCATTTAATTTCAAAATGTCTGAAAAGGTTACATTCACTTATGTATATTCTTTTAAAGTATGTTATTTTCATAAGTACTCTTTTTAAACAAATGCATCCTTTTCACAAGGGTATTCATAATTATTCATATTTTTAATTTGCATTGGCATTTCAGATCTTGTCATTGAGTTGACATTGAGCATTTCAGAATCACAAATACTAATGAGATCCTGTTGAGGCTACAAATATTTACAGCTCATCTCAATAGAAACACAGTGCACTGGATTTCCGGCCGTCTCTTTGTAAGGGTCTCCGGCGTCAAACTGTGATTAGAGTCTATCTGAAGCGGAACCAGAGGCCTCAAGTGTGAATGCATGATGAAATACAATAATAAAGATTAAAGTTGCTCTGTTTTGAGTGAGAAAAGGTCTAGCAGCACGGCACATCAAAACAATGATGCCCGAATGAGCGAGGCTGAGCGAGCTGCCAGTTCTCCTGCCATCAGAAGTCAAAACGGACCGTAATTGGTTCGATGTCTGCCGAGAGCGGCCGAGTGGCTCTCCACTTTTTCATCTTTCTCTCTTTCATCTGAGGAGCAGATGGCGGAAGACTTAGGCGCTTTGAAAATCGAAGATTGCAAGCCAGCGTGAGGTTGCACTTGGGGAAACGATTTGGACTTTAAAGTTTGTGGGGAGTCTGAAGTGACTGGCGTTCTGTTTGTGCTAATTTGCTTTTTAGCGGAGGAGAACATTCAGAGAGCAGCCACTCCACCACGGCAGAAATTATTCACTCGCTCTTCTGAAGGAGCGTTGAAAAGGAAAGAGGCCTTCCATGAGATGTTTCCGTCACCAAGTCTGAAATAAACGGCGCATGAGCCATGTCCTGGACCGGTTTTTATGGAGCTCCGGTTTGGAGGACACTTCAGTGAAATGTCTTAGATCCAGCATGGAGAACGACAACAACCAGCGGCCCAAAATCCTGAATGTGTTCAAATATTCTCCCACTGAGAACTTCATACTTGGGCTTCATACTTGGGCTGGGTGATGAGGTCATAATATTATCACAATATATATATGAAATGTAATGAAATGTAATTAAATTAATTTATTACAAAACACTACATTTTTATTTTCAAGCAAGATGATGCACAACAGAACTGTATAAATGAATGAAAGAAATAATTGGTTGCATGATATTCCTTAAAATGATGATTTTGAGAATTGCAATTTAGTATACAGTAGTAATATTTTTCGGTCATCATTTCTTCAAGTTAAACTGGACTTTTATTTTGATGGGTTGTCATGAAGGTCTTTCAGTTTCAGTGTTTATTTGATGGTAGTTTTTCTCAAATGGAACTGTAAAGCTGCTGAAGTGACTCTCAAAGCAGCTCTGGAGATGAAGCTCATGTGTTCACGTCCTCATGTCTTAAGACGCAGATGCTGAAATCACTGTGAGCGTCACATGAGTTTTAGTTTGTTTAGCAGACGAAATTATGGCACACATTCACACAGAGACACACAGAACATGCAGACTTATTAGCAACATGCTCTGACTGGCTGCTGTCGCCTTTATTTCTGCTGTTAGATTAATCCATATTGAGTAAAAATGCCCACTGTTATCAACATAAATGTTATTGTGAGTCTTTATGATATTGTTTATCACCCACCCCTAAATTAAACTCCACAGAGTAGATACCTTTTAATTTAGGGGCCCATGAAATGCAATTTATTTTTCCCTAAGTTCTTTGTTTGTTTTCCATATATACTGCTCTGAAAGCCTGAGTCTGTAGAACAACAGCATCGGATTTTTACTTTGAAATGTGCTGCGCTCACATTTAATTCATTCATCGCCAGTTCATCCTCATGTTGTTCCAGACAGGTACGATTTTCTTTGAAATAGTTCTTGAAGTAGTTGCATAGCACATTATTTAGCCAGTACTACTAGTTAGATCAGGAAGTCACGAATGTAAGCAATCAAAATATGAACTCACGGAGATGTGTAAAGAGTCTAAATCTAGTCCTTACAAAGTCAATATGAATACATGCCAAAAAAAAAAAAAAGATTTTGTGGTTCACAAATGCAAAACATGATTAATAAGACCCACGTGTGTTCAAATGTTTGAATATTTTTACATTCACAAATTGATTAATGGATCTGCATTTGCAAATCATCACTTATTTGTGGATCGCTTTGGATTTGTGTTTTTTTTTTTTTTTTGACTTTCCATTTCCATGCAAAAATGATGACAAATGGCCATATATGTATGCGTGTTTATACACTAAAGTTCAAAAGTTCAAATATTTCAAATGTTTTTGAACTTTTGAAGTCTCTTTTGCTCATCAAGGCTGCATTTATTTGAACAAAATTACAGTAAAAATAGTAAAATTCAGAAATATTATTGCAGTTTAAAATAACAGTTTTCTATGTGAATAGATTTTGAAATGTAATTTATTCCTGTGATGCAAAATATAAATTTCTTTTTAATGTGTGTGTGTGTATGTGTGTGTGTGTGTGTGTGTGTGTGTGTGTGTGTGTGTGCGCGCGCACACTACATTAAAAGACAACATATGAGATCTCTCAGGGTTATGAAGCTAGTTGAATATGCATAAAGTAATGGGTTAATAAATAATGCCTCCATTATAATCGATGACTTCAGCATTGTTATTTTGTCATACTATTAGATAATACACTGTTGATTGTGACTGTTAAAAGTACACAGACCGTGGCTTTGATAACACTTTAGTAATGCTGAATAAAAAAGACCAGCAAGAGATGACAGAGCAGATACAAATAACATCACATAGCAATCTGATTAAATTATATCTCATACACACTGATCAGATCATTCACAAACAATACACTACACAAGAACCCAGTTTAATCAAGACAAAATCATTTCCCTAGAAAATGTTTTCTATTAAAAAAGTTATAGCTCAGCAGTTTTTAATCAAATATTGCTCAACTCTATAGCTGTGACTGAAATTGCATACAGTTAGCTTTCTGACTTATGCACCAGTCTGTGTGGACACAAAAATCAGGCTGCAAGAAGACTATATTTATAACGAACATTACATCACACAGACAGTGCTTAAAATGTTACAGATCATGGGCCTCAGTTATAAAGATGTTCATTTTATGATCCTAAATGTGAAAGTACAACCAAAATCATGAATAAATGTATGAAACATTTGTATGCAAAAAAGCATCCCTCTGTATAAATGAGTTTGTCCTAAATTAATGCACAATGTGTTCAAGCATATCAACTCCCAACGCCCAAAGAGTTGACTAGAATATAATATATATTATAATTTAACTATGTATAAAATTACATTATTCAATTATAATTTTACAATTTAATTGTTGTTAGAATAAAATATAAATGATTATTATTTAATTATATTATTGTTATTAATAATAATAATATTATTTCCAAAATCATTCATATAAATTAATTAATTTCAGTTATGTTATTATTACAAAAACAGTAAAATGTTGCTCATTTGCACATGCAATAATATTAAAGATTAACTAATAAATTAGAGTAATCATAAAATATGTTGAATTAATTGCATTACTTGTATATGAACACCAAAACATTTGTATGCATGCTCTTCAGTTGGCGTACATATAAAAATATTTTCACACCAGTTTCTGCCTTCCAGATGTGTTTCTCACTTCTGATGTCCACTTTTGGCCCCATATTATTTTGTAAGCAGTCACTAGTTTCAGCTTGTCACATTGTGAAACTTTAATGTAAATTCACTTTAAACAAACAAAAACCCACTTTCAAAAATATTGCTTGCACCATTTTTTGAACACCTTAAAAAAAAAAAAAAAAAAAAAAAACTCTGCACTTAAATATTGAAATGCACCAAGAGTGATAAAAACAGATAATCAGAGCTGGGTAGTAACTGATTACATGTAATCTAGATTACATAATCAGAGTCCAAAAATTAAGTACTTGTGATTAGATTATATCACATTTTAAAATACTTGTAATCTGGCTACAGTTACATTTTTATTGATTACATGATTACATTTTACGCACAAAATAGCAATACATTATTCAGAATGATATTCTCTAATTCTTGTCCATCTTTTGCATTTCTCTTTCTAATATAGCCTGCTGCTTATATGCATTCAAAAAGTCTTCCAGTTTTGTGAATGTTTACATAAAGGCCAGTCACTAGTCAGGAGGCTATAATTACACAGAAAATTGACAGACCCCACAGCATTTGAGCACTGGATTTATGAACATTTGCATGTTCACGGTTCTGTGATGTTGTGTAATGGTCACATAACATGCAGGTACACAAATAAAATATTCCATCTTTTTTTTTTAGTAAGAGTTTTATTTTGATTATTAATAAATAATTATTTTTATTTTACATTTTTATAATTATTAGATTTTTGTTAAACCCATAAACCCCAGTTTGGTTTAATGCACTTCATGTTGTTAATAACAACTAATAGAATATATTTTGTCATGTAATTTTTAAATAATACACTTAAAAAAGGGGGAAACAAAATGGAAAAATGAAGTTTTATTCAGTAACAGACTACAATTTGTAAGTGATCTATCCAGCACTGCAGATAAATGACATACGTTACATATTTTCAGTGTTGGGATAACGCATTACAAATAATGTGACTTACGTAATCAGATTACTTTGTTCAAGTAACTAGTAAAGTAACGCATTACTTTTAAATTAACAAAAAAATATCGGAGTTATTTTTTTCAAAGAAGTAACGCAAATTACTTTGTTTTCCTGTTTATTCGCTGACACCTTTCCTGTCCCCATGTTGAGAGAAATTCCAGTCGCCCAAAATATAACTTTTGCGCTTTCTGTTATTATAAAGAAAAAACCAAGCCCAGCCCAGGTGACAAAAAATAATGCAAAAGTAACATAATGCATTACTTTCCATGAAAAGTAACTAACGCAATTAGTTACTGTTTATGGAGTAATGCAATATTGGAATGCATTACTTTTAAAAGTAACTTTCCCCAAAACTGCATAATTTTTCAGTTCCAGTGCAATCAGAAAGTCATCACCGCTGTGTTTAATTCAACATAAGTGTCAGTTGCTCTAAAGCAGTTGACTCTGTTTCACTGAATAACAGGAAGGCCGTTCAGTTGCAGAAAGCCGCAGTATCAGAAAATGGATCAAAACGCTTTTCAATCCTCCTCTCCGTTCTCACCAGGACTGAAGGTCAGCGTTGCCAGACGCTCGACTTGGTTCCTCCGCCTCACTGGGCAGCAAACACACATTCATACATGTATTATACACTCGCTCAGCATCACCAGGGGCGGTTCTGAGGGGGGCAGGGGGGGCCAGTGCCCCCCTGTCAACAAGCTTGGCCCCCCCTTTGGTCCCCTTAAATTTGGAATCATATTACAGCAAACAATTTTGTGTGAAATGCGCAGTTTGTCCTGTAAACTCTATGTATATAAAAATAAAAAAAAATCACCAGCTGCAAAATTCAAATCTGCGTTCACTGGCTGGCACAGAGCCAGAGGTACGCATGTTTTTAAAGCACTGCGCATTATAACCAATCACATACGATTCTGTTGAGCTTATGAATGCAAGGACCAATCAGAGGCGTTCAGATGAATCATCGCTGATGCTGTTTCATCACCGCGCACGCTGGCTGACTGAATTCTAATTCTCTCATCAGAAATAACAAAGTGAAGAAGTACGAATGTAAGTAAGAAATTAATTTCACAGTGTAAACAGCTTTAGAGATTAATATGACAGTTTTTGAGAGTGCTTGAACTCGCTGGACTGAAGAGAAAATGTTCTTTGATATTGTAAACGTTCTTTGCTCTCTTCTTGTACACTGAAAATGTTATAGGCTAATTAGTAACTTACAATGTTTTTACTAAATTCACATTAAATACAAAGTCAGTCATATTAAAAGTATTTTATGGCATGACACCCATATCTGGTACTTAAGTAAAACGATGGGCTTTTATGTGTAGCTAATAGATTACAGTATTAGGCTTTGCCCATCGCCCATTATAGATCAAATAACATAATCTATAAAGGTGCAAAATCCATTTACTTACACATATTTGAGAATCGAGGTATTTCATGATATATTTTAGGGATATATCGAATAAAAAAATAAAATAAATAAATAAAACCCCTACTGAAAAAAAAAACAAAAAAAAACAATAGACACCATTACAAAATTAGTCATGGTTTTACTGGTTATAATGGGACTTGTATTGGTTTTACTGGAAACTGTAATGACCCTGCTGGTCTCTACTGGTAATTGGTTGCCTTCTATTGGTGGCTTGTTAAAACCAGTAAATCCTAATGGAATATGTCCTAAAACACACTACAGAAAACCATTTTTTAATGGTTAAATGTTGATGTTTGTAATGGTATTTGTAGTGTAAACCATTAAAATTTTCTGAGATAGTTTTATTGTTTTGTTTTGTTTTTTTTTTGTTTTTTTCAGTAGGGACATAACCCTATATCAGTTATACAGTGGTATTGTGGTATTGTGGCTGCCCCCCTTACTCGTGCCCTCTCAAAGATAATGAGTGCATGATGCCCCTGACACTACAATACAACATTATTTGTTAAATAAATGAAACATGATGAAATATTTAATTTAGTTGAAATTGTTATAGATTACTTCCAGAGATTGCAGTTATAGATGACATGGTGAAAAATGACTGAATGACTAATACTTAAAGTAGGTTAAGATGAATTTAAAAATTGTGCCCCCTAAAAACACAAGTGGCCCCTGTCTGGCCCACCCAGTTACTGTCTAGAACCGCCCCAGAGCATCACAAGTGTGATTCTCACACACACACACACACACACACACACACACACACTGACACAGGCATGACGTGGAGCGCAGTAATTGAAGCCCAGCGGAGAGTCCGTCAGTAACGAGTGTCTTCAGGTGCTGTGTGAGACGCTGTGGATCAGATGAGCTCTGAGCTGCTCTGACCCGCCACACAGCCATTAAGAACCGGCCGCTCAACGCGAGCCCGACTCCAGCAGAATCACGATGGACTGTGGGTCACGACCTCGTCTGGATCCTCTGATTCCACAGCTCATCTGTCTTACTGACGGATTTAAAAATAAATGCTGTTTTATATCATGTCAATGCACTAACTAAATGAACAAGTTTTTATATTTTGAACATACTTCAGGCTTATTGTATATCACGACTCCAGATGCATTACTGTGTGGTTGCTACACTAAAAAAAAAAAAAAAAATAAAATAAATAAATAATAATAATAATAATAATAATAATAATAATAATAATTTTGATATCAAATTTTGATTTACCAAAAGACAGCATCAAGAAGAAAGAGAAAAACAACAATAGCAAAGTATAAATAAAACTGTATAAAATAAAGCCCAAGATTTGGCCAGGATCATGAAACAAAAGAAATGTAATTATAATAGTAAAAATAGGTGATTCATAAATAAATAAATAAATAAATAAAAAGGGAGAAATAAAATTCAAATATTTAGACCTAAATTTAAGATTTATGTATTTGAATTGCATATAAAATTTCTATCCATTTGAATTAGTTTTCATATAACCAATCTAATGAACTTAATGTGATGCATATTTGTCAGCCATGCATAAATTAAAATGGTAAGAAACATTTAATATTTCTGTGCAAAAACAAGAAATAAAATAAATAAATCTCTTCATTGTGAAAATAATTGCATTTATTCAGATATAAAACATGTCTATATATGCATAAAATATGGCTATCTGTGGAACAAGCAATATTCAGTCAGATTGAAACAAATTGGATTCATTGATTTAGAAATATATAAAGCTGGTTATTGTGTATTTAAAACACAATCAGTTTATTAGTACTGTTACAGAAATCTGACCTGTGTCATTTATGTATGTGTCAGTCCTGTCTTCCTGTGTCTTGTCGTTCCCTTCCTCTAGTGCCAATATTTGGTTTGTTTCCTGTTCTCGTTTGGTTCTCATCATTAGTTAATTAGTCCCCAGCCTTGTTTTATTAATTATCTCGTTTTCCCCAGTCTTTATTAGTTCTCTGCTTCCCTGCCTCTGTGTCTGGTCTCTATTGCCATTCTGTGCATGTCTTTCTGTGTCTCCAGTATTCTTTGAGTTTGTGTCAATAAAAGTCTATGTTTTGAAGAAGTTCCTCGCCTCCTCGTTTCCCTGGCTCCGACGAACTGTGACAGTATGATTGGCAAATACTGACATCATATTAAGTTTAGTAGTTTGTTAAAACTGTGTAATCCAAACGGACAATCTATATACTGTAACATCTCTTCTCTTTAAAGCTGTTATTCTGAGGGGTTCAACAGATTTTCTAATGTAGTTTGATTTGTATATGTTATCTATTTTAATTTTAGTTACAGTTGTAGTAATGTTTGTCATTTTATTAGTTTTTTTCTATTATGTCTGTATAAGTTATTTAAGTTTTATTTAATTTGAGTTATTTTAGTACTTCAACAAACTACATGGAAATTAAATAATATTGAATTTATGGATATGCGTGTGTGTGTGCATATATGTCTCTCTGTGTGTGTGTTGTTTTTGGTGTTTGGCTTAGTTTTATGTTAGAATCAGTATTACACTCTTATACCTTTTGTTCTTTTAATATTTTGAATTGTTTGTAGCTTTATTTTGTTTTCATTTAAATGTTAAGTTTAGAAATTGTCATGCATTTCTCATTTTTATTTAATAATTTTGTTTAGTGTGTGTGTGTGTGTGCATACTATTTATAAAGTTTTAGCTTTTAGTTTTGGATCAGTTTTAGTTGTTTTAATACTACAATTGATTGTTTCTGTTGTCCTCATTTGTAAGTCGCTTTGGATAAAAGCGTCTGCTAAATGACTTAAAGTAAATACTCTTCACAACACAAATGATCTTTGAATCCTAATTTATTCTTCTCACAAGTGTGTATATACACAGGTGCAAAAACCCAACAAATAAATCATAAGTCAATTTACATGTTCTTTGTCCTTTAACTCAGTCAATGAGGTGAAATAAACTTATCGTTCCATGTTCAGTTGAAGTACGAGAATTGAAGAGAGATGAGACGATGTTTTAAGATATTTGAGTGTGATGCAATGTTATTAATCCTATAAATCCACAGCGTTATTGGCGTTCGGCATGTCGTTGTCCTATGTGCTGCGTTGGATGAACCCACACACGGTAGTTTCACTACTGGCCTGGATCGTCATTGTAGATAATACACCTCGTATCCAGAGGTGATTTAAGATGCATCCAATCAATGGCATACGAAGAAAGGAATCATTTGAAGAATAGACAGATGTAGACATAGACAAATAAAGTCCTTGCTAAAAAGAAAGCAAATGGCTGACATCAGGAACTTCATAATACAGACATGTTGTCAGGTAAATAAATCAAACCATACTCACAGCTGAGCAGAAACTGAAAGAGTTATCAATCAAGGACTTTCAAAGAGCAAGCTGGTAGCACCAGTTCAACCAAATGGTTTCCCTCTTCCAAACGAACTGACTTTTTTTTTTTTTTTAATTGCAGAATTTGTAAAAACTTACAAGAACGGGAAAAAAACAAAAAAAAAACATAGCTGTATTCTTACAAAGAACAATCCTAAAACACAAGGACAGAAGAAAACATAAAATGGGTTTGCACATATCAAGTTATGGTATTTTCAAAAAAAAAAGAAAAAAAAAAAAGCATAAAGTCAAGTCAAGTCGAGCTTTATTGTCATTCTGCTACATGTGTGGACATATAGTGGAACGAAATGTCGTGTCTCGCAGGACCACGGTGCTACATACTAGTTGAACCTAAGATAAACATACAACAATGCAAGTATAGGAAAAACAATAGAGCTATACAACAGTTAACTATCTTGACTATACATATACTAAAAATACTATAACTGCTATTCCTAGTTGTCCACACATACACAAACTGAGACTGTACAAAAACTTTACATAAATACTGTACATGAAATTGTGCGAAAGAGATATATGTACATGAAATTGTGCAGAAAAATATATATTTTGTACATTAAATTATTGTGCAGAAGAGAGATTTTGTGGGAGACAGTGCATAGTGCAAAAAGATTTTGTAGTGCAATGCTCAAGTAAACGTATTATTTTGTAGTACAATGTTCAAGTAGACATATATTTTCTTAAAAGTCTTTGTGGCAGGGAGTGTTTGTAGAAAGTGTCTAGTGTGTATATAGTGGGATGAGTGCGTTAATACAGGTGGTTTGTATAGCCCACTCACCTGTGTGTAGTACATTCAGAATTGCACTTAGTAAAATTGTCAACAGTTTTTAATGAGTTGGGGGGTGGGAGGGCTGAGGTGTTCATGGTTTCAGAGGGGGACAGGGGGATTGGAGTTAAGAGCTCTCACAGCCTGGGGAAAAAAGCTGTTGAGCAATCTGACAGAGCGAGCTCTGATGCTCCGGTACCTTCTACCTGATGGCAGGAGCTGGAAGAGGTTGTGGGAGGGGTGGGTGGGGTCCTTCACGATACTGGTGGCCTTGTTGGAGCATCGTGAAAGGAAAATGTCCAGGATGGAGGGGAGAGGGGCACCGATGATCTTTGCGGCAGTGTTCACTGTCCGTTGTAGGGTCTTGCGGTCAGCAGCACTGCAGTTCCCATACCAGACAGTGATGCAGGTAGTCAGCACACTCTCAATGGTGCCCCTGTAAAAAGTTGTGAGGATTGGTGGAGGGAGACTTGCCCTTTTCAGCCGGCGGAGAAAGTGGAGGCGCTGTTGTTCCTTCTTGTTGAGTGACGTGACGTTGGTGGTCCAGGTGAGATCCTCTGTGATGTGCACTCCCAGGAATTTAGTGCTGGCGACTCTCTCCACGGTTGAGCCGTCGATGGTCAGTGGGGAGTGGTCAACAGAGTTTCTCCTGAAGTCCATCACAACCTCTTTCGTCTTACCCACATTGAGGGACAGGTTGTTAGCACCACACCATTCACCCAGCTGTGCCACTTCCTCTCTGTAGTGCGTTTCATCGTTGTTGCTGATGAGGCCTACCACAGTTGTGTCATCAGCAAACTTGATGATGTGGTTGGAGCTGGACTTGGCAGTGCAGTCGTGGGTCAGCAGCGTGAAGAGTAGCGGGCTGAGCACACAGCCTTGTGGGGCACCTGTGCTCAGTGTGGTAGTGCTGGAGGTGTTGCGGCCGACACGGACTGACTGAGGTCTTTCAGTTAAAAAGTCCAGGATCCAATTACAGAGGGAGGTGTTAAGGCCCAGCAGGTTTAGTTTGTGGATGAGCTGTTGTGGGATTATTGTGTTGAATGCTGAGCTGAAGTCAATGAACAGCATTCTAACATAAGAGCCTTTCTGTTCCAGATGGGTAAGAGCTAGGTGGAGAGTGGTGGATATTGCATCGTCCGTGGAACGGTTTGGACGGTATGCAAACTGGAGTGGGTCCAGCGTGTTTGGGAGACTGGACTTGATGTGCTGCATGACTAACCTCTCAAAGCACTTCATCATGATTGGGGTCAGTGCTATGGGACGATAGTCATTCAGACAGGACACAGGTGACTTCTTTGGTACTGGAATTATGGAGGTGGATTTGAGCCACGTGGGGACGACTGCCTGGCTCAGCGAGATGTTGAAGATGTCTGTTAGGACATCCGTCAGCTGTGCAGCACAGTCTTTCAGTACACGTCCAGGTATGTTGTCAGGGCCCGCAGCCTTTCGTGGGTTAATCCTGGATAGGGTCTTCCTTACGTCGACTGGAGAGAGACAGAGTACCTGGTTGTTTGGAGATGTGAGTAGTTTCTGTGCAGGTGTGTCTTTCTGTATCTCAAATCGTGAGTAGAAGTGGTTGAGTGCCTCTGGTAAAGATGTGTCATCGTCACTGGCCTGTGGCAGGGGCTTGTAGTCAGTGATGGTCTGAATGGCTTGCCACAGGGTCCGAGTGTCTCTGCTGTCTGTGAAGTGATTGTTGATTTTTTTAGCATACTGATGTTTTGCCTTCTTGATGCCATGAGACAGATTGGTTCTTGCTGTTTTGAGGGCTGCTTTATCTCCTGATCTGAATGATTCATCTCTGGTCTTTAGCAGCCCACGAACCTCTGCTGTCATCCATGGCTTCTGGTTGGCACGTGTGGTGATGGTTTTGGTGACTGTCACATCATCTATGCACTTTTTGATGTAAGCAGTCACAGTTTCGGTGTACTCCTGCAGCTCTGTGTGGTTGTTGTAGGTGGCCGCCTCTTTAAACATGTTCCAGTCTGTGTCCTGGAAGCAGTCCTGCAGTGCTGAGGTGGCATTGTCTGGCCATACTGTGATCTGCTTTTGAACCGGTTTGGTGAGTTTTAGAAGTGTTCTGTATGCTGGGATTAGCATAACAGAGATGTGGTCCGAGTACCCGAGGTGGGGGCGGGGTTCGGCTTTGTATGCATCCTTTACTGTTGTGTAAACAAAGTCCAGTGTGTTGTTTCCCCTTGTTGCAAAGTTCACATGTTGGTAGAACTTTGGCAAAACTGTCTTTAGGTTTGTGTGGTTGAAGTCACCGGCTATGATGAAAAAGCCGTCGGGGTTATTTGTTTGTTGTTCGCTGATGGCGCTGTACATCTCGCGAAGCGCGTCCTTTGCGTTTGCACACGGGGGAATGTAAACTGCGACAATAACAATGGCCGTGAACTCCTGCGGCAGATAGAACGGTCGACACTTCACAAACATAAACTCCACCAGTGACGAACAGTGTTTTGTCACTACCGCAGCATTGTTACACCATTCTTTGTTGATATACACACACAAACCACCCCCGCGAGTCTTACCAGACAATGATGAATTTCTGTCCGCTCGGTAGCAAGTTAGTCCGTGCAACTGAATGGCGGAGTCCGGGATGTTGTCGTTTAGCCATGTTTCAGTGAAAACAAACGCACAACAATCCCTTGCCTCATGCTGTGTAGACCGACTGAGTTGAATTAAGTCCAGTTTGTTTTCCAGAGAGCGAACGTTTGAGAGCATGAGTGTTGGAAGAGCCGGTCTTGTGGGGTTAGCCCTCAGCCTAGCTCGTATACCTCCGCGCTTACCGCGCTTCCGTCCTCTCTCACACCGCTTGCGACGCCGCCTTGTGCGGGTAGCGTCAGTCGGCGAGGCCGCGGTCTCGAGGTCCGGTTCCAGCAGTAAACAAAGGCCTCGTAGCTTCTCAGTAGCCGCCGGCGAGAGTTTGTGTTTGTATGTCTTCTCGATATCCAAAAGGCTTTGGCGATCGTAAATGCATCTCGGAGTGATCTCCCGATGAATTAACGGTAAATCGACACTATTTGGAGACGAACAGACGACATTAAAAGACATAAAAGCACCGTCTTTGGGACCTGGAGTGGCCGCTGCGTCTGACCGCGCCGCCATCTTGGTTTAGAGTTAAAATAAGATAAAGATAAAATTATAACATCTTTTAAGAAAAGTTGTCATAATACATCAAAAATTTGGCACTCTTTTTGTTATTTGTAAGTGTAAGAGATGAAACAAGAGTCCAATTCAACAACAAAAAGGGGGAAACACAAAGGAGATTTAAGCCATTTTTGCTTATGAATGAAGAACTTTGCATTCAATATAAGAAAATTAGCAACATATTCAGCAGATAATAGATTTGGATTTTCATAATAAAAAATAACATCTTTGAGGACGAAGGTATGGGTCACTTTGGTAAGGCTAGAAACATAAGAGCTTAAGTCAACCCATAATTTGTTGGTTACACTACAATCAAAAAACAGATGGGCAGCTGTTTCCTCAACAAAACCACAAAAAGAGCAAGTCTCATCAACATCAGAATATTTAGAAATAGACAAATTAACAGGATAAATTTTATGAAGGATTTTGTAATGAATCTCCTTAACCTTGTTGGATATACAAAATTTACTTGGCAAAAGCTAGGCCTTTCTCCAATTTCTATTTGTTATAAAGGAACCCCAATAGAATTTCCTCCTTAGAGTAATCTTTCTCTTTGTTTGAAATATTTTACAAATATGTCTGTTATTGCATTTCCGATCTAATATATCGATACCACTCAAACGTAAAACTGGATAAACACTGTTGCCTTTACTGAACCTAAGGTGATTTTTAATTAACTGGATTAAGCCTGCTGGGATAGCTTTCATTAAAGTATTATATTCCTTCGATGGGACTGGAAAATTATGGAGATTCATAAATTGCTCGTAAGTTAAAATATTGCCAAAATCATCAAATACAGACAGAATACAATTAAAGTTGTTGTTAAACCGTCTAGGGAAAAAAAGAGACTTATTTCTAACAGTTATGTCGGCATTATTCCAGATGAGAACTTTGTGGGGGGAGAAACCATGGACAAAACACAATTGCTGATGAAAGTTAGAAAGGGAAATAGGTAACTTGCCAGGCAAGAAGTTACACTTTAGTAAGAAAGAAAGGCCACCAACTTTGCCAAATATATTATTTGGAATAAAAAACCACAATGACATTGGATTCACAAGGCATCTTTTCAGCCAATTTACTTTAAAGGTGTTTACAATATCTGCAAAGTCCAAAAAATCAAGGCCACCTTCGCTTCTGAAATTAGCAAGCACTTCTCTTTTTAAATCTGTAAGGTCTATTTTCCCAAATTAAATCCAAAAATATTTTATTTATTTCCTTTATAGCTTTATCATTAACAAACAAAGAACAGAATATACGAAGTTAGAAAGCCCTTCCACCTTAGATAAAACTACTCGACGGTATAATAAAAGATCTCTCTGAAGCCAGATGTTAAAGATCTGTTTCGTTTTTATCATTTTCTCAGAAAAGTTTAAATGATGTCTACTTATTAAATTTTTAGTGATATGAATTCCCAAATATTTTACACTTTTTTTTTTTTTTTTTAACTGGAATTCCTCCTAAGAATATATCATCCACATCATGAATTGACATAATTTCACATTTCGAAATATTAAGTTTTAGACCAGAAGCACATGAAAACTGTTCAACCAATTCCAGTGCATTTGGTAACTGATTTTTGTCCTCCAAAATCAGGGTAGTGTCGTCTGCTAGCTGGGAAATTTTGATCTCCCTGTCAAATATTGAAATCCCTTTTAAATTTTCATCTTGGTTAATTCTTAGGCAAAGTAACTCTGTGGCTAAAAGAAATAAAAATGGGGAGATTTGACAGCCCTGTCTGACTTCACAATATATGTTAAACCTCTTAGAAGTGTCAAAGTTAACGATCATTGAGCTGTTAATACCTCTATGAAACATGGTTACAGTATGAATGCTTTACCAAATCCAAATAATTCTAGAGTACGAAAAAGAAATTTGTTTTCTATGGAGTTGAAAGCTATATGAAAGTCAAGAAAGAGTATGAGACCATCAGAATGAATTAGATCGGAATAATCCAGCAAGTCCAGTACTAATCTTATGTTGTTAGATATATGACGGCCTTTCATGAATCCAGATTGAGATTCTGAAATAACATTGTCTAAACCATAACTTAACCTTTTTGCATAGAGGCTAATATTTTATAATCTAATGTTAAAGAAATAGGTCGCCAATTATCGATTACTAAAGGATCCTTGTCAGGCTTAGGTATAAGGGAAATGACTCCCTGTTTCATAGTAGCAGTCATATCTCCCTGACTGATGCATGCATTCCTTTTACCAAAAAAAAAAATAAAAAATAGCTTTTCTTTTCAGACTGTCACGCAAACCTCGAACATTCAATGTTACAATAGACAAAGATTTGCACTTGTACTCCATAAGAAGAACCGCCAAACAATTTAAACAAAACAACAAAAGAATAGCTTTCTTTAGTTTTACCCTAAATGTAAAGGAAGAGGTGATTAATAACCTATAAAATATATTGGCTTCAAGGTGAAAAACAGTGTTAATTTCGTCAACAAAGACGATGAAGAAAAATATTCGTTAACGAACCTTTTTTCTGTGACTAAGAGGAGACGTTGACGAGCTAAAACTAATATCTGATGATAAAAATTATGACGAAATTTATGCCGCGTCTTCGTTAACAAGACGAGACGGGACTAGAATGCTATTTGAGGACAACTGGACATTCAAAATACATCCTATAGGCAAAGTTAACTGTCTTGTCTTTCAAAATGTGCGTCCCTGTCATTGGATTGCGATCGGATAAGGCGCATTTGCATATCTAGTCTCAGTATAGCAGCCACAGTGGATGGACAAGCTATCAAAATGCGAACTAGCGATCTGAAACAATGGCCTCAGGTTAGATATAGGGTGACCTGACGTTACGTTTTTCCCGGGAGTCATGGTTTTTAGATTTCGATTGATGCGTTCGGTCAGGTTTTATTGTGGATGATAGGCAGTTGTGAGTTTTTGGGTTACCTGCCACTGCTTGCATAACTGATCCAGGAGATTTGAGGTTAATTGAGTGCCTCTATCAGAAACAATGGAGGCTGGAGTTCCCCACCTTGTGAATATCTCTTAGATGAGAATATGAACGATGGAAGTAGATTTGGCAGTTCTCATGGGGAAGACCTCTGCCCATTTAGAGAAATAGTCTACCACAACTAGAATATATTAATTTTGATGGATACTCCGTGGGAACCGTCCCATAATGTCCATGCCGAGCATGTATCCGGGCTCAATGATGGGCACGCTTTGCAAACCTCCTGCTGGCTTCAGGTTTGTGAGCTTACCCAGATAGCAAATTTCCTGAGGCCCAGATCAGGCCCACACCTGACACTTTCATCTGGCCCACATACCGCATGGAATGATGGCACATGGGCGGTCCGCTCCTGTTTGCCAAATTTGGGCCACAAGTAAGCCAAAGGAAGGCCCAATGTCAGCCATGAATAAACCAAATAAACCAGAACTGACCCAAACCTGGGCCACATTGATTTTAATTCTGGCCCAGATCTTGCCCATATCCAACACTTTGCTTCGGCCCACATACTGTGAAGAATATGGCACTTGGGCGGTCTGCTCCTGTTTACCAAATTTGGTCCACAAGTAAGTCAAAGAAAGGACCAATGTCAGCACTGAATAAACCAAATAAAGCAGAACTGTCTCAGATCTGGGCCACATTGATTTTAATTCAGTCCCAGATCCGGCCCAGATCCAACACCTTGCTCTGGCCCACATACTGTGAATAATGATGGCATTTGGGCGGTCCACACCTGTTTGCAAAATTTGGGCCACAAGCAAGTCATAGGAAGGCCGCATGTCAGCCATGAAAATAAATAAATAAAATAAACCAGAAACGGCCCAAATCTGGGCCACATTTATTTTAATTCTGGCCCAAATCAGGCCCAGATCTAACACCATGCTCTGGCCCACATACTATGTAGAATGATGGCATTTGGGTGGTCCGCACTTGCTTGTCAAATTTGGGCCACAAGCAAACCATAGGAAGGCTGCATGGCAGCTGTGACAATAAATAAAAAAAAATAAAGCAGAACTGGCCCAAATCTGGGCCACATTTATTTTAATTCTGGCCCAAATCCAACACTTTGCTCTGGCCCACATACCATGTGGAATAATGGCATTTGGGCAGTCAGGTCCTATTTGCCAGATTTGGGCCTCAAGTAAACCTTAGCATTGCCGCATGTAAGCCAACCAAATAAACCAAAACTGGCCCTAATGTGGGCCACAGCTGATTTTTATTCTAACCCTGGTCTTCCCCATATTCCTCATGTGGCCCACGTGCTGCATGGAATGGTGGCATTTTGGCAGTGGTCCACAAGCAGGCCACTGCACAGCCACATTTTAGCTAATAATGAACCAAATAAACCATAAATATACATTATTTTGGCCATAATAAGCCTTAAGTGAGTTATGCATCAACAATACTCAACTAATTTTTAAGAAAAATTTAAAAATGTCCTCCCTAAATGTTCAAATAAGTTCCAGAAACGTGTCCTACTTGGTAAAAACATCCTGACCCAGGTTTTGCACAAGCAGCAATTCAAATGTCACAGATAAATATTCAAAGACACATTCCAATACTTTAAAATAAGTCTTTCACAAGTTTGAACCTAAATGCGAACCTAAATTCTTCTCACTCAGACTCTACTTTCACAGTAAGTCTGTAAGTGTCACGGCTACGCTGTTAAAGAGCACAAGACAAAGATGAAAAGTTACATATCAGAAGTCTTTAATCCAACAAGGGTAAATCCAAACACAATGTAGCACAGCAACATTTAAGACCTGTAGACGTAAGACCAAACAAACTCAAAGTGAACATACAGGAACTTAAGTACAAAATAACACAGTCAACACAACAAGGGAAACAGTGCAAAAGGAAAACAAAGTCAAAATTAACAGAAACATTGACAGTAAGAACTATCATTATAGTGCACTTATGTTTTTATTCTGCACAGTACACACATAAAAAAAAAAAAAAAAAAAACTGCCATTAAAAGCATGTTTAAAAAAAATAAATTGCTGCCTAGACAGCAACATAGTCAACACTGGTTGCTGTCTGGGTGGGTATGTAGCCTTCTTAAGACTCATATCCAGATTATCCTGCATCAGTTAACTGTGTTGCATCCTACCAAAATTAGCCAAATTCTATTAAGCCATATTTACAATTCGAAACTTCCATTTCAATTAGCCAGTGTCAAGTACAACATCCAAACCAGAAGTGGCCCTCATTTGCTTTATAATATATGGGGCATATTTGCCATGTCAAATGTGGGAAAAGTTAGGCTCACAGCCACATTAGCCAGTGCTCACTGTGTTTTAGGATAACTGGGCCACATTTGTGGCATCATATGCGGGCCATTTTAAGATCACAGCCACATTAGCCAGTGCTTACCATGCCATATCTTTGCCAAAACTGGCCCAGATACTGTTTAGGATAACTGGGCCACATTTTTGTCATCATACTGTATGTGGGCCACTTTAAACTCACAGCCACATTAGCCAGTGCTCGCTGTGCAATATCTTTGCCAAAACTGGCCCAAATATGTTTTAGGATAACTGGGCCACATTTGTGCCATCATATGCGGGCCACTTTAGACTCACAGCCACATCAGCCAGTGCTCCCTGTGCCATATATTTGCCAAAACTGGCCCAAATATGTTTTAGGATAACTGGGCCACATTTGTGGCATCATTTAAGGGCCACTTTAAGCTCACAGCCACATTAGCCAGTGCTTACCATGCCATATCTTTGCTAAAACTCTTAGAAGTTTCATTGCATTGTCCTATCTGGTGACTTCCTGTTTGTTGCTGCTGCGTGTTTTGAGTTTGAGCTCTGTCAAGTTAAGCAGCTGGAGCTGGAGGCTGAGGAGAAGCAGATCCGCGAGCTGGTGGAGAAGCAGGCCCAGCTGAGAGAGTGGAGAGCCGCACTGGAAACATCCCGGGCTGACGCTCACAAGTCCGGGGTAAGTATACAGCACGCCGCTAACACTCCCATCACCTCTACTCCATGTGCTTCTCTGCACAGAGTCTGTGCACCCAGGACGCGATCTTCCCAGATGTCCTTCACTCCGAACGACACCAGGCTGCGGCAGATGGAGACACTGAAGAGGGACTTCAGGAGCCTAATCGAGACGGTGCGCAGCGCATCACCCGCGGCTACGATCATCATGTCTGGACTTCCCACGTATCGACGAGGACATGAAAGGTTCAGTAGACTTTTTGCTTCAAACAAATGGTTATTGTCATGGTGTAAAGAACAGAAACTGCTCTTTGTTAATAATTGGAATCTTTTCTGGGAGCGTCCTAGGCTTTTCCACGCTGATGGCCTGCACCCCAGCAGAGTCGGAGCAGAACTCCTGTCGGACAACATCTCCAGGACTCTACGCTCCATCTGACTAGTAAGCCCATTCTCAAATAACTGCTATGATGACTTTTGTTCTACCCACTTAAATGATAGAAATACTTGTGCTGTCCAATCTATAAAGACTGTTTCTGTTCCCCGAACAGTGAAGCCAAAATATAAATTTAATGCAGGATCTAGAAATAATCTGATCGTGATTAAACCATAAAAATGCAAAACAAATAAATAAAAGCAATTTTTAAAGCTTGAGCTCCTAAACATTAGATCACTCGCACCCAAAGCAGTTATTGTAAATAAAATGATCACAGATAATAGTTTTGATGTGCTCTGCTTGACTGAAACCTGGCTCAAACTAAATGATTATATTGGTCTAAATGAGTCTACTCCACCAAGCTATTGTTATAAGCATGAGCCCCGTCAGACTGGCCGTGGCGGCGGTGTTGCAACAATATTTAGTGATATTCTCAATTTTACCCAGAAAACAGGATACAGGTTTAACTCATTTGAATTACTTCTGCTTAATGTGACACTGTCAGATATGCAAAAGAAATCTCTCCTATCTCTTGCTCTGGCTACTGTATATAGACCGCCAGGGCCGAATACAGATTTCTTAAAAGAATTTGCAGATTTCCTCTCGGACCTATTGGTTACTGTTGATAAAGCGCTAATTGTCGGAGATTTTAACATTCACGTTGATAATACAAATGATGCGTTAGGACTTGCGTTTACTGACCTAATAAATTATTTTGGAGTCAAGCAAAACGTCACCGGGCCCACTCATCATTTTAATAATACGCTAGATTTAATTATTTCGCATGGATTTAATCTTACTGACATAGATATCGTACCTCAAAGTGATGATGTTACTGACCATTTCCTAGTATCGTGCATGCTGAGTATTACTGATATTAACTATATGGCTCCGCGTTATCGTCCAGGAAGAACTATTGTTCCAACCACTAAAGATAGATTCAGAAATAACCTGCCTTATTTATCTCAACTGCTCTGTGTACCCATAAATACACATGAACTAGATGAAATGACTAGCAACATGGGCACTATCTTCTCTAATACATTAATGGCTGTTGCGCCCATCAAATTGAAAAAGGTTAGAGAAAAACGTACTGCGCCATGGTACAACAGTAATACCCATTCTCTCAAGAAAGAAACACGCAAACTTGAGCGCAAATGGAAAAAAACTAACTTGGAAGATTTTAGAATTGCATGGAAAAACAGTATGTCCAACTATAGACAGGCTTTAAAAGCTGCCAGGGCAGAGCATATCCGCAAACCCATAGAAAATAACCAAAACAATCCAAGGTTTTTATTTAGAACAGTGGCTAGATTAACAAATAAACAGACGCCACCCGATCTAAATATTGCCTCACAATTTAATAGTAATGACTTTATGAATTTCTTCACTGATAAGATAGATAACATCAGAAATACAATAACAAATGTAGATTCTGCAGTGTCTAGTACTTCAGCTCCATTCATCGCACCCAAAGAAAAACTGCAGTGCTTTACAACTATAGGACAGGAAGAGCTAAATAAACTTATCACTGCATCTAAACCAACAACATGCCTATTAGATCCTGTACCCACTATATTATTGAAAGAGTTGTTACCTGTAGCAGAAGAACCGCTTCTCAATATTATTAACTCATCGATATCTTAAGGTCACGTCCCAAAATCATTCAAGCTGACGGTTATTAAACCTCTTATTAAAAAACCACAACTATATCCTAATGAACTAGCAAATTACAGACCCATTTCTAATCTTCCGTTTATGCCTAAAATTTTAGAAAAAGGTGTGTCTGCTCAGTTGTGATCCTTTTTGCAAAAAAAAAATGACCTCTATGAAGAATTTCAGTTAGGTTTCAGGCCCCATCATAGCTCAGAAACCTCCCTTGTTAAAATTACAAATGACTTGCTTCTTGCGTCAGACCAAGGCTGCATCTCATTGCTAGTTTTACTTGATCTTAGTGCTGCATTCGACACTATAGTACATGACATACTCACAGATCGATTAAAAAACTATACGGGTATTCAAGGGCAGGCTTTAAGATGGTTTAGATCCTACTTGTCTGATCGCTACCACTTTGTTTATTTAAACGGGGAGTCATCTCAATTATCACCAGTAATGTATGGAGTACCACAAAGATCTGTCCTAGGTCCTCTGCTATTTTCAATATACATGTTGCCCCTTGGTAATATTATTAGAAAATACGGGATTAGTTTCCATTGTTATGCTGATGATACTCAACTATATATCTCTACAAGACCAGATGAAACTTCTAAATTACCTAAGCTAACAGAGTGTGTTAAAAATGTAAAAGATTGGATGACCAATAATTTTCTCCTATTAAATTCAGATAAGACAGAAATATTACTTATTGGACCAAAAAACAGTACACAGAATCTCTTGGATTATAATTTGCCTTAGATGGATGTACTGTTACATCCGCTACAGTCAAAAATCAGCGTGTTATATTAGACAGCAACTTGTCTTTTGAAAATCATATTTCCCATGTTACAAAAACGCCTCAAGGTTACGTATGTAACCCTAGTTCCTCGAGGGAACGAGACGCTGCATCAAAACGCTTTGGGAACGCCTTCAGCGTGACCACGCTCTGAATCACATGTGTAATCAGTCCAATGGATGGGCGAGACGTCACAGGCGGGGTGACGTAGTGACCAGGAAGCATAAAACCACGTGCGGTGAAACCGGCATCAGCTTCAGGAATGAAGCAAGCGCTGGCAGGGATGCCAGCAGTCTGGCTTCGAGACGCAGCGTCTCGTTCCCTCGAGGAATTAGGGTTACATACGTAACCTTGAGGCGTTCCTCTTCAGGAACTCGAGCTGTGTCAAAACCCTTTGGGAACAAGAATGCCCACGCCGCCAGACTGACTAATCCCTGCCTAGTGTGTGAGGGAGCACAGCTAGGGTGAGAGAAAGAAGAGCCCGGAGTGGCTCGTGTATCTGACGTAAGTGAGGGCGTGGACCGACCCGCAGCATAGCAGAGCGAGCCTTGACCCCCAAAGAGGGGAGATCAGAGGACTCAACGAAGAGAGGCATCCACAATCCACCGGCTGAGGGACCTTGTCCCTTCCCACAGGGCAGCTCTGTGGGTATAGTGCTTGCACAAGCTTCTCTGGTCAGGCTCCCCGAAGGGAGGAGAACTGAAGGCCTGGGGTACGACTGCCAGAAAATCATATCGGGGCCTCAGCCTCAGTGCACCGCGGAGGAAACGTGTAACTAGGGGGTGTCTTCCCACTGAATGGTCACCGAGAGGGACGTGGAAGACTGCAATGGCCGCCACGAAGACCTCTAAGGTGGAGTGGGTCAACCCTGCGGAAAAACAGGCCTGCAGGAACTCCAGAACTGTACCAAACGGGCAGTTAGCTGGGTCGAGCTGGCAGTCTCCGCACCAAGAAGTACAGTTTCCTCGATGAGGGAGCTCTGGATTGGAGGATGGTCTCAACAACCTCGGTTGAGAGACCGGAAGCTATGAGTTGTGCCTCCTCAGAGGCCACACCCACAACTTCCACAGCTCTGGCGGGGGTGCGCCCTCCGCCTGTGAGAGGAGATCTCTCCCTACGGGAATCTCCCATGGAGCGCCGTTGAGGAGAGAAATCAGATCCGAGAACCATACTCGGCCTGGACAGAATGGGGCTACTGGCAGTAGACTGACCTCGTTCCGGCGCACTCTCACCAGAACTCCCAGGAGCAGAACAATCGAGGAAAGGTGTACAGACGAAGCCTCGGCCACATCTGTACCATGGCATCCAGCCCCAGTGGACCTGGATGAGTCAGAAAGAGAACCAGAGGGGACAGTGCAATATCATCTGAGTCGCAAACAAGTCCACCTGAGCCTGGCCATAGACTCTCTAAGCCTGCTTCACCCCTTGGGGTGAGGCATCTATTCCCTGGGCCTCGGCCCCTGCCTCGACAGGATGTCTGCCCCCACATATATAAGAGACCATTGCTGTGTTGTTGGTGCGCACCAAGACATAGCGATCTCTTAGGCCTGGGAGGAAGTGTTTCAAGGCTAGAAACATGGCCAGCATCTCCAGCCAACTCAAGCGGCACGTGAGATGGCGGCCACTCCACAGACTGTGGTCCGAGCGGCCACTCATGACCACTCCCAACCGGTGAGAGATGCATCCGTCGCTAGCATACGCGGGAACCAGGAGCTCCCAGCACCGGGCCCTGAGATAAGAAGCAAGGTTTCTTTCACATGTCTAAGGCAAGTAGGCTCCGCTGCGTGACCTTGAGCATGCGAAGCAGGTTTCCCCACGTGGAGAACCCCTTGGTCTTAAGCCACCACTGTAAGTGTCTCACGTACAGCAAGCCAAAAGTAACCACGTTGGACGCAGCTGCCATCAGACCCAGCAGTCTGGAACTGCTTGACAGTGAGTCAAGCAGTTCCCTTCTCACTCTCGCGACTGCAGTAAGGATCGACTTGATCTGAGCAGCAGACATATGTGCCTGCATCGTGGTCGAATCCCACACCACACCCAGATAAGTGGTTCTCTGTAATGGAGAAAGCACACTTTTCTTGGCGTTAAGTCTTAACCCCAGCTCTTTCGTGTGAGCGAGAATGACATCTCGATGTCGAACCGCCATCCGCTCTGATTGAGCTAATATCAACCAAAAGTCGATGTGGTTGAGTCGTGAAAGTGTGGGGTGAAAGTGCAAGGCCAAAGGAAGAATCGGTATTGGTAAGCTTTTGCCCCTAAAAGCAAACCTCAGGAACTTCCTATGATGAGGAAGGATGGAGATATGTGCATCTTTTAGATCGATCGTGACAAACAAGTCCTCGGACTTATCTGAGACACGACCTGTTTGAGTGCGAACGTACTGAACTTCAGTCGCCTGACTGAGCGGTTCAAAGATTCAGATCTAAAATGGATGCAACCCTTCATCGGAACGGTGAAGTACCGGCTGTAGGACCCGGACTCTGCTACGCAAGGAGGGACCACCTCGATGGCCTCCGTCCTCAGAGTGTGTACTTCTGTTCCATTACTAGAGCCTGCTCGGGGCCCACCAGGGTGGGAAAGACTCCGTTGAATTGAGGTGGAGGAGAACCGAAATTGATTCTGTGGCCTCTTACTACAGTGTGCAGGACCCACTGAGACACGTTTGGCAGTAGTTATCACACTGCCAAATAGTCTACTAAGGGAATCAGTCTCTCGAAACTGACCTCTGGTGTGATCAGAGGGGCTAGCTCGGTGCCTTGAAGCGGCGCACCGGCAGGGGACGGCCAAACTAGCTGCTCTAGAGACCTCCGTGGAGGTGGCGAGCCTCTTAGTACTGCTACGTTTCCAGGCGGTAACTGAGAGAAGCGCTCGCGGGAGACCGCTGCACCCTGGAACACTGGCAGGGTTAACGGACCGATCTCCTGAGGACACTGAGGAGAGACGGGCACCGTGTAATGCGGTGTACACTGCTGTTCCCCAGAGGGGCCTGCCACCTGAAGTCCTAAGCCATAAGCATCCAGACTCTCTTGCTGAAGTCTTCTATTGAAACGACGGTCCTCAGACCCCGCGTCATCTCCCAGGAAGACTAAACTGGTAGAACCAGAGCTTGCTAGGTAGGACCCAACGAGACAGGCTTGGCAGGGGCTCCCACAGAGCCAGGTGACTCCTAAGGGAACCAGTCTCTCGAGACTGGCCTCTGGTGTGCTTAGAGCTGCTAGCTCGGTGCCCTGAGCGGACCTGAAGCGGAGGACCGGCAGGCGACAGTCGCTCTAGCTGCTCTAGAGACCCCCGAAGGGGCGGCGAGGCTCTCAGTTCCGCTATGTTTCCGGGCGGAAGAGACTGAGAGAGGCGCTCGCTGGAGACCGCTGCGCCCTGAAGCACTGTGGGTGGCAGGGTTGGCAGACCGATCTCCTGAGGGCACTGAGGAGAGACGGGCACCGTGTGATGCGGTGTACACCGCTCTTCCTCAGGCGTCCTGTGTCATAGGCATCAGGACATTCTGGCCGAAGACTATCCAGCAAGAATGACAGTCTGTAGGCCTGCCTTCTGCTAAAAGACTTTGGCCCGGGCGTGCCACTCTGACTCCAACATTATGGGAAGTACGAGAATTGATGCTCCCTGAATGAGGAGCTGGAACAAGATAAGGGCTGCTCCCACCCAGCAGCCCCTGCTGCCACCTCAACCTCCTCGGAGGAAGAGAGAGCATCTTGCTCCCTACTCGAGAAATTCAACCCAAGCGCTCGCTGTATTGGGAGTGAAGGGAGGAGAAAGGAGGACCCGTCTCCAGCCCTACTGAATACAGTAAGTATATGAACACATATATATATATATATATATATATCTTCTCATCGCAGATGATATACACCATTTAATTCCTCAGAATTAAACGCAGCCAAACAACCAGACAAGTAAACACGGTCTGGTTGTGAAAAGATTCAATATAAAGCATCGTTCAATATAAAGTGCCGTAATGCACGTCTCGCCTCGGCAACGCACGCTGATTTTACACACAAGCCTTTTCTTCCCTCGAGAAGAAATGTATCATAGCAATATCAATCTCCTCGGAGAAAGATAGCTGCAGCAGCGAGCTCTCGCTCAAAGGGGGAAGAACCGCAACTCGGGCTTCCGAAACCCGAGAGAGAGCATTAGATCTAAGGAATGCAGGTGGAGAGAGGACAAGTCGTCTCCAACCCGTCCGCCAGATCCATGTGCAATCCCTGCGATCTCAATCGCCGCCGTGCCTCAGCAGCAGCGGGACCAGAACGACGAGATGGCAGGCATGGACACACTCCTCGGAGCGTGCCCGACGGGAGCGGAGCGTATACAGCGGGGAGGAGCGTAATCAGCCCCCTCGAGAGCTGACTGCGCGAGCTCCGCTCCCCAGAAATGCTGCTCATAATCTGCTTGTGCTAACAATGTGCTTGTGCAAACAATATGCTTTTGCAAACAATATGCTTGTGCAAACAATATGCTTATTGAAAGCTCATCGTCGTACTCCACGTCAACCTCCTCAGAGGAAAACAGGCGGAGCGTCAAGCCCTCTCTCCGGGGGAAAGAAACCGTTTCAGGCGGGCTTCCGAACCCAGAGAGCAGGCGTTGGATCTGGTGGGAAAGGAAGTAGACAGAGGATCGCCAGTCTCTATTCCCTGCACCAATCCATCTGCGAATCCCACAAGCACAGCCGCCGCACTGCCTCAGCAAATGCGGGGCCGGCGCCGCGAGGAACGCTGGCGAAGACTCTCTCCTCAAAGAGAGCCCTATGAGAGTAAGCATACGCAGATAACAACGCTCGCAATGCGGGCAGTCAGCTCCCTCGAGAGCTGACTCTGCGTGCTCTGCTCTCAAGCAGACAGCACACAAACTGTGTGTATCCCCACCCGTAAAGTAGCTTTGTTTTTTTCTCTCGCGGGCAAGGAAGAACACACAGCCTGAGATACTGCCCGCTCTCGCCGTATGTTTGTCTACACTCCTAAGGTTTAAAATAAAGAGTGATAATGGACAGACAACTCCAAATAAGACTGACACACACAGAGCGCTTGCTGAATGACAGAAAGCTGATGCCGGTTTCACCGCATGTGCTTTTATGCTTCCTGGTCACTACGTCACCCTGCCTGTGACGTCTCGCCCATCCATTGGACTGATTACACATGTGATTCAGAGAATGGTCACGCTGAAGGCGTTCCCAAAGCATTTTGATGCAGCTCGAGTTCCTTAAGAGGAACAGCATTCTTCCATCTTAGAAACATTGCCAAGCTACGAAACATGTTACCTGTTTCTGATGCAGAAAAGCTAGTTCATGCATTCATGACCTCTAGACTGGACTATTGTAATGCACTGCTAGCTGGTTGTCCTGCATCTTCAATAAACAAACTACAGGTAGTCCAAAATGTAGCGGCTAGAGTCATTACCAGGTCAAGAAAATATGATCATATTACCCCAATTTTACAGTCTCTGCACTGGCTACCTATTAAGTTCCGCATCAGTTACAAAATATTATTACTTACCTATAAGGCCCTTAATGGTTTAGCTCCTGCGTACCTAACTAGTCTTCTACCACGCTACAATCCATCATGCTCCCTAAGGTCGCAAAACTCTGGACTTTTAGTATTACCTAGGATAACAAAGTCAACTAAAGGAGGTAGAGCCTTTTCACATTTGGCTCCCAAACTCTGGAATAGCCTTCCTGATAATGTTCGGGGTTCAGACACACTCTCTGTGTTTAAATCTAGATTAAAGACACTCTTTAGCCAAGCATTCACATAATGCATCTCATAATCTTGTACTGCAGTTATATCTGATCAAACACACATTATTGTTCTTTAGCTTGGATTGAACAAATCATTTTTGCTTGGTTGGAACAGCAGCTACACTAATTATGTCTCTATTTGTTTCTCTGTTTCTGCCACTAGAAAGGTAACTAGGATTTACACAAGGATTTACACATTTGTGGCATCATTTAAGGGCCACTTTAAGCTCACAGCCACATTAGCCAGTGCTTACCATGCCATATATTTGCCAAAACTGGCTCCGTTACAGTTTAGGATAACTGGGCCACATTTGTGGCATCATATGTGGGCCACTTTGGACTCACAGCCACATTAGCCAATGCTCCCTGTGCCATATCTTTGCCAAAACTGGCCCACATATGTTTTAGGATATCTGGGCCACATTTGTGGCATCATACGCGGGCCACTTTAAGCTCACAGCCACATTAGCCAGTGCTTACGATGCCATATCTTTGCCAAAACTGGCCTCAATAAGGTTTAGGATAACTGGGCCACATTTGTGGGATCATATACGGGCCGATTGAGACTCACAGCCACATTAGCCAGTGCTTAGCCTGCCATATCTTTACCAAAACTGGCCCGGGTACTGTTTAGGATAACTGGGCCACATTTGTGCCATCATATGCGGGCCACTTTGGACTCACAGCCACTTTAGCCAGTGCTCCCTGTGCCATATCTTTGCCAAAACTGGCCTAAATATGTTTTAGGATAACTGGGCCACATTTGTGGCATCATTTAAGGGCCACTTTAAGCTCACAGCCACATTAACCAGTGCTTACCATGCCATATATTTGCCAAAACTGGCCCCGATACAGTTTAGGATAACTGGGCCACATTTGTGGCACCATTTAAGGGCCACTTTAAGCTCACAGCCACATTAGCCAGTGCTTACCATGCCATATATTTGCCAAAACTGGCCCCGATACGGTTTAGGATAATTGGGCCACATTTGTGGCATCATATGCAGGACACTTTAGACTCACAGCCACATTAGCCAGTGCTTACCATGCCATATATTTGCCAAAACTGGCCCAGCTACTGTTAAGGATAACTGGGCCACATTTGTGCCATCATATGTGGGCCACTTTAGACTCAGAGCCACATTGGCCAGTGCTCACTGTGCCACATCTTTGCCAAAACTGGCCCAGATATGTTTTAATATACCTGGGCCACATTTGCTGAAACATATGTTGACCACATTTGGTTTACACCCCGATTAGCCTTTGTCGATAGTACCACATTTTTGCCAAAGGTGGACCACATTTGGTTGGCACTATTTACTATTTGCCACATGGGCCACTTTAGGGTCACATTCAGCTTACACATTGCCGTAAATACCACATCTTTGCCTACAGAGGCCCACATTTGGGCCATTTTTGCCATTTTACATGTGGGCCACTTCAGGCTTACATCCATTTTGTACGGGCCATAAGAAGGCCAGCAGTGCCGTATCATTGCCTTAAGTGGCCCACATCTGCATGCTATCTGGGTATGCTGCTGAGATTTTTCACACTGTTTGCAGTGTTTCCATACGTCAGTACGTATGGATGGCCAATAAGCAAATTCTAGAAGTCTCAGAGTTTGTCTAAATGTCCACTGAGGGGGCTGTCATGGGCATAAGTTAAAAATGCTTCCTTCAAACTAGCAGGTACCACAATCTGGAATCTTTGACCTCCTTTAGAGACTGGAACACTCCTGAATAAAATATCATTTTTAAAAACATAGTGAGTTCTCATAAGATCAATGGTATTTTGATTTTTGGCTTTTACCATGATCTCTTGGCACTCTGTATCTTGTGACCTACCAACGTAGACAAGTCCGTTGGTAGGTCACAAGTGATAGGATTAAGAACATGTTTTGCTGGTGTGTGCATCAGGATGGCCGTTGGTTCAGCTGCGTGTCTCCGTGACAAAACATCATTGCCCTTTTCTATAACGAACTGTGAAGTGATACCCTTGAAGTCTGATAGTCCACCTTTCCAACCTAGATGAAGGCTTTGGGTGCTGGAAAAGCCAAACCAAAGAAGCGTGGCCAGTGATGACCTCAAATGCTCTGCCTTCAAGATAATGATGCCACTTTTCCACAGCCCAGACTACCGCTAAACATTCCTTTTCAGATGCCGAATATGATCTCTCAGCACCTCTCAGCAATCTGGATGCATAAGTGATCACTTTCTCTTGTCCATCCACTTCCTGTGTCAGTACTGCTCCTAAACCAATGTCGCTGGCGTCTGTTTGGACTTTAAAAGAACAATCAAAATTGGGTGTATTTAACACGGGGGCTTTGGTCAGATCATCTTTGATGAGTTCAAATGATCTCTGACACTCGTCTGTCCACATCCACTTAGCACCTTTTTTCTTTAGTGCATGTAATGGTGCTGCTTTAGTGGAGAAATCTGAAATGAAACGGTGGTACCAAGCTGCAAGACCTAGGAACCATTGTAATTCTTTTATGGAAGTTGGTGTTGGGAATGATTTGACCGCATCAACCTTGTCAGAATTCACTTTGACTCCGTCAGCAGTGATTGTGTGACCCAAGTAGTCCAGTGATAAACAGATGAATTTGCATTTTTTGAGACTGAGAGCGAGACAGGTGGTGTGCAGACTGCTGAATACATGTTTGAGATGTTGCAGGTGGGTTTGGATGTCTGGTGAGTACACAATGATGTCGTCTATGTATACCATACAACACCTGTTCTTGTGCTCCCTGAGAATTTGTTACTGATGCAGTTATGAATGCAGTCTTCTCCACACTTGCAGGATCCAGCTCTACTTGCCAGTAGCCACTTTTCAAATCCAAAGTGCTGAACACCTTGGCTCCTTGCAAAAAATCCAGTATATCTGTAATCTGGGGCATTGGATATGCATTGAGGTGAGTTTTAGAATTAAGACCACGATAGTCAATACACAACCTCGACCCACCATCCTTCTTATCCACTACCACAACAGCAGAGGCCCATGGTGAAGTGGAAGGTCTGATGATTTTTTGTTGAAGTAGTTCTTTGATTTGTTCTTCAATAAAATCATTATTGACTCTTGAGACTCGGTAAGGTCTCCTTCTCAAGGGAAGTTCATCAACTGTCTTGATTTCATGTTTAATACAGTTTGTACGACCCAGCTTGTGTGTGCAAACTGATGGCCAATCATACATAAGAGATTTCAACTGAGCCTTTACTTTGGGTGAGGCATGAGATTTTTTCACTGCCTGATCGATGAGCTTCAAGTCTTCTTCGTCGGAGATCAGTTCGACACCACCTCGTGCAGCATAAAACTGGATGGCAGCGTTCTCGTGAAGTTCATTAAAACAAATGGGGTGACTGGTGTTGGAATCAGGCAAGTAAACACGTGAAGAATTAAAATCAATAGTCACTTTGGCTTCCTTTAGAAAATCCAGTCCCAGGATGACATGAACAGCCAAGACTTCATCATTCATCATGTAGAATGTGACAGCAAACTTCACTCCATATATTTCACACTCCCAGAGAACCTTTCCCTGAGTTCGCTGGCTTTGACCATTAGCGCGCATAAAAGTTTGGGAACTTTTGGTCAGATGCTCATCATTCCTTCTCAACCTCTGCCAAACTTTTTGTTGCAGCAAAGAGAAGGTGCTTCCTGTGTCAATTACAGCGTTAAAATAAGTGTGATTTAAAATTATTGGGGTTTGTAGCACATTATTATATTGAGAGTCGGTAGTTGGATCAAAGAGCATGAGGTGGTTTTGCTGCCCTCTTCCACCGGAAGATTTCTTCCTCTGTTCCTCATCTTTTCCTTGATTCCATCTCTGTTTATTTTCCACCCAATCCTTTTCTATTTGAGTACTAAGACGGGCCAGATCATCAACCGTCTTCACAGTTCCCCTTAACAGCGAAGCCAATCAAGGGTTGCAGTTTCTTAAAGTCGTTTGAACAATCTCAGCTTCAGCCATTTTAGGATGATTCTTCAGGCACAGTGCTCTGTAATTAAAAGCAAAGTCTCTCATGTTCTCATTAAGCCCTTGACGATAATTTGCTAATTTTTGGGCAGCAACTTCTTTATGATCTTCATTTAAAAATGAAAAGAGAAACTTTTCTTTGAAAGAAGACCAGTCGCTATTGTTTTGTTTCTCCGCTCTCCACCAGCTCTTAGCGGTACCTTTCAGACTCAGATAATGATGCTAACGGCTCTTCAGGATACAGAAGTCTCAGCTCATTATATTCTTCAAATCGATCAATAAAATCAATCAGGTCTTCAGAATCAAGATTACTGAAGGCAGGCAGTTCAAGTTTAACTGGAGGATTAGAAGATGATGAAGAAAGATAAGTTACTTGCTTTGTGCTGTTTTGTGCTGGGCCAATCTTGGATGGAGTTTGAGACATCTTATGAGCAGAAGTACTGGCATGCACAGGAGTAGACATGAGAAGTTTGAAGGCTTTGAATTGATGCTCTAGTTGTCTGTCTCGTCGCCTTTAAGCAATCCACAATACTTTGGCTCATATCGTCGATTCTGGAATGGAACAGCTGCTTAACGCGGTCCAACTCTCTTTGCAAACAATAGTTAATTCTGTCTTCACATGCTTTCAACTTTGCACTCATTGTTTCTGTGGTAACAAGTTCACTGACACGATTCTCAAGATCAGCAAGATGCTCCTCAATGCTACACATACGCTGGGCAGCTTCTTCATTGTCGAATGGCAGCCTGTCTTCATGAAACTCAAGTGGTGGAGGAGGAAATGGCAAGTCGTCGGGTTTAGAATTATGGTCACATATCTGATCAGTGAACCTATCTCTCTCTTCCTCAGAGTCCAAATATAACTCACTGAAGGTATCAATGAGATTAGCTACAAGGTCTCTGCGCTGAACGAAAGCTTCCTCTGAGAAATCAGCGATGGGTGCGTCCTCTTCCATTGCAGATGATGGTTTATAATATTTGTTTGTGAAGAGTGATCAGTACAGTCAAAATTTATTTTTATTAAAAGGGACTCTGTAAAGTTAAATTCAGGAGGTCCCTGTTCGGGCGCCAATCTGTAACACCTCTTCTCTTTAAGGCTGTTACTCTGGGGGTTCAACAAATATTTGACATGTACTGATTAAAATACTCTTCACAACACAAATGATCTTTGAATCCTAATTTATTCTTCCCACAAGTGTACATATATACAGGTGCAAAAACCCAACGAATAAATCATAAGTCAATTTAAATGTTCTTTGTCCTTTAACTGAGTCAATGAGGTGAAAAACTTATCGTTCCATGTTCAGCTGAAGAACGAGAATTGAAGAGAGATGAGACAATGTTTTAAGATATTTGAGTGTGATGCAATGTTATTAATCCTATATGGTAACGGGGGCGAACGCTGGCACGTTTTAGCTGCCGCTGTTCCTGGGTGCTTATTGTTTTAATTATTTTACTCTTTATTGAGTTGTTTTCGATGCTGTAACGGACTGGGCTTACATTTTCAATACTATAAGTACTATATTCGGAGAAATCCGAATCCGACTCTATTGAACTCTGTTGTTACACGGAGTGTTTTGTTGCTCTCTGTGTTATTTCCGGCTGTTTAAGATCTGAAAAAAAATGAGGCTCTACGTGATGGTTCCATGGAGCATCTTGAACTGGATGATCTTACTTACAATATTTAAGCCTGTTGTGTCGGTACTTCAATACAGTGCCGAAGAACTTCTTCAGTTTCGTTTCAGTCGCTATGCATCTCCTCCGGATCTTCATTTTCACACTGACATTTTTAAGCCTCATCGCAAATATATTCATCGCGGATCAAGACAGAATTACAATTATGATGACTCAAACTCCATAAAGTCCTTCTGGTCAACATCTTCGCGTTCGACAAGGAAATTGGAACGAACTGCGGATTACTCTGTGCTAGCCCATCTAGGCAAGTCAACAATCACCGAATCTACAACGAACGTTTTTATGATTGGATTACTTAACATTCGTTCAATCAACAACAAAGTGCCGTTGGTCTGGGATCTACTGAAGGACTGTAAGTTGATTTCTTCTGTTTGACTGAGACATGGCAGCAACACAATGACTTTTCTCAGCTGAATCAGTCCATTCCTCCAGGTTTTGCTTATGCTTGTCAACCCCGAGTCTCGGGTCAAGGTGGTGGTCTAGCAATGCTTTACAATAAGAAATGGAAGGTCTCTACTATAGCTGTACCTTCTTATGCTTCTTTTGAATCTATGGTGTTACAAGTTAATGGACCGGTACCCACTATCATAACAACTGTTTACCGTCCACCTAAATCTAATGCTAACTTTTTAACTGAACTTTCTGCTTTTTTAAATTTATTACGTTCTATTTCTCCAAATGTGATTATGGTTGGTGATTTTAATATCCATGTTGATAAAGCTACTGCTACAGATACAAAAGACTTTCTATCATGCTTGGATAGCTTTGTACTGAAAAAGTTTATTGATTTCCCAACTCATTCAAAAGGTCACACACTTGATCTTATTTGTTGTACTGGAATAACACCTTTTGATTGTGGTTCACGTGACCTGTCTATATCTGATCATAAACTCGTGTCTTTCAGTGCCAAATTAACTGTATCAAAAATTGCTCAAAGCCGTACTATAGCATTTCACAACATTAGGAATATTGAATTGTCTGCGTTTTCTAATGAAGTTGATAACTTGTTGAACACTGATGAATTACTTGGCCTCGATGAGTTGACTTCTCACTACAACGACCAGTTGCAGAATGTCTTAGATGTTGTTGCACCTGTTAGAACTCAGATTGTCTCATTTGCTAATACTGCTCCATGGTATACTTCTGAGTTACGTCTGTTAAAAGCTAAGGGGCGTCAACTTGAGCGTTTATATATGAGATCTGGTTTAATTGTAAACAAGGAAATGTATGATCACCACATCAGAGACTACAAAGATGCCCTTTCTACTGCTAAAACAAATTATGCTAATTTGATAAACCCTGGTGGCGGGAATACAAAAATATTGTTCTCTACAATGAATAATATTTTGCGACCACCCGATGCTTTTTCATTACATTCGTATTCTAATACTACATGTGATACTTTTATGAATTATTTTAGCCTAAAAATTGAAACTATTCATAAGAATTTAACTCCCAATAATGGGGCATGTGGTTCATTCTTATCTCTTCACGATGTTTTCGCTCTAACTGCTTTCTCTAGTTTTTATTTGCCTACGGCGAATGAAATAGCTGAATGTGTTCAAAAATCTAAATCTACTACCTGTCAGTTAGATCCTATTCCCACACGACTTGTCAAGTTTTGTCTACCTTCTTTTTTACCCCTGGTAACTCAAATTATACATTCTTCTCTTATTACTGGTACTATTCCTTCATCCTTTAAAGTAGCAGCCATAACTCCCATACTAAAGAAACCTGGTGCGGATTGTAATAACCCAGAAAACTTTCGACACATCTCTAATTTATCTTTTCTTTCTAAATTATTGGAAAAAATTGTTGCTCAGCTGGTACATACTCATTTAATGGAGAATAACTTGTTTGAGAAATTTCAATCTGCCTATTGTCCACATCATAGCATGGAGACAGCACTTATTAAAGTCACAAATGATTTGTTAATGGCTGCAGATTCGGGACTTTTATCAATACTCATTCTTCTCGATTTAACCACAGCTTTCGACACTATCTCACATAGCATTTTATTGGAGAGGTTGATTTCTATTGGGATCAATGGTATACCCCTTGATTGGTTTAAATCATATTTACCTGGTAAAAAAACAATTAAATCGCAGATATCTCTGATAACCAGTGGTGTGCCTCAAGGCTCAGTCTTGGGCCCTCTTCTGTTCATTGTTTATTTACTGCCTCTAGGACAGATTTTTCGTAAATTTAATATAAATTTTCACTGCTATGCTGATGACACCCTATATGTCTTCGAAGCCTAATTCAGAATTGCCGTCTTCCTCTCTTTTGCTTTGTCTTTCTGAAATTAAATCATGGTTTACATGCAATTTTCTCAAAGTTAATAGTGCGAAGACTGAAATTTTATTAGTAGGTACTAAATCAAAACTGCGTAATTGTGGAAGTTTTACACTTACTGTCGACGACTCTATTATCTCTCCTTCTTTTCAGGTTAAGAGTCTGGGTGTCATCCTTGACAGTACTCTGTCTTTTGAGTCACATGTAAATAATATTACACGGTCCGCATATTACTATCTGCGAAATATCAATCGTCTTCGAGCATCTCTTTCTGTTAACGGTACTGCTGTCCTCGTGCATGCATTAGTTACCTCTCGAAATGACTACTGTAATTCTCTGCTCAGTGGTGTTTCACAGAAACTTATTCATAAACTTCAGATGGTTCAGAATTCAGCAGCTCAGATCATTACACGAACACCATTGAATGAGCATATTACTCCAGTTAAGGCACCTTCAGGTTTCCAATCAGATATCGAATTCAAGTTAAGATTTTACTTTTTACTTATAAGGCTCTTCATAATTTAGCACCTTCATATCTGAGTGAACTTCTTCATGTGTATGTACCTACTTGATCCCTCAGGTCTTCTGCTTCCGTGACTCTTGTTGTACCATCTGTACGTCTGACTACCATGGGAAGTAGAGCCTTTAGTTGTATTGCTCTGGCAATTTGGAATACTTTACCTCAAGATATACGTAATAGTCTTAGTCTTTCAACTTTTAAATCACGTCTTAAAACTCATTTTTTTAGATTAGCCTATCCTGAGTGATTTTAGTTACGTTATTGGGTATTGATTTTTCATATTATTGTTTGTGGTGTTGTTTTTTCTCTGTTTAATTATGTATTATTGTAAGGTGTCCTTGAGTGTCTTGAAAGGTGCCCACAAATAAAATGAATTATTATTATTATTATTATTATAAATCCACAGCATTATTGGCGTTTGGCGTGTCGTTGTCCTGTTTGCCGTTTTGGATGAACCCACACACGGTAGTTTCACTTCCGGCCTGGATCGTCATTGTAGATAATACACCTCGTATCCAGAGGTGATTTAAGATGCATCCGATCAATGACACACGAAGAAAGGAATCATTTGAAGAATAGACAGGTGTAGACATAGACAAATAAAGTCCTTGCTAAAAAGAAAGCAAATGGCTGACATCAGTAACTTCATGTTGTCAGGTAAATAAATCAAACCATACTCACAGGTGAGCAGAAACTCAAAGTTCTCAATCAAGGACTTTCAAAGAGCAAGCTGGTAGCACGAGTTCAACCAAATGGTTTCCCTCTACCAAACGAACTGACTTCTTCTTCTTCTTCCTTGGTGTTAATTGGCGGTTGGCAAACCAACTTGTAGGTGCATTACCGCCACCGACTGGACTGGAGTGTGGAACAGAATACGTGCTTACGGGATTGCCATAACGCGAGAAAAGAAGAAGAAGAAAAAAAAAAAAACTTATTAAATAAAAATACAAATAAAATAAACAAACTGACTTAATCTATTGTGATCGAGCTTATATGTCCGGTTACCTTCAGGCAATAGCACCTTCAAGCTGCTCCTAGTGCTACTACATGTGACCCAAATACATTGCACTATGATATCAACAAGAATAGAGGAACTAAAGTACAATAATAAATTCAATCTTCAATTCAATCAAAAATGTCAATCTGAAATTTAGGCCTAAATATTTATTTGGTAGTTGCTGGCATGTTTCTGGTAGTTGAGGATGGAAACACATCCAACTACACTTGAAAACGGCAAGAATATTAATACTTATCAATTTCAGCAATACCTTAAAATGAACTATGACCCATATTTTATTGTTGTGGGTCAATTTAATCCATTTTGGTTTTGAGTTGTCGGAAATACTGGTTAAACCATGATGTTTTTCTAGAAATTTACTGATTATTTCTGATTTAGGGTCATGAATAAGCATTCAAAGTGTTGACTCTCTGATGTGTAGTGGAATGTGTGTACAAAATTTCTATTAAAATTATGTCTTGGGGTCAGTTTTCCTAGTATAGTTCTATGCTAAATGCAGCTGCACAGATTCAAAACAAAAACATTTTTGATGCGTTTTGTTGTCAGTTTATCAACTTTAGTAGTTACATTTCTGCATTTCACAGATGCTTTCATTTGAAGAAACACAATACATTGTACATTTTTATCATTTTTATCCGATTTTGGCATTGCGAGAGCCATGCTATACTGTTTGAGCTTCAGGAAAGCAGACAGAAGTGTGGTTTAAAATGCTTAAAAACAGTTACAATATTTATAATTTTCAAATCAAAACTAATGTTTTCATGCTTATTTTGTGTAATGTGTATTCTTGTTAAATTACTACATTTAAATTTAATTAATAATAAAATTATATTAATATTAATATTTATATTAAAGATTTACTGTGTTTACATTATTATTTTTTTTTTTTTGTAATGAATCTAATTTGTGTAAATTTGCCCCCAACCATAAAAATCATACTCAGATTTTTAAGTAAAATGAGCAATGATGCTGTACAGCACTACATTTCACGATCCCATAAGTACTTGATAGTGGCCTTTTTAGCAACACATCAAACTTGTCACGGTTTGGCAGTGGCTTTCCTATCCTATGTCTGAAGCATTCATATAAACCAGATCTATCTGCATTCAATCACACAGTTTAATGAATCATAATTAGTAAATCCAGAAAGTGTGACCAAGTTATGCATGTGTGTTACTTTTAGTGGAAAATCTCTCATTAGGGCACGATATTATTCTTGGATGCTGGTTCTTCCTGTTTGAGTAACTAAATTTAAACACCTTTACTTACTTTTCTTTGCTTAATTTATACGCAAATATCCGTCAAACGAGGAATTGCTGAATGCATGCGTTTCATTAAAAGCTGTTTGTGTGTAAATGAGATGATATAGTATGTAAGATCAAAGCAGCACCGTCTAAAGTAAGATTTCATTAAAAGGAAATGACTTTAGTCTTTTTTTTCTGTTTTCTTTTAATATTCTTTTACAGAATGAAAATAACAGTATCTGCAGACCAATTATAAAGAGAGAGAGAGAAATGGAGTGAGTCTCTTTTCTGTTAGTGAAAGAAGCAATTATATGATTTCCCACAATTCTCATACAGCAGCAGCAGCAGTGTTTCAGTCGGGTCGGACATGCATAGCTGCTTCAGTAAATAATGAATGTGTGTCCACCACTCATGGTTCAGACTGCATGAAGGAGTGAGAGTGGGAGGACTAGACCAGACCAGACCAGAACCTGCCTGTGTGTCTAGGACTGCCAGACCAACTCTGAGAGTCTGAAGGATTTGATTAATCCCAGTGAATCAAATAATTTGATTCCATTTAACAAACAGATTTGTGCACTGATTCATTCAGCAAGTCTTTCTGTACCCTAGTGAAAAATAAATATACTAAAATGTATTTGAAAAACATTTATTTCATGCTAAGTATACAACAAATACATTTATGTACTTAATAAAAATACCCTGCAATAACTTTTGGTATATACTTAAAGTTTGCAAAATTGGAAATGTCTCTGTTTCGTATGTAACCCTCGTTCCCTGAAGGAGGGAATGGAGACGTAACGTCATAGTGACTGACGTAAATGGGATCTCGCCCGAGAGCCCAATCACATTCGAGTGTTAACAAAACGGAGAGCGTGTATCATCAGTTTTTCCCTGAGGAGCCGAGATGATGTGCCTCAGCCGTACAGTGGTGGTACAGCAACTGTGGCGACGGGATGTTACGTCTCCGTTCCCTCCTTCAGGAAACAAGGTTTACATATGTAACCAAGACGTCCCCTTTCAGTCAGTCACGTTCGACGTAACATCATAGTGACTGACGTAAATGGGATCCCTGTGAAAAGGCCACTATTGCTGACCCCCTCCAGTGCCCTACGGAAGCCGGCAAGTCCCCCCACACCAGTTGGGATGGAAGATAGGACTGGGCTTAGGCAGAGATGAGAGCCACTGCTGTTCCGTACAGTGGGTATGGATAACACTGGGAAAGCGTACCCAAGTAGGGGAACGCTACGGAAGCCACATCCTGCACAAAGGAGGTACCATGTGGAGATTACACATATGTACTGGCCAAGGGCAGTACTACATATGGAAGTCTCTGAGGTAGACTCAGCCAGCCTGGGGTGAGATCAATACACAGCAGAGACGGCAGAAGGTCTCTGCCAGGGAAAGACACGGGTTCAAATTAGAGGAGCCGTACCATGGAAGAATACACATGTGGGATCACGCGAAAGGGGAATCACTACACACGGGCACCTAGCCCAGCACAAGGGCTGACCTTGTGTCTCAGCGAGACGATCTGGGGAGCGCTAGCCAGGCCCCAAGAGACCAAACAAGCGGGACTAGGGGAACCACCGACAAACCCGCAATGGGGCAGCGAAGTGGAGCACCCAAAAGGCAGTGCGTCCCGGAGTGGGGTCTGAGTGCGCAGTGCGACACTTACCTGGCTGCACGGTTGGGCAGGGGGCGCATGAGGAGGCATCACATCCTCGAACCGGGCCCTGCTGCCCGCTGGCAAAAGGAGAGGGGGACGTGGGTGTCGAGACTGTGTCCTGTGTACTGCCGTCCTTGCCATCTTGGGAACCGGAATTATAGGAAACTGCTCTTTTGAAAGTTTGGGTACCACTGGCCGAAGAGCCAGTGGCGGAACAACAAAAACAGGGAACAAAAGATTTTCCACCCGGCCCTCCACCGGGGAACGGAGTGGACCAACCATCTCCTAAAGAGCAGAATCCAGTGCCTCGGGTTCGCCCGTCCCAGGGATGCTGCTTGCTCTGACGCTTCACGGGCCTGGCAGGGGCTGAGATGGGCTGTGCAGCTTCCCTGCTGCCCGCTCCAAGCTGCGGCCGGTATGAGGGCTGCTGCTGGGGTCGCGCTGGAGCGGAGGTGGAGGCAGCAAGAGGGCACCCTCGGTGATGAGCGGGCGGAGGGGCTGCAGCTGGCGGCCAGGGCAGGATGCCCTCTGTCTGCTTCTGTGCTTCTCGCCAAAGTCGTGGAAGTCGTGGCCTAATGGTTAGGGAGTTGGGCTTGTAACCCCATATTGAAGGTGGGGATTGTGAATGACATTTCTGCCTTCGATACCCTTGAGCAAGGCACCGAACCCCCAATTGCTCCCCGGGCGCTGGAGCAATGGCTGCCCACTGCTCCGGGTGTGTGTTCATGGGGTGTGTGTGTGCGTTTGTTCACTATTCACTGCTGTGTGTGCGCACTTTGATGGGTTAAATGCAGAACACCAATTTCAAGTATGGGTCACCATACTTGACAATACGTCACGCCTTTTCAAAGAGGCCTGCCTGAGAGATCGGGAAGTCCAGGAACGGTGCTTGTCGGACTCCCTCATATCTGTCAGGTTCAGCCATAGGTAGCGCTCCTGGACCACCAGAGTGAACATCGTCTGACCAAAGGGCCGCGCAGCTCCTGCATCAAACCTGGGTCAGAACTGCTCTCGTGCAGCTGCTTCAACGCCTTGGTCTGGTAGGCTTGCAGGAGGGCCATGGCGTGCAGGGCAGAGGCGGCCTGTCCAGCAGCTCTGTAAGCCTCGGCCGTGGAAACGGATGAGAACCCACAGGTCCTGGACGGGAGACTTGGATTACCCCACCAGGCGGCAGCACTCCGCGGTCAAAGTTGCACCGCAATAGCGCGTTCGACTGGGGGGATCTTCACATACCCCTTAGCCTCCCCGCCATCGAGGGCAGTGAGGACTGAAGAAGAACTAGCTCTGTTTCGGGCAGAAAACGGTGCCCTTCAAGACCTAGTCACCTCCTCATGCACTTCCGGGAAGAGTGTAAATGGAGGCGGCTGCCGGCCAGCGGCCTGTGCCCCTAGGAACCAATTGTCCAGCCTCAAGCGTTCGGGAGAAGGAAGCCTCCAGTGCAGCCCGACGCTCTTTGCTGCCCGGGAAAGCATAGCAGTCAGCTCTGGATCTGACTCGGGCAACGCCACTCTTCCTGACGGAGGCAGCGCAGCCGAATCGTCATCTCCAGAGCCTAGCTCATCCTCCGATGCAGCGATCGGGCCCCGCCCTGTCCAAGGATCCAGCGAGCTCATCCGGAAACACGGTGGAGGGATGCAATGTGCTGGAGGGATGAGAGGCCCGCGGAGACGCACTCAAAAGGGAAGCTCTCACCGTGAACCTCAGATCACCCTGACCATGAGCCGAAGTAGCCCGCCGAGAGACAGAGGAACTTGAACGGGGCGAGGGGGATACCCCCTCTTTTGACGAGGAGGGATCTGGACCGCAACATTGCAATGGTCATGTTCCCGCAATGAGAAAGCCCATGCTGAAAGCCCAAGCACGAGACACAGTGATCGTGACCGTCGGATGAAACCAGGAAACGACCACATTCAGAAACACACAAGCGGGAAGCCATCTTTAAAAAGACGCCCGTCGCTCGTGGAGCTCTTTTAGATTTGCTCTTTTAGAAAATAAAGTGTTGAAGCACCCAGGAGGGGTCGATGTGCGACCGCAGTTTAATGAGCTGCAGCACGCCGTCCAACCCGGAAGAAGCAGCAGCACTGGATTGGCAACCCTCGCTTGTGTGGAAGTAGCGCTGAAGTCCAACTAAAGATATACTGAAGTATATTAGATATTATTAGATATTATTCAAAGATCATACACTCCTCATCAATAGTGACATTAAAACACATTTTAGGCTTAATATTAAGAAATGTGCATTGTGCGCAAGTAGTACTCTAAATAAAGTTTAATTATAATTTTTATATTAGAAAATCTCCTGTGATATGTCAGTAAATATGGTTATAGATTTGAAGTACACTTGTATGAAATAAATGTATTTTAAATATATTAGTTTTTTACTAGGGCACAGTAGGTACATCGTTACACATGTAGATGGTCTGCTTGAGTAAATTATTGAATTATTCATTCAATATAGTCAATTAAAAATTGTTCTTTACTGAAATAAGCCTTATCAAATATTAAAATTGGTATGCAGAGAGTTTTCTGTCCTTTTTGTAAATACAACTGTAAAATGTGTATGTAAAATGGTAAATAATGATAAATTTATCATCTATTTCATTGGCTGAACTGAGTATTTTGCCTGTGAACTACAACTAAGCAGACTGATCATTTTGTCAAATGCTGGGCTTGACTTTTATCAATATAAATCAATGTAATATATAATCTAAAGAAATTTAATGTGAGTTTCAATAGCATTGCCTTCAACCATAGAAAGTTATTAATAAATCATCATATATTTTGCAGTTTGCTTGTGCTATAATTTGTCTGTGAAGTCGAGAAAAGTCACCGAAGCAATCACACACTAATTAAACAATTTTATTAGTTCATCTCATGATATTCT